>NNCF01128137.1:729427-778097 GCA_002313205.1 Laupala kohalensis | reverse complement strand
ATATATATATATATATATATATATATATATATATATATATATATATATATATATATAATATATATAAAATTCATGGAAGTTTTTATTACGTTAATATCGTCTCATATTGAAATCATATATGGGGGATCATACTCGTTTCATATTGAAACCTGGTCAAGTCTAAGTCAATCTTCCTTATCAATCTACTGAAATTAATGGAGTACTTCTGTGTTAAAGAGAGAGAACAATGTCACGTAATATATGACACAGTATAGATGTTCGACGTACAGGTGAGTAGCAAAGAGTTTGTTTATGTATATAGCAGCTGACGTTAATTTTATACATTCAAATACGAAGACTAAGTGTGTTGGATATGTTCCCGAATAAGAATGAAGAGAAATTAGAAATATTATAGCCGAGAAGAGCTGAAGAGGGCGACCCTCGTTCGAAGAGGAACGATTTAGTGGAGGAAGATTTGCGGGTCCCAAGAGGAAATATACGCAGGAAATTTCAAGATGAGAGCGTGGGTTATTATCGTAAAAGAAGCCGGGGTAAAACTGCTCTTCGCGCCGAGCTGGAGGAAGTAGTAATTAAAATGAAGTCGTATATACTCTCAGTAAAATCCTACAAGAATTAATTATAAGCATTTAATATGAGTAGACGTTCCCTTAGACGATATGAGATGAAACTCAACATGACCCACGTGGAAGGAGCAGACTGTGTGTACTCGTTAGTTACAGAAATATTATCCTTCGCGGATGTCCTGGTAGTAACCGGGACAGTCCTCAAAAACTCTTATGTAGAGGCAATGGTAGAAATTATATCAGATAAATCATGAAATAAATTTAATACTTATAAATGTGGAAATATTATTGCAAAGAGAGACCCATTAGGTCTAAAGAAAAGTGGGGATAAATGTAGTTTTTAATATCACCGAAACACAGTATTTAAGAAAGTTAAATTTTCTTTTTAGTTATTGTAATCTGTGAGAAGTCAAGTTAAAAATTACTTCATAATTCATTTCAAAAACTTTATTTTAACACCGTAGTGGGAGATTACGTTATTACAGAATGTAATACTGTTGTTTTACTTCAGAACAGTATGGACGACGGATGAGCTATTATAGTATAGCACGTAATACCTCGTTGCGAGCGATATTTCAGAGTGAAAGGAGGTCCACGCTTGTAAAAGAGCTCGGTAGTAAGCCGACTAGCATTGTAATGAGGTGTTTCCAGAAAAGTGGAACTGAGCGCCCAGAGTATACAGAATGTACCATAACTCCACATAAAAATTGGAAAGCACATTAATAGGAATAAAAGCCATTAATTCTATATATCCGGAAATGCCTCATGGAAGGCAAAAAATGAAACCAAGACTGAGTAGCATCACAAGACAAAAATTGTGTGAAGCGTTTGATTAGGGGAACTGACAAAGCGATATAGATGTTCAATGTTCAAAAACAACGAATTACAACACATGTTCAAATTTTGGCCCATTAGCAGCGATATAGTCAACGCACTGATGATGTCGCGAAGACTTCCGAGACTTTTATAGAGAGCAGGTAGAACATATTTGTCTATATATGCGACATCGGAGCGAGACCTACATCGCTGTTAATGGGCAGAACTTTGAATATCTGTTGTAATTTTTTGTTGAACTTTAAACACAACATTTTCTCAATTTCCTTTTATAGAGTGCTTTACATGTCTTTTTGACTTGTATTCTTACTGTGCCTTACTGCCATATTATGTACTTTAGGAGGCATTTCCGGACTTGTGTGATTACCTTAATGATTTTTTTGGTTCCCATTTATGTTCTATATGATCCTTTCAATTTTTTACTTGGAGCTCTGGATTAATCTTTATATAAATTTTCCTCTCATTTGCTGAGTGCTTAGGGCGTTAAAATTGAAGGTGAAACCTTGTGCGAAAGTTCTCTTTAGAGCTTACGCATTCTCACTTTAAATGTAAAAAAAGAAGATAATCTCTGTAGAGCAGTGAGTGCAGTTATAGGTTGGGTAAGGAATTTTAAATCTATTTTTTTTACATTTTTAAATTTCAATTTGTAAAATTTATTTCTTAACCTGCAGTGAATAAAAACTAGTGGTTTTCCTCGTATTTAACAAAGTCATAGTGAGTGTCTAATTTTTTTCTCCTTTTTTTCTTATGTTTTTATTTACACGTACTCGTCGATCCAGTGTTCCGTCATGTCGCCATCCACTGGTTGCTGATTCCGATGAATCCTATATATGTATTGCGTCGCGTATGATCCTTATTTCCATAATATGCTCGGGGGAAAAATGTTAATTTCTTAGTGATGAAGCCGAATCTGGTATCTTCCAGAGTTTATCATACATTATTTTCTTTATTTTTTCTAGTAATCTGTCTCTCTCTCTGTGATCCATACATTGTACAACCCCGAAGGATGTGTTCAGGTTCAGATTCATTTACCTCGTTTGCATTCATCCTTTTCCTCTCTTCCAATCCTTAGTAGATCATCATTCAAGTTCCTATGACTCGTTATTAACTATTTAAGCACATGAATCATCTTTAACCATTTCTTATTTCGTATTTTTAGTCTTACATCCTCATAAACTTATAAGTTTACCTTAATTTTTCAAATTATTCCCATCGTGTCTTACACTCCCGTTTTAGTTGTTCTTTAATTATTCGTAGCTTTTTAAAAAAATTTCTCTCTTTACGTATTTTTTATTAACATGTATTTCCCCCCTTTGTTTCCAATAACTTCTTAAATTTTCCATGTTAAGGAAAGAAAATGACTTTATCTTGTGCTATTTTAATTAATATCTTTTATTACAGAACATACATTTTTCGGAGAGATTCCCCATCAGAGTTCTACAACAATAAACGAAATAATTATACGAGAAAATTTCAATATAAAATTAAAAAACTAATAAACCTAAACGTAGAAAGAAAATTCTGTAAAATAGTATGTAATAAACGTGCCACTATAACATGAAATCACCATAAAAAATTCGGTCTCAACTACACGTAAATTGAGATATCGCGATTCAATCACAATATTAATTTAGAAGAACAGTAATGAAGTGAATAGACAACGGTCACGTCAAAATGGAGATTCACATAAGAGGGAAAGTTAACGACCAAAGAAATTTAAAACGGTACTGGTTTCTTCTTAAGGTTGTCATTTGAGACAAAGAATGAATTTTTAAAATTTGTTAAATAAAATTATTTAAAATGTTTGTTATCCTATTTTTATGTAAAATTGGTAAAAATTTTGTCGTAAATTTGGTTTAAGTATTGCCAGTTTTGTAACAAATTCGAGAATGATTCGATTTACGATGATAAATAATAATAATAATAAATGACAAATGATATTACGAAAATAATATTTTATTTTTTAAACATGAATTACAATTCACGAAGAAACAACGTTTTTGCTTTCGGTCTGGAGGAAGTCCAGGGCGTTTGTTCTATGATGTTCCAGGCGGGAGTGAGGCTCGGAAAGAACGACGCGCGCAGAGCGCAGTGAGAGGGAAAGTGAAAATCAGCCTCATTAAAAAAAATGGGAGGAGCTTACAAACGAATTCGTGCAGATTTTTCGAGATGAGCATATACATGCTGAATAATTTTGAAAATTATGTAGAAGAATAACGAAAGTTTTGAAAGAAGATACAACAAAATAACAATATAAATATGCTGAAAAGTAATATATAAAGCCGTAGGTAAAGAATATGTTGAGTGAAAAGTCTCGTAATGTCCTACAAATGAATGAATCTGTATACATAAATAAATAATTAATAATATTGTTGGCGAAGGCTCTCCGTTATTTGAATAAATTACTCTAGCATTATTGGCAGGATGCGAGCAAAAGACAGTAGAGGATCTCTCTGACGATCGACATGCTACTCGTGGATGGTCGCTATTATTCACTATTTATTTATTAATACTTATTTAAGTAATACATAAAGTAAATTTCTCATTTGGTTTGTACGTGACGTCCACATTTCGCAACATTCCATGACTCTTTCGTATGTATTAATTTTATTTCCTTTTTCTGTTTATTTTGTCATCTCTCCTCTCTCTCAGTATCTCTCTAGGATTCCTGTAATCCTTGCTTTATTTCCCAAATTCCTTTTACATAGCTTTGCAAATATCGATATTTCCCTTCGTTGTCCATCACCTTGCTCTTGCCTTGTGTATTTGGTGCATCTTCCCTCCTCTTTCTCTTCATATAACACGATCTTTCGGTATCGTATAATTAACATTGTTTCTACTTCTTTTCAACAAACTCAAGTCTCCACTATTTCGTATTTTGGACCTTACGAAATAAGAATTTATATTCCCGTGTTCTGTCAACATTTGTAGCAACCAACTCACGCCCTAGCTACTACTCACTGACCCAGCTATTGAGTCACCCACCGCGTGCAGCACATCGCTCCCTCCGAGCACTCGTCCGCAGGTGCGCCAACTCCACCACACGATCCCAGGTCCCCACAGCTTAGACGCCTGAATGGGCTTTGACATCGATATCAACAGCAGCGCAAATACCCTTCCCCCTATCGCAACCTCAGTGTGACGTCACCGGCAGATGTTACCACGCCTTCTCATCCTCCCCCCTGCACGACGTATGACGAGACAACACGTCGAACACTATAGTACGAGACATGTAAAAGTGGGAAGCAATTGGCCACTCTAACAAACACAAACTTGATTGGGAAATCATGGACTATTTTTATCACTTGCTGGATTTATAGTGGTACCCATGAGCTATTAAGTGTTACGTAACGCTGCCACCATACATATTGGAAATAATTGCGCCGTACCAATTACGCAGCCACGCTATTCACTACGTAACTTACATTATGTTTTCAGGAATTTCGAAGAAATTTTCACTTGAATTTTTTTTTGTGACATGTTCCTCACATCGCTCAGCGCACATATAAATCTTTCAAATCCATTACATTACTCGTTTTGATGTGACCAGAACGTAAATAGAAATGTTCTCTACTATGACGAGGACTCGTCACAAAACCCTCACGACGATTACTACTAATCGATCTATAAATACAAGAGGATTTCGTGTCGAGCGACGACTTGACACGATAACATTATGTATAGTTCAACGGGTCATTTATTATGGATTCTTGTTTAAAAAAATTATGAGAAGGAGGTTCATGTGAAGAATTAATTGTAGAACAAGAAGGGATTTTGAACAACAAGGTGAATTAGGACACGTGCGATTTTATATTTATAGAAAACAAGGGAAATATACTAAAATAAAATTGGAATTAATTCTCATAGTTCACAAATTAAATTTTATCTCGCGTGTCATCTTCTTAGGAAATATCCTGCAAATACCGAAGACTTTGTGTGGACAAAGTAGTAGTGCAATAAGCAAAAGCAAAATAAGATCCCTCAGGGTCTAACAGTAGGTACTGTGATACCAAAGAAATGTCCTAATAGTAATAGCTTAGTCTATAAAAATCAATTTCTTAATCACTCGCCAACGTTTCGGTTTTTAATTGAAACTTTCTTTAGGGCTCGTTATTCTGTTATGGACAAATCACAGGAGATCTGGTAAGAAATCCCATCCCACTCTGCGGTATGTGACTTCCTCCCATCACACCACACTGTACACCATCATGATGAATTAACAATGATTGATCCCATTGTTAATTCGTCATGATAATGTACAGTACAGTTCTGGGAAAAAATGTTTCCCAGGAAGTAAAACGTGCATTGACCAGGTGTAAAAACAACACAATTTTTTTTAATATATCCTATACTATGAACTCAATTGCAGTATTAATTTTTCAACAAGATATTTGTGCTGTTTTCTTGAGTTTGAAAGAAACCTACGAATTTAATTTTGAAAGACAACGTCTTTTAACTAATGAAGATGGTAAACTTTGTTTCGAGTAGTACTAGGTAACGTTTTGTTTTTCCCAACGCAGACGTACCTCATAATAGTGAGGTAAAATGAGTTTGGGTTTTTATCAAGGTAATGCAGTGCCAAATATTAATACTTCCATTTTACATTAATAGATGATATAAAAATAAACGTAATTACTATCTTTGCCGCTGAAAATAATTTAATATTTTATTTTGAATTATTTGTCATCAAATAATTTGTTGCGCGGATTGTAAGGAAAGTACATACTTCGGCAAGTACTTGCTTATCAATCAATCACTGCCATATGAAGTTCATTGGTATCTGCTTTCATGAACAACTCAGGAAAAATAAAATCTATCTTTATTGTAAGATCAAAACACTTTTACTTACTGGTTCTTAAAAACAAATGTGCAGAATCCTGTTTTTACAAATTAATAATAATACAAATTTCAAGCAAAACGTGACTGTGGAAGCTATTTGACTTTCACCTCGAGTAGCAAGAATAAATAAATTCTTGGATGAAACCACTTTTGATTAAGCAACTTAAAGTTTTCCAAGAGAGAAACAAATCAATCGAAACGTCACGAATTATCTAACTAACCACTTTACCCTTAGTTAGGGGAATTTCACCTCTGTATGTGCTGAACTTGTTCTGATTTGGCATCGTGTCATTGTTAAACTGAAAGGTCCCGAAATCTATAGATTTAACCCGTTTTTCTGAATGAAATATTTTTATATGACTCTCCCTTCCGAATCCACACATCGGGTTTACAGGGCTATTCCCACCCCCCCCTAACCGCAGTGGTGGCCAAACTCTGTCATAACATCGGAATGTCTTTTTTTTTTACAATTCTTAGTTGAAAATACATCGCTCATCCATACAGCTCTATTAGATGTTTGATGGCTACACATACATAACAGAAACAACAACAGCAATAACTATTAAGACATAAAATAGAAGAATGATTTGGGAAATTCATAGAGCACCACCTAAGAAATTCCTAAGTTGGTGAATTAAAACTCAAGAGTGATCTATGAAATATAAATGAAGAGGGTAACGGTTGCGTGTTCTAGGAGAGAGGGGCAGGAAGTCCCTCTCCTTCATCTCAGGCAGAACGAGCCACATCGGTGGCAGCGCTATTGAACCACTTCACTGAAACGCTTGTAAAATCTAAATTATTCTGTCAAAATGTTTCGATTTAAAGACGGTTTTTAGTTTTTTATCTTTCTTAAATGTTATCATTTTTTCCTTCTTAAATTACTCTCTTGAATTGAAGTGTTTTTACACTTCTACTTTTAATGACTCTTTTTCGATAATTTAGATGAACCTTTGTAGATGGACGTTTTCTGTCGTGCACATTTTTGTTGAAATTTTTCAGGCAAACAATGTTGCCTTTCAGAGTTGTCACCTATCGCTATCCAGTTAGGCAGCGTATGCTAATACAATTCTTTTTTTTGATTTCATTGTCATTTATCATCAAAATAATTTTCTTCATTTCCTTTCAAACATTTAAAAAATTGAAGTTAGCCTATTTTCATCTTGGACATCTTAACAATCTTCATGCCAAAGTTCTGTTTATCACTTATTTCTGGTTAAATACTAAGTTTTAAACGTTTAATTTCATTGATCATGTGATCACAGAATTTTGCTGAAGGCGAGAGTGTAAATTTTATTCCTAAAAGTGAGCCTGGTCGTTTTGGCATGTTTTGGGAAAAGGTTGTATTTTACTCATTTTTAATACATTTACTCATTGTATTTAGCATGTAGAAGCACGAAATGTTGAAATGTTGTCACGAACATAATAGTTAACATTCGCTGAATAAGAATTATTTTTGACACTCGGTATAAATTTCGCGTTTTTTGAAACATTTGTTTTTAAAAGTGCATTATTCATTATTAGAACCATTTTTTACTTGGTTATAAGCAGAAGAACATGACAAATTTAATTATGTTAATTAGAATTGTCTACGATTCTTTTGTGGCATCTACTGCAGTTCAAAGTGAGGGGTCTATAATAAAAAAATCCGATAATAGGTGAGGTTTTCAGTTGGGATTGTCCACATCTAATCCAAAGAAACTTCGTTTGTTACTTATAGATCACCACTATCTCGACATCTCTGCTATTCTGCATTGACAATTTAACTGTTTTCTTCGCACTCATTTTCGTGAGGACAACCAAAGGCGCACGCGAAGGAAAAGATCGAGGCTATGCGCTACCGTGATGCTTTGTCTCCACATCCAAACAATCGGAAAATTTCGAAATTCAATGAATTATTTAAAGTAAGATAGTTTGTAATTTAAAAAATTATTTTAATTTATGTCCCACTTTCAAAAGATCGTAAAAAAAGTCCGAATGACTTGCAATTTCTTCTGAACATTTGTGAAGCAAGGAAAAATCATTTGCCAATCAAGTGTTTACGTGGAGGAGTGTGAGTAGTGTGTCATTATATTTTCTTATCATTTTAAAAATATTTTAAACGAATAATTAAATCGTGAACTTATAAACTATCAACCAATGCAACTGAGAATTATCTCTTCAAGAAAAATACTCGCCTTTCTCTGCAGTATTTATGCCTTGTAGAACTATTAGTAACAACAAATGGTGGAAGAATACATTTCACATTGCTGAGTAATATGGTCCGAGATTACTTTAATGTTTTGACGTAGAGGATTGCTGTATTATCCACTGATAGTGTCAGGTGACTGAGTTTACTTGATGTTACATGCGCTACACAAATTAATATGGTTTAAAGGATACAGCCCTCACTTTAACGTTCAAATTTGACTTACCACATACTTGTTTTAGTCAATAGGGACGGAGAATGAGGCACGATATGAGCTTACACGGTTAATCAATGATGGAGGTTTACGGGCGTAGGCTTATATAGAACAGCGGCATCTCGTAATCCGACTATATCGCAATAAGGTAATGGAAATACCTGTGAGGTTTAGGAGGTAATGTGTGCAAAATTATAAAGATAAGCAAAGTGATGCTTCGTGATACGTTGCTACAATACGTGTTGATATTGTGAGGCAAACTGGGAATTCACGAAATGATGGGGATTTATTTTGGTGAAGTTGCTCTACATGAATCTGACGCCGACGCAACAAAATAAAGGTTTTTAATTGCATTTGTTTACATCATTTAGAAATGTAAATGAAATACCTACTTTGGCTCTAGGATTTTGAGGGCACGTTATTAATACAAAACTTGATCGAAAAGGAAATAAACGAATCTGGTTATGTGCATGGAATCTAATGCATGCGACATAAAGATTGTGGATCCTAAAAGGGAGAAAACTCTACGGGTAGTATTTGATGATGACTACATCGAGCAGTTTCAGGTAACAACAAATAAAAAAATTAGGCAATATTTATCGTGTTTTGTATAGATCTATACAAAACACGGTACATATTGCGAGATTTTGTATAGAGTTCCTAGTGACTAACAAAATAATATAATCTTGATTGACTTCATTAGGAGTAATTCAACTGATGTTCGAAAACTAGGTGGATGACAATTGGTTTTTCTCGATACCATATACAATCGCGATATTATGACATTAAAATATATATGTTATTATAACCCGAGCTTTTGCCAATTAAAAGGGATGAACTATAGGATCTTCTGAATAATTTCCCCATGGTTTAGGACATTAGGGCCCTTGATCGGAATTGATGGGATGGTCCCTTCCTTGCTTCCGGAGAGTAAATTAGTTTTTTTTCCTCCACGTGGTCATACGCAGTTTGTACTGTTTTTTGACAATGTATTATGTTTTTTTTTATTTACAAAAATGTCGAGATAAATAATTAAACTAAGTAACTAATTAATGTACAACGCGCATTGCTATATCGCTGCTTTTTATCACAAGGACTACCTTAAAAAATCATAAAGGTAAAAAAGAGTTAATCTTTGCAAAAATTATTGCAAAAAAACAAACAAAAAATAGTTTTCTGAGTTTTTTTGCAACAAATAATAAATGAATTTGAACCTACAACGTCTCATTTTATAGGTTTTCTTAAGAACTACAACACATTGA
Source organism: Laupala kohalensis (assembly GCA_002313205.1). Taxonomy (NCBI): domain Eukaryota; kingdom Metazoa; phylum Arthropoda; class Insecta; order Orthoptera; family Trigonidiidae; genus Laupala; species Laupala kohalensis. The sequence continues at coordinate 768,200 of NNCF01128137.1, read as the reverse complement.
TTTCATTTTTTATCTAGGATCAATACCTGAGTATCCTGATCAAAAAAACCATGAAATTCGCAAATTTCGCACTTTGAGAATTTATTGCAAAAAATCGACCACCTTCACAATCCTTCAAAAGACTTGAAGGGTCTCAGAGGTTTGTATTTTACTCTGTCAATTTGCGCCCTACCTACTTCAAGTTTTTCGACGTTCCTGATTGCGTGTTTATTTTTTCAAGCCAAACTAAAATGAATATAATGCTGGTCACATTAATTATGCATGCCTTTTCAGGAGATGGGAGGAATGTGCCCAAATTTGACTTCTAAGGTTTAATCACTTCAAGTCAATGAAGAAATAGCTGTGTTTTTATCTCATACGTTATGAAAAGGGTAATCGGGATGGAGCAAATTATTAGGACAACAGCATATTTTAACGAGATAGCCAATTGATTGTATCGCTAAGAAAACAATAAATGAAATAGATATATCTATCAATTACGGTAGTTTATCCACAATTGTACTAAATATTGTCGCTCCTTGTCATCGAAAATTGGAGATAATTTCGTCATCCTTACTTGATAACTTTTGAGCGAAAAATGACAACGAAAAGCGAAAATTAGAGGGTACAAAGACCAATCAAATTTTTTAAAAAATAAATAAAAATTCGGAAAAAATATCAACAACAGATTTATCAAACATATTTAGCTTATAAAGTGGAGTATTCTTAACAAAAAATGACTGAACGCAGGTGGGAACATCGTGTCATATTTTTGTAAATGATTTTGCCTAATACATAAATGTAGATCAATATCGAATCTACTATACAAGTTTCATTTTGATACGCATGTTAAGAGCATAAGAACAATACTTGAAGAGAGAAACCAACTAGTACTCATTAAATGTCAGTCAATAAAACAAGTAATAATGCATGAGTACTGTTTACGGTGGACATCATTGCTAAAAATGACATAAAAATAGCTTAAAAATATGTAGAGACAGACTTCGAGAGACAGCATCAATCGCAATAAATAAAAGTAATTATCCTTTTAAAAGTCAATATTAACTTTTTTATATTTTTTTGAAGAACGGTAATATCAAGATTAATAAAATTGTTCTGCATCAGTCTCTGTGATAACATCTCTATATCAAGTTTAGTGGGAAAAAATCACATCTTATAAACATGCTTCTTTAGCAAACAAGTAGATGATTAGATGTGGGAGATAGAGGTGGGTGTAGCGATTTATATCCCGGATAAATGACGGCATTTAAGAAACACCATCGTTCCTTGCAAGCTCCCAGCACACTTGTGTAAACATAAACCCGGATTAAATCTGACGTTTGATCTGAACGCATTACATTTTCAGTCACACAAAAATATCACGAACGTATTTTCAAGTTATAGGGGTAGTCCTTAGTAATAGGAGAAAATCTCCTTGGTCTAGTTATTAGAGACGTATTACAAGGACAAGACTATCTTCGCAGAGCTTATTCATTTTACATGACAATATTCAACAATAAAAACATTACAAATATATTATGTAGGTGGAACAATATTTTTAAGGAGCAGGTAGTTAGAAATAACTCAAATTACCAAACAAAAAGAGGTTTAAAATTAAAAGCCAACTTATTTATTATTAACGAGTTTATTAGCAACAATATAGTTAATAAAGAAAAAATAATTTGAGGTATTTATAATATTTATACAATTGTATTATTTATTTTTTATAATGCGAGAGTTTTATTTTTAGTTTATACCTTCTCATGCATTAATACCGACCCCCTTTGCAACTCAGGGAAATAATACTGCATATTAATCATACATAGTCACAAAGATCATCTATTACGTGAGATTTCTTAAAATATTTGTGGGCTGATATAAATAAACACATAAGGGATAATCAGAAAAACGACCATCATCAGGTATATACAGGAATGCAGGAAGTATCACAAATAGTTGAGAAAAAAGGAGAATAAATTTTTGCGGACACTTACATAAAATGATCCGACAGAATCACAAGACGATCTTAGATAAATGAATATAACACGCAATGACAAAAAAAATTCAGAAATATCTTAAGAAAACGCAGAATTGAAAAGAAAGGAGAGGAAGCAAATGGAACGAAGAAAGAAAGAGAGAATACATGAAGAGAATTTGGGAGGAACGAAAAATACTAACAAAGGACGAAGAGTAAATCATGAAAATCTTAAAGCTCATTCGCTCTCTTTAAAATTAAATAATAATAACAATAATAACTTCGGTTATTAGGATACAGTAATGGAACATTTTCCTACCATTATGCTGTCGCGATGTCTACAGCCCCCTTCAGGTTGGCGATTGTCGGGGAGTGTGGCGCCGCGGCATAGTTGGCGGAGTGGGAAAGAAAGATTGTTGGAGGTGGAGGCGTTCGGCCTGAGCCAAGGAAACGCGGTCTGTGAGATGATAGATTTACTTACTCAGATAATACATAGAGCGAGAAGCAGAGAGCAGAAGAGGGACCCGAACAGTCATGATGGAAGTGCCGCTGGAGGTGGCAGCGTCGATGGTTCGCCTCGGGTCCCGGGTTCCTCTCGTAGCAGCATCCGCGGAGCGTAGTCACGGCGATGGTCGGGCGAGAGCGAGAGCGACTTTCCGATGGCTCTCGCCTATATACCCTTGACTCTGACGTCATGGCCTCGTAACCTCGTTCCACTCTCTGATCCGCATTCTTAATCTAGATATTATGTGTCGACATACATTCCAAGACGGACACCTTCACGACAATGCTTCATTGAAAGGTCACTTTTCACGTAATATTGTATAAGACATAAAAGTCTTGAGCTTTCAAACGTTACACTTCAATTTGCTGTTTTAATTTGTTAAATAACCGAGACAAGATTATAACAGTAAAAAGTATAAAAAAGTAACATTGGCAATAACAGTCTCAGATTGCATTGTTTCTTTCTAATCTTACTAATACTAAGACCTAGAATATTGGTTGTTGATTATTAAATTATTAATTTTGATGATTTTATTCTACTTTAGTACGTAATGTTTGTGGTATGTAAGACCGGTCTATGGACGGACTGCAATTGTCTCTGTAGCGGTTTGTAGAAAACGTATTGTAAGTCTACATAGTTGTATTCGTACCGATTAATAATAATAATAAATAATAATAATAGTAATAAATAATAATAATAATATAGATGTTACTCACCGCCATGTCTTGAGCATGAGCGCGCCATAGGTGAGCGCGAAGCCAATCTCCCGCAGCCACACCCGCGCCGTGCATGTCACCGCATTGGGTGTGGGGTACGCCACCACCACCTGAGACAAGACACAGTCGCATCTGCTTCCGTCGCAAGTGAACTGCAACACGAACTCGGTCGGCTGTAGGTCGCGCCACGCTCACCTCCGATGAGCCACGACTCTCAGTCACGAAACGCGATATTTTCACCGCATTAAATTTAACTCTGGTCAATAAAACCACTTTCTTGCACTTCAAAAACAACGCGCTCACAACATGCTGGAAGCATATCAATAATATTGAAGATATGTTGCCACTGAATTACTACAACAATTTTGAAGATAAGTAAATCATCACGTACGATGTTTTTGTACGATTAATATAATTTCATTGTGTTTTACTGTAACACAAAAATTTTCACTCGAGTTTGGAGTCGCCGTCAGATGTAAACAAATTGCTTCAAGAAACATTATCGTAGCAGCAACAGTACAATAGAACAGGATATTAAGCGTAAATACTAGATCCAAACATGAAAACAACAACAACAACAGAAATCACACAACCGTGTTATAAACTTGTATTGTAAATACTCGATAGACTTTGTGTCAGAGTGTAGATTTAAACTGAGTTTTTAAATATTACTTTATATACGCAACATTTGCAATAATTACTTTTTTGTCTAATAATGCGTTATCCCAATGTATCAAGTGATTATTATTAATACATTATTGAAGGTTATAGTATCTAATAAAAAGAATGAAGAAAATGTAAAGCAACACCAGTTCTTCTGTGGTTTCAACTTTGTCATGAATACAGCAAAAATACCTTTTAGATCATTGTTATTAGCATATAAATACCTAAACCAAATATTCATCAATATTAAATTATTAACGGGTTTTAATGATCCGTTAAGAAATATTTATCTTTCTTTTGAATTTAATGTTTGATAAGCATGGGAGTATTTTAGACTCCCGCAAATGCAAGTTACATGCACCGTAGTACATTATAATTTTAAAATATTTCCTTTTGGCGTGTATAAAACAGCTCAATTCGGAAGGATTTTTACAAATAAGTTGTTCAGTTTTAATTAATCTATCAATGTAAAAAATTAGGTCGGTGTAATTAAAACAATAGTAATGATATATCATCCTTCCTTTTTGTTTGTATTATAAATATTTCAATGTTATTGACTGTTGTATAACATTACCAACAAATAGGAAACTTTCATCCATTATACAAATCCAAAACAATTCGTCATTCTAACACTTTTTTCACATTTCACTCTTAATAACTGAACGCTATCAAAATTCACGATGATCTGATAACATAATAATAAACATTTTTTCGGAAATAATGAAGATCATAAAGTATACTCGCAGGAAATAAAAATCAGCGATGTGAAGCGGAAGGAAGAGAGCCACGTATTGGTCGTTCGTTTTTCAATTTGCGACACACCGCTCTCGTAAATCCAAGTTCTGACCATGAATTAGTGCGACAATGTAACGAATGTGTGTTTTATATCGTGGATTACAATCACGTACGAAATACAATTTCTACTTTCACCATTTTATTTTTTCCCGTCATTCTTCACCCTCAGCTTTCTATTTCCATGGAAAGTCTATTACTAAGGTATTTGCTTAAGCTACGCGATGTAAAAAAATGGTGGAACAAAAAATAAACGGTTAAATTTTTTTAATGAGAGTCTGGCAGCTCGTAATTAGTCACCGAGAATAAATAAATTCCGGAGTAGGGTTGATTTAAGCTAAAGCTGAAAACGTTATCTATTTCAAAACTGTCCGAGCGTAGCACTATCCGTAACATTTCACTGTTGCTACCGTATTTCACTATACATAATGCTTGCTCTGTGTCAGGTCTTATATTTTGTGTGTGTAGGATCTAGATTTAAACGATGGTCTTAAAAAAATTCCCGTGAAAATTTTTTAAAATATTTATTTAATGCATTATTATTTTTGACAACCTTGCGAGCCCTCAAGAAGAAATATTAACACTTTCATTGATTTTTTGAATGAAACTCAATATTTTTCAGCGATGCATTAATTCAACAAGAATAACAGTACATATATTATACACTTATTGAATTTGAGCTAACAAAAGCGTAACACCATTGAAAATATTTAAATATTTGGGCGTACTTACTAAGAAAATGAAGCGCGATTCAAGGGGCGTCGGAAGACCTCCCACAGGCGCGAATCAAGGTCATTACATTATCTTCATTCATTTAGGAGATTATTGAGGTCAACGTTCTAATTGAATCATCCTGTATGTACATCAAGTTTTGTATTTGACTTGCGCGTTTAATTAAATAATTAATTATTTAGATGTGTAAGATAGATTGAATAGCATTTATCGTATTTTCATCAAAACATTAGCTTACTGAAATATAAAATGGTTGATTCGCAAAAAATTAGAAATAATTGCTTTTTCTGTGGTAAACTAGTGCGTCATATTTCATCTTTTAGTGGGATGATGAATAATTAGGAATTGGAGAGACATACGAGATCGGTGTATAGAGCACACATGTTGTGCCTTTTATTTTTAATGACTTATCGCTAATGTTGCAAGGCTATGTGCATGCCTTGCAAGGTCGTTACTGTTTTGATTGGGTATTCGTATATACGTCCTTTTTATGAGGGATTTACATGGACCACGAGGATGTTACGGCCATGAAAGACGGATGGATGGTTTTCAACGAGTAAAATACGGTAGAGAGCAATCAAAATGACTCAAGTACCTTACGGAAATGGGGAAATTTAGACATTTAATAGTTTTAACATTGTAAAAACATGTCTTATAAAACTACCATTATTGTTTTTTTAAATATTTCATGTGTTTTTCTTCCATGTCCATTTGAGTTTTAGAAGACAATCGTCTTAAAATGATACGGTAACCATCTTCAAAATTATGTATCTAAGGCCACGTTTTCGAGAATTTGGAATAATTGTTTCTCTAATTTGCTGAAATAACTATATAATTGATGAAATATATAGTATAATTTACATGTATAGTATATATAGATATGTATGACGTACATTGACATGTATGACATACATTGACATGTATGACATATATAGTATAACTGACAATACTATATAATTGAAAGGTTATTATTACATATTTAATGCGCTATTTCTGATATGAATAAACTTTTAAAAATAATTGCGAGGGATATTAATTGTTTTTGAAGATATTTTTGTGTAAGGATACTATATTTTTACTGCTGCCAGAAATAAAAGACCATACATTTCGTGAAAATCATAAAAGATATAACAAATAAGACCTGCCTTGTTTCATGAGAAAATACATACGCTCATTTGATAAATAGTTCGCTCGTTCGATAAATACGCTCATGGAATATGAGAGCTTTTGACGTTACAAGTACACTTACTCCTGTAATCTGAATGGTTTTAATATACTCTGACATAACGAATTAATTTGAAAATTAAACTACTAGAGTATGTTCCACTTTCAAAAACAAATTAATCATGTTACGTCGAATGAAAANTTCGAACCCGGGACCTTGAGCTTGTCCTGGTTCGAATCCCGGTCCCGTCTCCCATTTTCATTCGACGTAACATGATTAATCTGTTACCTGGCGGTGAGGTTCACCGCAATCTAAGAGATTTCTATGTTTCAAAAACAAGCTTCATATAAGCTTGTAAATGATATTACATAAAGTAAAATTTGTAACTGACAAAATGTGCGTCCTTCTAAGACATTATATATAAAAGGAAACACGCCTGAAACCTTTTTTTACAGTCCTAAATTATTTTCGCATATTTATATTAAATTTTTATATAAAAGAAACAAAACAAAAAAGTGATGGTTAGCTAAATAAATGAAGAACTCAAGTAATATAGAATATCCCCCACGATGTGACAAGTGTAATGTTTCTGAATAAAATAACGGAATCTATTGTATAAAATTCTTGATCATGCTACGTCATTCCATAATTCGTGATTTCATCCTGAAATTGTGGTTCTTTGAATTAATACGGAAAATAGATACAAAGCATGATGCATAGCTTTGGCTATAGCATTATCCAAAGATGGTAATGGTCTTGTACATACAAAGTCAATATAATATTATCTATGTAAGCAGATGCTGCCTCTGTACTGGTGAGTTAAATAGTTTACATCACACTATTTTCATAAATGTCATCCTATGTAAATCTAAAATGCTTCTATTAAAAATATCACCAAAATATTTCTATTTGCTGTAGTTCCCATCCAGTCACTAGATACAAAAGTTGACATAAGAACGCAAGGAGATTGCGATGACACATCCTCTCTTTGAATAATTGTTAAGATGATTGAGAAAAATAAAGAATAAATACAATCTTTTAAAAATAACGCTTTCCTTAGCTCGCACTCTGTCTTTGATGTATGCGAACACATTTTCGGGTACCACTTAAAAAAGGTATAGCCTCGAGATTTTGCACACGTGTACAACATGACCGGCGATATTATTTTTTAATATAGTTATAAACCCAATACTACTACTGGCACTACTATGTCATTGATGTTTAACTTGATTTCTCTGTCTGCAAGAAATATTGTAAATTTGTTAATTCAATTTTGAGATACAAATTTAAGAACGTCCAATAAAATACATGAAGAAATTACTATGAAAATCACTTTTTTATAAATGCATATTCTGAAAACAGATTTTATCTGATTATATAAATTTATATAATGTAGATATAGATTTCATGTTATAAACATTTAAAGTTTTGAGTGCGAAATGATCGTTTCAGTATTTCCTGAGAATTATGAAATTTGTTATTATATGGTTTATATTTATTATATATTTTTTTTACGTTTTACATAAACTAATAATATGAAAATTTTATATTTCTTTTATAGTACAAAAATTAATAAATGTGTTGTTTTTAATAATATTTTTGTATTTTATATTTGTCTTACAAGTATTACTTGGTGGCAACCACGGGGTAAAACTTCTATCGTAGAATAAACCTTATCCTATTTTAGTAATGCAAGAGAAGTACTCACCGTCCCGTAAATAAAGAACGCTCCAAGGGCAATGATTCTAAGAAGGGCCGGACTAGCTGCGCGAACCACCTGCAATATATGATTTTTGTTAAACGAACATACAAATGATACGTAAAAACTAATAATTTTCTTCATTTATTCGTAGTGTTCTTGTGAATGATAACAATAAATAAATGATTTGAAATATCGGAAGCTGAGTTTAAATTGATGGAGGTACAATTATTTGAATCACTATTTAGTTTATTAAAATAGTTATTGTTACGAACAAACGACCTTTTTCAATCCACAATGTGAATTTAATAAAACATTATTAAGATAAGAATGATAACTTACGATAATAAACACATTGTAAGTAACTTTTTATGAAGGTAACTGTTCTTACGAATAGAGGAATGCCATCTTTGAGCGCAAATTTTTACTGGAACGTTTTAAAGGTTACAGCCTTTTTCTGACAAACTGAATGCTTTATGGTTGACAATGAAGATTACGAGTCATAACTCGTAACATAAGAAGAATAAAATTAAAAGTAACAATTAACATTCATCGACCTTGTTCTTCAATTCTACTTCACGTACGTAATTTACAAGTTCTAATAAGCATGACGTACGTCTTAAAACCACGGCTTGAAGATTGAGGAAGTAAGTCTACAGAGCTGCTTTACCGGTAGATTAAATGATAATAAAGCAACAAGGTGATTTGAGGATAAGCTACCTCCCTCCGAGATGTTACTTTTTTGAAAACATTTTCAAGGCCGTGAACTGTTTCCCTCAACTTGCTGCTCCTATTGTCTAAATAATTAGGATATTGGAAAATTGCTCAGAAGCAAAAATAAATGATAAATTTATCAAGCAATAATTTGGACAAACTCAGCTATACAAAAAAATGCTCCAAAACATTTGAGAATGTGGGACTACCATTGTCCTTAAGATGAATCTAATGCAACACTACTTTTACAAAAAAAAGTCTTGAACGGGAGAGAAGAATGATAATGACCTTGACGTGTCCAAACTTCCACGTGAAGGCTGCGAACGCTGGCAGGCAGAGGATGGCGACGCCTGTGAGCGCGAGAATGGAAGTCCGCAACGCCCAATTGAGCGACGCGACGCACGGTCTGTCATCCACACACGCGTCGCAGCCTTCAGCACACGGCAGACACTCGAAGGTACCCGGCTCGGCATACAAACTCTCTTGCGCCTATAAACATACATAAGTCTTATCCCTCTTTTTCTTTATGCTCTTTATCACCTCTCCCTGCTACACTTCTTTCTGAGTTATGAAAATTCAATACAATACAATTTAAATATTTTGAATGACCTTTGAGTAGACTGAAGTAAATCAATTTTTTATTGGTAACAAAATAAAATAAATTAACTACATATACTTCAAGTTATAAACATTAATTTATTTTTTATTAATTTATTTGCTCATTTATTTGTTTATGTACAACAATCACGTGAGGAGGACAGAAAACAGCTGTCGAAACGTCGTGAGCGTAGATAAAAATTCAGTCTGCTTTAAAGGTCATTCAAAGTATTTAAATTGGAATATGATAGTAAAAGAGTGTAGTGTCAATACAATACAAAATTACTATGATTATTGTCGTTGATATTTCCATGTTATTTCGCAATGGAGGTCTATCTTCGTGGAATTATATTTTAAAAATCAATATCATAGTAAGATTAATAATCTGATTTAAGTTCCGCGCGTAAAATTATTTAAATGGCATCTAGAAACTCTAAATTAGTAAGCAAATAGAATTTATGCAATATTTAATTGAAAATGAATATTAATTTTAATCAGAAATTGGTAAATCATCATTCTATTGCTTATCACTAATACACGTCTTTTTACAAAAATATGAACTACAAACTATATCCTTTCATTCAAAAGAGAAAGTTAAAAAGGAAATTGTTCACATTATATAAATTGTTTGCTTTAATTACCATTTTTTTAAAATATTACACTCGGTAGAACACAAACTAAAGTTTTTAGAAAGTTAAGACTGTGAAGATATCTTGCGAAGCACTCAGAGCTGAAGTAATGTTGCTTGTGCTTAAGAAAATGAGTTACCGCAGGATGTTTGTTGGTCACGAAATAACGCCATCAATTTAGAGTCTGTTTATTAAGTGTTGTCAGGTATGGCACTTTAGTCTCTTCAGTGTAGAACGAGGCAATCTTGCTTGTGTGATAATATCCTTTCGTTGTGAAGATCTCTAACGCGGAAAAGATGTAGAGATATTATATTATTAATAAAAAGCAAGTTATTTATATTTTTCAGTACCTATTACAATAATAGTAGTAGAGAAATGATGTGAAGAAATGAATTTTTAACTAAATTTTAGAAAGGAAATTTTATTTTAATAAAAACTCTCGCATTGTTCTTAATAATTTATTAATTTAAGTATTACTCTGGCGTAAAGTGCGTAACATTTATTTACATTATGTACGCAAAACATTCATTCGCTTAGAAAACATTTTTGATGAAAAAAAGTGAAAGATCAACTATAACAAATAATGATATCTAGACGAAAATTTTCCAACAACAAAAATAACTATGTCTCAAGAGTATTATTTCAAAACAAAACAAACAAAATATATTATATTAAACAATTGATTTTGTTAATTCTTCTCGAATTTTACATTCTCATTAAATCTTGAAACTTGATTGTTTATTGTTAACTTTCCTTTGGAAATTTACATTGAATTTTAATACGAAGTTCTGTCTAAATTTTCTCCATCCCCTAATATTAGGGGTAAAATATTTTAATTATATCACTTTTCATTTTGTAAGTATTGTAAACTTTAATACTATGCCAAATGGCTTTTAAGTTCTGTAGTAACTAACTGTATAGGATGATTAAGCGACGAATGCATCGAAAAGTGACTCCGTTTAATCCAGAAAGTACATGATTGGGAGAGGACTTGGTGCCAATTTCAACAATTGATTGTTAAGGCACAGGGATGGCTGGTCAGAAGTACTGTATAAGAACCGCGACTTGTAGAAGTAAGAACATTTCTATATAAGAACTCTAGCATGACTGGCACGCTATTGTACACCTTATATAGCGCTCTACCGAGCATGTATAATAACTTTGGTTATTTTTTATTTGAAAATATAAATATTTTGTATATACGCATTTGCCATATTTAAAACGCATAATTACATTATTTATGCTTCCAAAATTATCCATATTGAAAGTGGTTTGATTTACGAAATTTTAATATGGAAGTTAAATTTTTAACAATTATGATCTATTTTCATCTAATCCACAAAAATCGAATTTCACCAATTTGATTGGGTTGGTAGCATAAGATCTGGATAATAAATTATCCATCACTTGTGGATAAAAATTACTTTCCAGTGTTTTTGATATCAATTGTAAGTACTTTCAGATTCACTTTAGACAAAGAATGTTTTTTATTTCAAAGTTTTAAAATTGAGTCACGAGAGTAAGTAATTTATCCTAATATAGAGTTAACACACTTACTCGACACACACTAATAACATAGTGAAGAGTTTACACACACCCAGAGGTAGCTATTTCTTAATCATATTTTACTAGAGTTTTCACTTTATATAATATTTATCATTGTTTAATTCAAATACGACAAAATGAGCTTCATGATATCAAACGATAATATTAAACAAGATTTTGAACAAGCTTATTAAATAATTAATTAAAAAGTCTCTCTGATCCTTAGTTTATACATTCCGACTATGATACAAGCTTCGTACTATGGTATAATTTTTCATTTGTGTTTGGTTTTGTACAGTGCGAATTTGTAATAATGTAAAGTAGTTCTATCGGAAATTTGGTAGGTTAATTTATTATCATCTTGCATTATAAGAAGACGGCAAGTATTTCATTTTCTGGAGCAGTTTTTCAAACAATAATTTTTTTTTTCACTATGAGTAAGTAGTGAGCAAAAATAAAATACTTGTCACAGTATACACGTTAAAAATATAAAATTACGCTCAGTTTACTTTATTAGAAAAGCAAGTGATTGTAAATAACGGAAACACATTGTCGATGCCTGGGAGATCCACGCCATGGGACCCCGTGGGACTCAAGGAACGTCGTGGAGTGAAATCTACCACTTAACGTTCTGGGTGAAGCGATCTCGTAAAATAAAATAAAATAAAAAAAACAGATTAACAGTCGGATGTAAGAAGAAAAATATCATCAAGTGCTAATAAGCGTTAATTTTATGCTATTATATATAAAGTTTTTTGTTAATTAACGTTTTATTATTGCCTGAAAATTGTTCTCGAAGATTCCTAGAAAAAAATAATAGTCATAAGAAATAAAGTCGAATTTTGATTGTTGGGGTCTGCTATTTATATTAAAATGTCATTTGGCAACTTGCTGTATTTGGTGAAAGATTTTAAAGATGCAAGAACGATTGAGCTCGTTTAGGGTGGAATTTTACAAGAAATTTGTTGAGTAACCGCAGATTTTCTGGCGTTAAATTTTTACTTTGTTATACTATTTGTTACAAATCGCCGTGCATGTAAGTAAAAATCTAAACAGAATTTCGGAAAGAAAAATGCTCTGTGGTGTCCTTGGACCCATTCCAGAGAATGAGTACACCTTTGCACGCAAAGATACTTGAAGCCTTCAGACATTATTGCTTCGTAGCTGACTCCAAAAAAAAAAACATAAATATTCAATGCACTTTATGGACTTTCGAAAAAAAAAAAACCGCTCGGAGGTCCACGTGAACCAACCTTTGAGGACACACGTGTACATTTCGAAGCTTTTGGCCTTTCCGTTTTTTCGCTACAGGGTGGAAACACACACTCACAAACTTTCATTTTTATACCATGAAATAATAGAAAAGAGCTACAACATTTTTCAATATATTTTCATTTTATATCTACACGAAAATATTACTTCGTGTGCGCCAACGAGTATGTTCCAACAAGGTCACCAGGCGCAAGGTAGACTATCCTAGTCAGAAAATGCACCACAGTGATGCGAATTGCATACCTCGGTTTCGAGAAGGGGATCTGAATAATTTCACTTCTGCAGAGTACGTTTGGAAACTTGTTTTGATATTATTTTATATATGACTTACGAGTTTTTTTAGTTTTAATGATGATTACAAAAATTGAAATAAATCGTATTCATAATCTGAATATTCCTCCAGGACTGAATTACAAAAAATTGAAAGAAGTAACTTAAGAAATTTTGATATCTCGTTCCTAAAATTTAAAATTTTACCATTGACAATTTTCACCTTTAAAATAATACAATTTGAATTATATTTTTCGCGTTACAGAGAATCTGGGTTGAAGATTAATAAAATTGAGAAGCATATTGTGATGTTTTCTCTCTGAAAAAATTATTTTGACAATTTTTACTTATGAGCTTCCTTTTTTTTTGCAAGGATTGCTTCTTTTCAAATTTGAGCAGTTTGTCAGCTATCAGGTTTATTTTTCATCTTTTGGTGAGCAACCTAAATTGATTTATGAGTCCTAGTATTATGTAAAATGATAGACATAACACATATTTTCAGATCGACGGAACTCTCTTTTATTTTATTCTTTTTTTTTTTTTACTTTAGGTTATGACTTTCTCCGATTAGTCAACTTTTATTATATTTTTATCTGTTCGAGGGTGTGATTCACACAGAAAATACAGGAATTTGGAGTAACTTCTCTTGATTCCACAGCATTGCAATTACTTGAATATCACGTATTCACATAAGAAATTATTAATGGGCGATCTGAATATGACAGTTCATTTTTAATCATATCATAATATGCACAGCTCTCAGTAAAAAGAACTGAATGCCTCAAAGCTAAAGAAGTATTTTCTTGTTCATTGAATATTTCATTTATATATTCACAATCCCCAGTACACAAGCTTGAACGTTTACATGATTAATGAATATGAATTTTACAACAACTTATATTAGCGTGAATTTTCCCTACACCGTTGATGTATAATTCATAACAAGGAAGTATATTTATTTTTTATTTTCACGATAAATTTTGCTACATAAAAGGGAACAAGTGTGTTTTTTTTTTGCATTTGAATATCAATGAATAAATGAAATGAATAATCGTTTTTGTTTTGGAAACCGACGGAGATTTAATGAAACTTGGCTCTCCACAAACATGGGAAAATACGAAGCATTGAACTAAATTTTTTCACGGAGAATAAATTGATTATGCATGGACGTGTATTTCTGGTATGAGTGAACAACATTGGTTTGCAGGTAAATAAAATAATATTAAAATAGAAATTAAAATGCTTCAGTCTCGCCAACACAACTCAGAAATGGTAATCGAAAACGGTTAAAGATTTTAATTCTCGGAATTAATGTAACACATGGTCAGTAAACCACGGTACAATTGTTAACTCGCTTGTTGAATTACTCTCTTAGTTGAATTGAATCTCAAACAGTTTCAATGTACGCTCGTTCAATTAAATATATTAGTTCTCGTATAATGATTCGTTACGTTAAATGTGTTGTGGAGACAAGTCATCAAGAGAAGATGCTACGTGAAGCACATCTTCTACTCTTCTTCGCGAGGTCAGGCACTTGAATAGAACGAACCGTATATGAACTCAAGGGTTAGTGGACATAGTTTTCCCTTTTATTTAATTACTTAATTGTTTTTAAAATCACCGTCATAAATGTTTCTGAAAATTTTCTACCGCGCTTCGCAGTATATATTCTATAATTTTGGTTATTTGAAGGTGTAAACAAGGGCTGGGGAATCGTATCTATTTTCTTAACTTAAAAAAAAAATCGTGATTTATGTAAATCATTATAAGGTCATAAAGCCCAAAGAAAAATCATAGTAGCATCAACGAGCTGCGTGTGGAGTTGGCTAGTAGACTATCACGACGGGACGGATAGATCGTAGAGCAAATTGAATCTCTGACTTTCTGTGTGATGAACGCAAAGATAGAGCTCTATGTATGCAATCTATGAAACTTTAAGTAACAGAACAAAAGTTGTATTTAATGGCATTATCAGGCATGTATAAATATATTCTAAGAAAACCCGTAAATAAGAATTATAAATTTATGTTCAGACTTTTTCCGTATTATAGTGTTTTATTTCCGATCGGATTTTATACTAAAAATTGTATTGTATATATTCAAAACTAAAATGTATTCCATTCTCTTTAATTTCTTTATAACTCCCACAAACTCGTTAATTTCTTTGCTCAGAGGACTATAAGACGCGTAGTTGCAGAGGCCAGGGAAGGAATTTGGTAACCCCTTCCTGCCGTCTGCTAACAGAAGCCGTAATCACGATATATATTTCTAAGAAAGCGGATGCGTGTTAAATCGTTTACGTGCTCCTTCTCACTCAACGTTTTATAATAATTTCAAGTGTACATTTCTTCCATATTTTCAGTAGCGAGACAACTTTGGCCAGGCTTGGAAGAAATATCTCCATGCCCGTTGTTGAGAATGTAATGCATGTTAGCATTTTACTGCTGCTTTAACTCCATAGTGTTTGTTCAAATGTATATATTCTGAACTCAAATAGCAAATCAAGTCATACTTTTACCCATGTATATTGTCCCACCGCAAGAGAATCAGACGGAAATAATAATGGAGTCAAAACTCCTCATTCCGACTTGACTTAATGTTTCCTCGTGGATTTTAATGTCACCTTCATGTTTAGACTTTGTTAACCCTTGGTATCTCTTATTTTTAGACAAATTTACGTCAAACTGTATTTTGTGTGTGGTCAAACAGACAATATTCAAGAAAGATGAACTAAAAGTGATTTACGTGTAATGTGATTCGCTTTGTTTTTAAGGGATACAAAAACGGAAAATGTAATATTTAATTTTGAAATAACTTTTATAATAAATTTGGATTACTACTTGTTAATTGTACATTAATCACACGATTTTTGTGAGATTATTACTCTTGTATTCAATTGTAAAAATATGTCAGAAAGCGAGTACAACTATATAGTATCATCGTGCAAACCAACTAAAAATGACCTCAATTTAAATTTGTAACAATTTTTTCCGAACATTATTTCAACTTTCTGCTTGTGATGAATCATTTAAGAAGCTAAAGCAATTTCGTCTAACGCATTTCTCCTATATGACTGCACCAAAATGTTAATAGTCAGCAGTGTTTTCATGGAACTAAGTCATGTATCATGAAACGAAAAAATATGAATTACTTATCTTGTCTTGTCTTTTTCCAGTTAATTTGGGGTCGGTGAATGGGGATGGATATATGATGCTTCGTTTTTGACTGGAGCTGGGAATACTAGGGTGCCGGAAGCCCTTCCTGTCGCTCCACCCCTGAAGGGGTGAATATGAATGAAATGGGGGGGTGAATGATTTTGAGGGAATGATAGGCTGGGGAAACGGGAGAACCCCGAGAAAGCCTGCGAGTTTGAACCCGCGTCTACCAGAGGTAGAAGGCGAGCGCGTTAGGCACGTCGCCCAACGAAAAATATNAACACTATACTCAGAATAATCTATAGTTCGATAATAACTTGTACATGTAAATTTACAAACATATTTGCGTTAAATTACAAACATATTGACATTATATATGTATTATAACTCGCAGCTAACTTTTTATCTTTTCTAGGAACTTTTGCTGAAATTTTTGAATCCGCCTCTGCCTTAGGGCCGTTGATCGGAATTGATGGGGTGGTCCCTTGCTTGCTTCCGGAGAGTAAATTAGTTTATTGTCCTCCACGTGGTCATACGCAGTCTGTACTGTTTTTTGACAATAAATTTATTATTATTATTATTACCCAATAATAGTATATAAATTTATACCTATAGTGTATAATAATATTCTTGCTACATGGTCGTTAAACTTTTGATACCATGGTTCTGTCATTTATATGTCAAAAGTTCAAAAGCACAACTGACTAAATTTCATGTTGTATTCAAAATTTTCATACAAATTCATCTCAGACAATTTTAAAAGTCTCGTTTAATACAGAAATATTTGTTTGTGTTTCATTAAGTAAAAGTTCATTTAAAAAATAACATGCAAACAGCATGAAAATAAATATTTTCGTTTATGAGAATAAGGTTCTGGAGAGGTGTTTTATTATTATTTTTATTTACTTTACTCCAGTACTTTGATATTGATAACTCTGTGCTCCATTTGTTTTTTAACGAAATTATGAAAATATATATTTTACAAGTAAATATACTGTAACATTTGTGTTGAAATATTAATATTTATATATTTCTTGCTCTCGAAATATTAATATTTCTAATTTATTTAAAGAAATGCGTAAGTGAAGAAATGAACTTTTAAACACTAAATCTAATTTCTTAGAATATATGAGTGTTTCTAAGTATGGGATGTTAAAGCGGCAGGTTTATTACATAGAAATGTAAATTTGGATTGGGATGTGAACTCAATTGTAAAATTAAATTCCAGTCCATAAAAATTAAGTTACAGATTTTATAAAAAGGTGGCAATACTGGTGCAGGAATAGACCGAAAACAAGTGATTTAAGAAGATTCTTTTAGCAATAATATACTGTCAGCGTCCTTGTTATACATGTATTAACGTACACTGAATAAGATCTGGGTCAGGTTATGTGCAATTCGTGTAAAAGTGAACTCACCTAGACAAATATAAATCAGTATTGTAACTTCCTGACGAATAACCTTCTATAAGTTGATCACGAATTCATAAATTTTAATAAGATGAGAGTTATTGAATTATGCATGATTTTTTTCTGTTTTAGACATGTATCGCGCCGCTGGCAAAAACTCATCTATTTCTTCTTGCTCACGTCAAATGTTTCACGAATTGGAATAACAAATATTCACGAATTATTGAAAGGTGTGGTTCACCAAATGCTTGCTTGCTTGCTTAATCGGTACTTCAGGCATTGATGCCTATACCGTACATCATGATTGGAACAGCGTTCCATTCATGATGTTTTTCAGCTTGAATACCACAAGGGCTCGCCACACCCGAGGGTGTCACCAAATGCTGTTGAACGGATGGTGTGAATGGCACATTTATTTTGTTAATATTATTATCTTAAATGGGTGATAATTTGGGAGGTTGTAATTACTCAACATATGTACGTGTGTGCGCAATACTGAATGATTTTACAGTCAACATCGATGTCATGATTACATCTGACAAATAAAGCCAAGAATGCTCATATAAACTAGATCAAAGAGAGACACTTTTTCTGTACACACCTATCGTTCTACTACTGGTAACTGTTTGAAATTCTTGAATCAGGGAGGACGAGAAACTAATTTTTAGTTAAACAATTGTCAATAACGAGAATGTTGGCAGCCACATATGCTTTCAATTAGAGAAAACACAGCAAAATGAAGTTGTCCAGAATCCAACAGTGAATACAGAATATTTTGCTATTCAATATAATAATGAATGTGAGTATTATGAATGTGAGAAAGAACGAAAGAGAGAGAAAGAATGCTAGTTGATTTAAAAAAAATATGAGAACAGTAAAATTGTAATATGGTATGTAGTGGTGCAAAACCATTTCACCTTGTCTCATATACGTTTTTCCATCTACAACATAGAGTGACAACCAATATCGTAAAAGTATTATGTAAATTTAATTTCGTTGTAGGCAGAAATTGATGTATTTTCGGATCTGCAGTGCATTTGTTGTCATCCTATGTTTTTGATCATTATCATACAACAAAAATTAAAACTTACGACGTTTAGCTAAAGGATATTTGTTTGTAAACACTTCTATTGTATCAGTATTACAAATAATAGTTGAATGGAACTACAACATATCTGTTTGAGCGCATGAAATATACGATATCAAATATTTTGTCGTGCCAAGGATCGATTGAAACCATACGTTACTGTTCTAAACTTGTAACTGAATGTTCTCCAAATAAAACGGTGGATTGGAGTTGTATTTCGATACGGAGTATAATGTCATGAACACACAAACAATATTGATAATCCATGTCCACTGGTATTTATAGAACAGCTTCCTAAAATAAACGACTTCTTATTGGCTTGATACTAGCATTGCAATGCCATCATTGAATGGAGTCCGAATGGAGTTTGTCACATCCGAAAATTAACGTACAATTTGAATTATTTTTTTAAGGTTCAAAATAAATGAATTAATGAAAAGATTGTTCGCAACAGAAAAATTACTTTTATTCACTCTATCTTCGGTAAACAAACATGCTAGGAAGGTATTTGGTCTTGTTTATTCATCTGATTCGCGAATTAATTTTCGTTCTTATTATTCTCGCAAGTCAAGTTTGTATAAATTCTTCCTCTCTTCAAGATATGAAATAGCGAATGTTGAACGTACTTTACTATCATACTATATCCATGCGCCAAACTCCTGAAAAAAAAGAACCTCGCAAATGTGCAAAAACTAGTATCGGATATTCAAGTGAGTGGATTCCTAAATTGCATTGATGTAGTAAAACGTAAATATTGTCACATATTAGTGATGTTGGAGTGATACAGGATGGAGGTATAAGAATTTGCTTGTTCATTCAACCATACAATGGCGTCAGTTTATTGATACGTTTTGTACCCTTGCTTTTTTACATTATTTTCAAAGCAACATCTCATCAACTTGATTCTGGACCGAAATATTTTTAGAGACAATAGGTAACAAGAAGTATATTTCCTTCATCTCATTCATTCGAAAGTGTTAGGAGAGATGAGTTAAAGGTTGGTTCTTGAGCAAAGAATTATGTCAACGTGAGGAAGACAAACTTCAGGTCGTCAGGTACCTATCTGTCTTAAATAATAATCACATTGTCTTTGAGTAAGATAACAATAATTATTTTTCTACACCTCAACGAAACTAATCTAAAATAATTGAGGCATCTAAACGGGAAAATGTCTACGTGCCAAAATTTGTTTTAAAGCAAACGCAAAAAAACCTGATTAATAGCAAAATTGATCTTGGAAAATTATGGAAAATCATTATGGATACCTTTTTTGATGTTACAACTACAGGTACTTTAAACAAGCACAATTATATTAAAGATGTTCCGTTGAAGTCGCTAAAAATTGCGGTCAAACAATTAAAATGTGGAGAGGTGTTGAGTTGAAACCGTTTAAGTCCAAAGAATTGACATATGGAGGAAGTTATACGTACCATGTGATTTCCAAACCCCTTAAAATATCACGAATAGTACCAAAAACCAATATGTGCCATGACTAAGAACCATCATTATGCCACACATTATGGCAAATTATATTTTTTTTAAGTAAAAATATATTATAATATCAATTTCCCCGACTATTATTGCATAATATATGTTAGCTGGCACAATAAGTTTGGGGATATACTTCTTTTTGGTTCGCCTATCACTATTTTTTTGCTATTAAAATAAAATAAAATTCTGACAATGTTACGAAAATTAA
The DNA here is from genome assembly GCA_002313205.1 of Laupala kohalensis. Lineage (NCBI taxonomy): Eukaryota > Metazoa > Arthropoda > Insecta > Orthoptera > Trigonidiidae > Laupala > Laupala kohalensis. The sequence goes on along the minus strand of NNCF01128137.1, from coordinate 747,597 downwards.
AATGAATAGGTAAATCACTTTTGATACTGTGAATGAATAGATGAATCACTCATTTTTGTTTCAAGATAAGTTATTACAAAACGCAATGTAATATATTAGTATAATAAACGAGTAAACACTTTATTTTGTTACGGTAAACTTACTGTTAAAACTTCAGTTGTGGAATACTTAGTGTTTATTCGTCGCCTGCGAATGCAAATAATTTTTCCGTGGAAATTCTAGCAGCGTAGTTGGTTGCATACTTTGATACAAGTAGCACATACATACAAAGCCATTTACGGTTTTGAAATTATTTAATGAAGATGGTGTTTTTACTCTATTTTAAACTTACTCGTTAGTATTCCAGTTGCTGAAATGAATGATGTACGTATGTACAAATAAATGGCATGGAATTCATTTACGACATTAAAATTAATTTAAAACTTCGTAACTTCCTTCTTCTCGTAGTCCATATACGCCCTGGAATCGAAATTTTAAATTCAAAATCTAACTCTTTCATTAAAGAGATAAACAGTAACATATCAAAAAGTTTCCCTTAGGAAACCAGGATTGGGTACTCTTTTACAAATATTTCCTTAATGGAGAACGGGAAGTGTAAATATTATTTATGTGATCTCCAGAGCTCACCATCCTTGAATTGCTCATCTTTTGCCAGGGAGCAATCATAAGTTGACGATTCTTATGACAATGGTTTTTCACATCTTTTCCGTATTTTCTAGGCATAAAAAGAAAGTTCCTTCAAATACAAATCAGTTTTTACTACAACTACTTTGAACATCATCCTCGTATTGACCTGTTTGAGTATTTTTCCGCAGGTATAATTTTTTAATTTAATTAAAATAAATGTACTTAATCTTAAGATTAATGAACATGTTTAATTTAACTTAAATTACTTGGTATCAAAAGGTATATAACGTACATTTCGTTCATGGTTTGAATTCTAGACGCGTGGAATAAATATTTCGTGAACATTACATATTTAACTCTGCATTAATTTACTTTCAGAGTTCCACCGACAGATCAACGGACGCGTTCAGACGAAATTATGTGCAGTAATTATTTGCACCTAAATATTGTAAATTATCCGAAGTAAAGTTATTCATTTATTTCAATCGTTCATGGTAATTATCATATTTTGAATTCAGGAATTTTTCTGATCAAAACTGGAACTCAAAAGAAACTTTTCTTCAGCATATATTCTATTACATTTGTACTTATTTATCAATAAGGTTTATTAATAGAAGATTTCTATTTTATTACTTTGATCAAGAAACCGTTGAGTCCCATGAGAGCTCATGAAAAACCTCTTAGTTAAGGCATTAAAATATAATTCAGTATGCTTAAATTCAATTTTAAAAATTGCAATAATAATAATAACAACAAAAACGCTATTAGCTGGCAAATTATTTTCTCGACAAGGGATAGTATTGAAAATCCCTTGAGATGGAGTCGTTCCATTGTATACACTTGAAGGAGATAACGGACCCACATAACAGGATACGTAATGGTACCCATAAGGCTTATCGCATACAAACACGCAAACTCGACGACTCTGGGATCCCGTGTATTACCTGCAGTGTCAGCTCCCCCTTTAGCGAAAGCGACCACCTCAACAAACCTCTAGTGTACAATATCGTTCCTGCCCATCGCCACAATAGCCTTGCGATGACGTTTCTTCACAGAGAGCGGTGCAGCCTCGCATTATTCCGACAGATATGCTTATCGAAGCCTGCCACCATTTTGGTTTATCTCCTTGAAACGTTTATACCTAAAAGCCGTTGTGTCTACAGAGGGGGTCGAATCTTTGTGTTTGTGGGAGTGAAATAACTCTTTGATAACTTTCTACTTCTTGTATGCACAGAATAACAAGTGAGGTCAAACTCAGATGGTAAACTCAAAATGGTCAAACATTCTTTAAAAAATATTTCATGTTTTACTTTTGTCGATGAATATGTTTCCTAGTAATGTAAGTTATGTCTTTTGAAGCAGAAATATTCAGTGCGCGAAGCTTTTGATATAACAATGTTGTACTAGTAAAATACGATTAAACGATGGCTTATAATTAGTAGTAAAATAGTTAAAAATAGTAGAAATATTTTAACAGTGTGTTTTAAAAAGATGAACATTCCCGAACGGGTTTCACACTAAAGTATTGTGGTTATATTCTTCTGCGCTACTGTTATTGAAATAAACTTTAAGTTGCATTTTATCATATTAATCATAAATAAGTATTTTATCATATTAATCGAAGAATAAAATGAGTGTTCTAGAAAATTAGTTAATATTAAATCACTTTTGCATTCCAAAACACCTACATTCCTGAATTTACATGATACTACGTATTAAGAAGTTCAGTTTTAACAATAAAACTTTAGCTATTCACAGAAACCATAAAACTTTTTTAGTAAGGATTCGAATGAATTAGAGGTTTAATTAGAGACTTGTGACAGTAGTAAAATTTGACATATAAATTTGCCTATGAATGTACATTCAAAATTGTGGATATCATCATGTATTACTTAAACAAGTTTTCACATTGTTGAAAGCAGAATGAATTTCGTGTCCTCTGATATATATATCGCACGAATTTTTCAGTGGGGTGTTTTCTTTCAATTAAATAAATATGTTTATTTATTTATTACTTCATGTCCCTGCTTCAAACAGTAAATACAAGGGTTTTACACAGTTCATTTCTCCTCTTTTTATTTGTATATTTTTCAAAAATTTACCAGCGTCACCAAAATCTACTAACCATAATGATCAAATTCAGTATGTTCTCATCGCTTCTTTTAGATATCCAATCTTGGTACAATATAAATCAAATATATCAAATTTGTCCCTCCTGTCAATGTACCCTTGGTTTTAAAGTTTATGCTATCCAAGATCTTGATATTTTAAAGAAATTCTCGTTAAAATATCGCATTCCCACAATAAATGCTCAATTGTTTCCTTTCGCTGTTTACATATTCATAAGTAGGTTTTGAACTGTCCTATTTTCGTTAAATACATTTTTTCATTTCCATGTCCAGTCATTATTTCAAATGTTTTTGATTTTACTTGGCTGAAATCATTTCTTAGTTTTTATTGCAAAATCCACGTGTGGTAAAAACTCATTGTTGTCTGATTCCATCACAACAGTGCATACCGTATCCCAAAGTTATAAATCCCCCTAAACTAGTTTGGTGGAAGACATCCTGAGCCTCGCCACTTTGAAAAATTTGAACTATATATTTATCGTTTAGATGAGAAATGTACTTAAATATTTTTCATTAATAAAAGCATTTAGAGTAAAATAAATATGATTATTGTATTGCTCAAAAATATTTTTGTCGATTAAAAACAATCGGAAGAAAATAAATATTAATAAGGGTGATAACGGAAGCTACACGAGTAATGAAGATCATATATGATTATTAATTCTTCAGCACCTATCCGTAACATTTGGGATTGATCGATGAAATTTGATGAAGATATTGATGAAATATACGGGAAAGATTAAATGGCGAGCCTACTGACGAAAATTAAATTTTCCACAGTATCTTCTAAATACTATTCCGGTTCCTGGGTAAAATGCAGAAATTTCCATTAACCGATGTACTGCGTGAGGGAAGAGGAAACCCGCATACTTAGTTCTCTTACCAATATCCTTCTTTGTTCTGTGAATGTCCCTCGCGTATCGATTTATCTAATGGGAGCTTCACTCGGAAGATCAAGAGGATGCTAACCAATCATACATACATAATATCTAGAAAATTTTGTTATTGTTGTAATTCTGATAATGATTATGAACCTATTAGTTGATCATATATACTTTCAATGATTACCAAGAAAATATATGGGAAGTTTTATTTTAATTTCGTGACATTGAGGAAGGTTCTATATGGCTATAGGAAACGCAGCCCTCGCAGTTTACAGAATTGTTCATCTTTAATGAATGATTCTGTTATGAATTCAACTTATAAAATACCGCAAAAATTCAATCTCCTTCAACGTTCGCTCCTGCCGTATGTATTGTTAGTTTGTTTCTTTGTGCTGAATGTTTCAAGTTTACCTTTAGTATCTCTCATTCACAACGAAAGTTAACTTGATCAATAAAATAATTATGATTACAAAATAATATATATGGGATAGAGGTAAAGGACAAAAAATATAAAGAAAATTTAATCAGTATACATATTTAATGTGAACATTTTAACATACTTCAGAGATAAGGTTAATCCACTTCTTACCCAGCGCTTTTAACCTTTGCATTATTCATGATTTTTTAAAACACCTACTGGAGAAAGAGGAATCAGTGGATGAACCTTATCATGTCACATCACATGGTTCGTGCTTGTGCATAGAAACACGTTTTTTTACCATTGTGAGCTTCTCGTACTCCTCTTCAACTACGGAGCCATTGTAGAAGCGCAGCGGGGCGCGTGTGTCAGGGAAGTAGAAGCCTCTGCGACAGAGACAGCGGTAGCTGCCTCGGCGGAAGCCCAATCCTGCCACGGGCTCGCACTGCAACAGCCATCAACCAACAGTCGCATCGACCAGCGGCTCTCTATCTCTCTTTCTACCTCTACCTTCAATCTCCTCCCTTTTAAAATGCTTGTTTCGATCAAAATTGATCTACGATTATATACTTTTTAAACTTTTTAAACAACTTATAACAATTTCAAAAACTATTTTCTTGCATGACTGTGTTGTCTTATGGCTCATATTAATTTAGTTTTATGTGTACTCAACATTGGCACGGTTGTGTACATAAATTCTGTAGCCCCATCTTGGCCCGGGTTTTTCTCCGTTTTTCCTTCTGGTAGAGGCGGATTTATCATACAGGTTCTCTAGGCTTTGTCTAGGGGCGTGTCTATTGTAACAATAAATCGTGAATTTAGTGTTATTTCAATTCTTATGATTTTTAAACACTATACTCAGAATAATCTATAGTTCGATAATAACTTGTATGTAATTTTTTGCTTAAAATTACAAACATATTGACATTCTATTAGTATTATAACTCGCAGCTAACATTTTATCTTATCTAGGAATTTTTGCTGAATTTTTTGAATCCGCCTCAGCCTTAGGGCCCTTGATCGGAATTGATGGGATGGTCCCTTGCTTGCTTCCGGAGAGTAAATTAGTTTATTGCCCTCCACGTGGTCATACGCAGTTTGTACTGTTTTTTGACAATAAATTTATTATCGCATCTGGTGTATTATTAATAAATTTAAAACAACCAATGTAACAACCTATGTTCTTCACCAAATGTCAATTTAATAAACAAAATTTCACCACATAGTTAATAAAACACACATTGCGATATCATTTGGTATCATCATCAGGTTTTAAAATACAAAAAATATTACAAAACATGTGAGCGCTGCTCACATCGTATCATTGACCCGCGCATTAAACTCAGAGATGGTAAAGAACATACAAGATAGCGCAAAGAGAAACACACACAAACAATTGACCAATATCGGAAAAAACAACATGTTAAATTAATTGAAGACAGAATTATAATGAATTGAATAATAATAATAATAAACTCAGGAATTAAAAATTTAAAATGTTCAACTTTTTTTTAATAGCTTGATATTTTTACTATGAAACCGCATGTAGGAGGGTTAATTCACTTCCTGAAGAACTATTTTTACGTTTATAATTCCAATGTTATTAGTTTAATTCTTTGTTATCTCCATTAGGTCATTCTTACTTTAAAAATTAAATTTTCAGAAAAAGTTTTCTTCGAATTAATATTATTTTAATGGTAAAATACACTAATATAGTAAACTATTACATTGGTCATAGTTTTCAACAATAATATTGTGCTTCCGAAAAAAGTATTTTAGTTGTTCAATGTATTGAGAAAGAAGAAATATTATTTTAATTAAGATACAAATATGAAAAGTACCTATTATGAAATTTGATTTTGCTTCCAAAGTTCCTTAACCAAATACCTACGTATTAAAAAGGGTGAATTGTTATATTTTTGGAAAGCAAAATTTTCTTTAATTGTGTACACATATCTTGCAATTCTCCTCAGGAATTATTATTCTATATTACATCTACAATAAGACATAATAAATTGACGGAGCCATAAAAACATTATATTCCCAGGCATTGTTAAATATCTGAGTTGAAGAAAGCGATCATAGTGAGCTACTTTTTAGAGAATAAGTAAAGTTTGGTTATTTAGTCATAATCATTTCTCATATGTATCCAGGAGTTATTGATATATAAAATATATAAAATATTGAATGTTGTAAACATTTGTTATGATTGAATACGAAATAGTTTTTGTATCATTTGCTTCAAGGTCATAAGGGTAAATAAAATATATATTTTGAAATCCTATATTTTATACGAAAATTTTTGATTGTATCATAATTTTTAAGGTTCAAGTGGAACATACACCAAACTGACATAAAAGATTAAAAAAATGGTAATTGCTTGAAAGTATTCGTAAAAATGTTGTACATGTTTATATAATTCCGTGTCACAAATGTTTGTGTTCAATGAACGATATAACAGAAAACTGCTGTTTAAAAATATCTTTCAATAAAAATATGTGATAATTATGCAGAATGAATGAATGAATGAATGCAGTTTTTTAACCTCACTTTTATATTACCAATATGATTTATTTTGCTCTCGGAGGCCACGGCAGATGAGAGGATCGTTTGTGTATTGCAATTTTCCGCGACTCTATTGAAAAATGTATCTGATTCTTCTTCGTACGCTAACGCCGCAGTTGAGGCGCTCGCAGTTCCATTGTCAGTGTGTCCCTGTTTCCCTATTCCCTTTACCTCATACAGCGCAACCCTGACGTCACTTACCGCCCCTAGTTTGCCCCTCTCCACCCTCACGCCACACAATACTTTCTCTTATGCATCTTCTACTTAAGTACTTTTTTACCTTCGCTCTCTCCCTCACTTTCTGACTTCCGCATACAGGCAAAAGCTCTTCGACCTCTGCCAAGTCTGCCCATATCCTCCATAAATATTGAGTTACTTTCTTCTAAGCTGCACCCACAAGCGGATGCTGTCCCCGCTACTAGTTGCCTCTTCTGAGGACCATGCTCTGCTATCTAATGCTTATGCGACCGTTTCACCTCCTGTCCCGCCGTCACCTTCATCAATTCTCCAACCTTCCCCCTCCATCTACATCACAGTGTTTTGTCTCTTCTCGCACGAATTCATCCCGTCGTATCACTCCGGCGCTTTTGTAACTCTGACGCTCCCATCCCGCATTCTGAAAACAACCCCTCATTGCAACTCCGTCCCACGTCCTCCCATTAATATCGAGTCACTTTGCCTGCGTCACATCCATATCAGAGCTATCCGTGCGCCGCGTCGTCTCGTGTCTGCCCGCATTATGTGCTTCCCACTTATTTACTAGCTATCACGTTTCGCCTTTGTCTGTCTTCTTTGCTTCCTTTATATTCACATCTCCGGTTGGGTCCAAACTGCGTGCGCATAGTGAATATCTGTTTCTCCTATCCTCATATCACTTCATATTCTGTGACTCCTTCATCCACGTTACCTCACATATCACTATTGAATAGTTGTTGCAAAATGTGATGGCGTTTGTTGTTCGTAACACAAGTACTGGTGGAATAGAATCAACACACAATATAGGTGAGTCACCTATCTCAGAAATTCATAATATATTTTGTACAAAATAAGTTAATAGCGTCGTTTTATGATTCGTGTTTATATATAAATCCAATAGATAACAAATTAGTATTATATAACATTATTAAAGTAAGAAAATGAAAAATTATTGTACACATGTTTGGTATAAACCACATCGAACTAAAGGTCTGACGAGAACAAACGAAACAATTCGCATTTGGGAGGCATTAATTTTCGTGTTGTAATACGTTCACGCTATGTTCGATTTCGCACAACATTCTAACGTGATGAATGAATAGTACGGTATATTTTCCTCTCTCCTTTTCTTCTGTTCACTGAAAACGTTTGGCACCATTATTTTAGCACACGATCCTCATGTTCAACTCTCTCTATAAAATGCGTCGATCATTTTTTTCTCTTCTTATGCAACATTGTTGCATTATTCATGGTAAGCATCATAACATCATCTTTAAATGCAACACGACTGCACTCTCGCTGCCACTGAGTTAACCTAGCGGGTCATAACTTGGCACACGTAAGAATATAGTTCTAGGTCTAACACTATACAACACGCAGAGTAGTACCTAGACCTTTATTATTTTTTATTAATCCTCTTATCATGTGAAAATATACTTGTAGTTCCAAATATAACGAAATATTAATAGTCCTAATGAACATTGATGAATTAAATAACATTGATGAAAGGGTAAAGAAATAACGCATTTAAATAGTTATATGTCCTCATTCACCAGGAAATGGTTTATTATCTTTGATTACGAGTAATTATGGTAGGGAGAGGAACTCACCCACTACCACGCCCTGGAGTACATTTACTGCGGAGTGTGTGAGAAATATAAACGAAGCGTGAAATCATAGTTCATAAATTTATAAATTTATTGTCAAAAAAACAGTACAAACTGCGTATGACCACGTGGAGGGAGAAAAACTAATTTACTCTCCGGAAACAAGCAAGGGACCATCCCATCAATTCCGATCAAGGGCCCTAAGGCAGAGGCGGATTCAAAAATTCCAGCAAAAGTTCCTAGATAAGATAAAAAGTTAGTTCGTGGGTAAACAATGTTTTTTCCAGAAAGTTCCAAGAATATGTTTTTAAAACGAGATTTATAGGATTTTAACACATGAAAATCTTTAAAATCTTCAAGGAACATTCCTTCCGCATCTAAGCGTCGCAACCACCGCTTCGTCCAGTCCAGCGTAGACTACGTGGAAGGTCTCATCGAGAACCTCCTCCAGGCTCTTTCACCCCATCCACCGACTCGCGACGGTGTCCCTTAAGCCTCGGAAATAGAAAGAGTTCCCGTGGTTTCAAGTCCAGTGGTCCACGGGAGTTCCAACCACTCGACACTTCAGCACCCGGATTTCCTTCTCTATATCGGTCAACTCTTCCGAGATCAACTATGTGCACGCCTTTCTTCTTATCTAATTCATAAGTAAAAATGAGATAAGCAAGCAATTTCGGTATACCACAATCCTCAGCTTTCATTATTATATCAGGTTTCAGTCCCTGTTCATCGACTTTTCGAATTTTCTCCACATTTGTGTCCGTAGTTCCGACGCTTGGAGAGGACGTTGTCGTCGACGTTCTCTGGACGTTCCCGGAAAATCCTGTGGGACTAGTAAATCCTTGGCTGGGACATAGTTTTCCCCTGAAAGGCTTCGTGAATCAGACCCATCGTCTTAGAGCCTGTTTTTTTAGTTAAATAAAACATTTGACTGCGTATCGCTGCTCGATTAACAGCTGAATCTTGAATCTCGACGCGCCACCAAAACACGTTAGGGGCAAAACGCGATCCTCTCTCTGCCACTCCCCGGACGCGACTGATCCGAGTCGCGTTCATTAGCGAACCCCAAACCATCGTTCCTGCCGAAAACTGTATGGCACCAGCTCTTCTGGTTTGTTAGAGAATTTTATTCTCGAAACTTTTGGGGCAAACCGTGTATAATAAATGTTAAAAGGAAGATTAAAGTATCAGGGAAGTGGGGATGTGTACACGAAGTTTGATGACAATCCCACTTCGCTGAGACTTCGATTTTTAATTATTTTTTTTTACATCCCAGTAACTGAAACTCCACGATTCGCTCTTGTTACTCTCATATTCAGTGGAAAATTTTCGCAGGGGTGTTTTCTTCGGAAGTAAATTTCTTGCCTTCCACTGAATTCTCACTCACTATTGATACACCCTCATTTATGAATGTTGCTAAACAAGATACCTTACATTCCCTTATTTGTGCAAGCCGCTACGTCAATATCCATCGATTTATTCTCTTCTTCGTTTTGGGGTTTCCATCCTCATTCGAGTGCGGGCGGAGTGTTCTTGTCGCGTTGCCTCCAGGGACCACGAGCGTGACAGCGTCCTCGCCAGATGTATCTTTTCCAACCCGCCTTCTCTCGCCGCGTTGACAGGTAATTAAGGTCGACACGCATCCGACTAGTGTTTCTGCTTTCGCAAGCTTATGACGAGCGATCTGTTGTAAGCAAAGTGGATAAGAAACGCGTGTCTCCCAGTAGTTCCAGTTAAGTTCATGTCAAGAGTTTTAAAGAAATGTTATAAATTGCCGAGCACTTGGGTGTGATAAAATAACGCTGTCAAGACAACGTATTTATTATGGATGGTTCAATATTTATATTATTTTTTATTGCAAACGATGTAAGAGAGTATAATTTTACTATGATTTCTGCTTCAATTAAACTGCCGATAAGTAATTAATAAAATGACCTTTGAAGTACGCTTTTTTATTGTATGAGATACTTCAGATCTAAAGAGATTGAAAAATATTTGTGAACATGATGCGATAAACAAGTCTATTTGAAAGGTCTCCTGAACTGAAATCGACAACTACATGAAAGGAAAAAATATGGAGATACGATTTAATGTAGAAAAAGAAATTAAAATCTTTTTTATAATTACTACTATTGTAAAAATATGGAGAATATATAAATTTATTTATATATTTTTTAAGTCTTATAAATTTTTCTGAAAATTAAATTGATAGTTTAAGTACGCGATTGAAAAGCACTTGAAGTTTCAGACAATGCCATGCGACGCCATGTTACAGTAAACAACAGTTATCTACAAAGTAGGCCTTTATGTTGACCCTGAATGGCGGCAAATATTCCTCATTTGACAGCGATCATTTTGAATCGTAGCATATGCCTTGTTTGCACAGTACATGGCTTTTGTTTACTATAACGAGGCGACAGGACAAATGCGCCGAGCAATTCGTGAATTCACGGGAAGGGTTAATCGTAATTTAAAATTTGATTTTGAAGTTATTTGAACATTGAATAGAATTTTTCAATACTTGTATACCTGATATTTGAGCGATTCAATGCATCTTCATAGAATTTCTCATACACTTAACTCGTTTTATGATGAAAAGTATAAATGTAGAAGGAGAATCTCGACACTGACACAAACTTGTCAAATAAATAAGGAAATTTGACATTTTATATTATCATCTCGAAGCGATGTTGGTTTGAAATAGAAGTTATTTTGGGATTGTAATCGACCTGATGGCGTAGGGTTCGCACCCCTTCGACATAGATTCACGTAACAGAAGGCGTCGATAGTGTTATACTTTGTTTTACTCTTAATTCATTTGTCTAATCACTAGATCACATTAATTTGTATCATCATCTTCATATACCTGACGTTGGTAGCCCGCTAGAAGAGCGATTTCATGACGGAACTAATATCATGAATGGTTTTTACAACAATAAACCATTTGGTAGAGATTATGTATTCCTTCTCTGTTATTTGTATAGGTTTTTCAATATTTATAGTCTTCTATGAATCTCTGACAATACGTAAATTTCATAAATGTGGACATCATTTTTAGTATTTTATTTGAAATGAAATCTGCTTTTTAATTTGTTGGAATGTAAATACGCTGGGAGATTTCTAGAAATTTATTTATTTATTTTTCTCTCGAGTATATTCAACGAGTCTATTAACTCATCCATTCGAGAGCTTTTATTAAACAAATAAGAGGAAAAGAATTTTCGTTAAGTTGTTGCCAGCACTCATTTTGTGCAATATTTTTCAACGAATTCCATTTATCAAACCGTAGAACCAGTATATCTTTCCCTGATACTGAGTTTAATTTCCGTGAAAGTTGATCATCTATTGAAATGTATTTCTATTTGTTTGTGTGACAACCTGGCTGATGATGTGATTTTGGTTTCGTGAGTTTTCAATTATATTTTTACGTCACTTGGTGTAACTCGTCAGCTCGGATAGAAAGTCCATATCCGCCGCTTCCGATTTCATTAATTCTTTCATTGATGACAATCGCATTGGAAGCTTTGATCATTCTTTCAGACTATCAAGTCTACGTGTAATGGCTTTTGACGAAGTTTTCAGAAAAGACTTCTCTCATTTGTGATGTATATTTTACCTTTCATTATTTTACGGAATATTTCCATTATCATATATATATATATATATATATATATATATATANGTATATATATATATATATATATAATTTTCAGCAACATAATTCTATTACGAAAAAATTTAAGAGCTTTTTTACATTTTAGGAATAATATTGTGACAAATTCTAGGTTCTGAAATTGCTCATAATTTGTGAATGTAAATAGCATTTAGAATAAAGAGTTTTTATTCCCGCAGAAGCAAATCTTACCTGCGTGGTGCGCTTTTTGCATTTGTGCGACTCGGCGAAGATGTTGAGCTGGGTGCTGCCTGGTGGCAGCGGGCATTGGTCGATATCTACGCGTCGCAAGTCGATGTCAATTCCACTGGTGCCTCTGCAACACACAATGGAAAGCAAGCATTATGTTAGGAAAACCGATGCTTCGGGATTCTGCTAACCAGGATTCGAAAATCCTGGTATGCATAATGATCGCGGGAAAATGTAAGCGAATAACAGATTTTAAAATAGTTATTTATAAAATGAATGGCTGAAAATAATCATTGTGTAGAGGGAAAAAATTGTAATTAATAAGCAATCATAATGTAAAAATAAGACATTAACTATGATGGTAGAAGGATGAGGAAACAGTATTAACTAATATATTTATGTTAAAATTTTCAAGTTATTGATGTTTTTCATTGTTATTGATCATCTCAATAGTCAAAGTCAATCCCTCTTATATTCAAAGCAACTTAATATAACTTAACATCTATACTGCATACAATCTATGAATTACTAGTGACAAATATACTTTCTCTGTTACGTTCATTATCATGGTGGAGTTGGTAAAAGGAGATCTCAAAACTCTAATGAAAACCAGAAATTACTTCGTTTCCTCAATTTTGCGTATTCCAACAAATATTGAGTAGAATTTGTGCTATTTATTAAGATTCTTTGAAGGTCCACCATATTATTTCTATACCTTTTCGTAAGAAGCAAACACACCAAGAGCGATCGGTTGAGTGAATTAAGTAATAGCGTTTCCTAGGGAGAACATTCCTCTCATACCAGGGCAATGATTTGGAACAAGAATATCGTATCACTAATATTACGTTTCCAAACAGATAATTTTTCAAATCATTTAACTTTCTTTTATAACATTCTATTGAATATGACCAACATATATATTTCTTGGAAGATGTCCCAAAATTTATTAGTTCAATTTCTGCGAAACCACACGGAGTAAATCACACAAATGAAGTATCGTATTTTAGAACATTAAAAAAAAATCAGCGATTTTTTATTATTTCATCTTCTTTCTTTTCCTTTTAGAGATAACTGCATTTAAAAATGAAGCTATGAGGCACATTTATTTGAAATGAATGTTACTTGGCTACTTGAGACCTAAAACTTGACAGCGCTAGTGAGGTCAAGCTTATATAAACAATATTCGTAGGTACAAACGTGCTGATATTAACAATATCTTACATTATTTATAACTATTCTGATGTTGTTTAATATTTGCTTACAAATAGCAGATAGTGGAAAGTAGTATCTACAATATTATCCAGGTAAATAAAATGGTTTTATCTAATAAAATTAAACGTTTCTGTTATCGGACAGAATGTTAGTTTCATGTAATTTCATTTGCCGTTAAATCGTAAGGGTTTATCAAGTTCTTAACATTCGTTCGTCAGCAGAACGAAACCGGTGTTGCGCGGGAGCATGAAATATTTTTTCTTTTCTTTTCTAATTGATTCACTTTCGTATATTTTTTGATAGAAAATTGACATTTTATAATATTATTGATAAATAAATGTTCTTTTTATATAATGATTTCTTCCGCCGTTTTACTGTATTTGCACAGTAACTTACCACAATACGAATTTTCTATTTTCTCCTCGAGTAAAGCTCTTTTGACAATCCAGATTTTTTAAAAATAGGCTGCGACATTTTTAAATCACTGTCAACAATATATTATACTTTATATTGGTAAGATCTTGAGTGGAGAGCAAAGTCTTTTAGCTTCGTAACAGTGATGAATCATTACCGGGGCGCCGTGAATCAACTAGAAGAGCACGCGCTGACTCTACAAGCACGCCCGGTACAAGCAGCAGAGATGATCACTCTTCAACGGAGTGAAGAACATTCTGCGATCCTTATGATTCGCAGTAGATTAAATTTTAGAGATAATTGAAATGGATGGAGCTCAAGATGTAACAGCGAGAGCGGCTACACGTTATTTCGAGACGTCACAATCGCAAATTACTCGCTCCATCGTAGCGTGACAAGTCGCATTTTGGAATCAGAATATTATCTTCCGCTTGCGAGGATGAGTGACATAATCCAATTCAATACTCGATTTGAACGGTGTATCTTTCGTTTATAGAACAGTAGAGGTGGAGTCGCTTGTTTGAATGGCAACTCAATTCAATCATTTCAATTGAGTGAGAAGCACTCTGGTTGTTTCCAATGTGAGAAAACTTATTTTTTAATTTTGCAATAACGCACATTATTGACCATTTATTCAAACTCTTTACGTATCTCATCTTCATTTTGCAATTTAGTACTCTGTATCATGTAAAATTATGTTCAGTTCAACCATTGACGACATAACATGATTTCTTGGACCCACTGCAAAAACACGTTCTCGGGAGAATTAACTAAAATTTTGCAAACACTTTCTGTGAGGTAAATAAAAAGATCAATAATAAAATTGTTATTCATAAATCTTATCTCATGGCCATCAAACAATTATAATTCGAAGTTGTCTAGAAAACGCGGAATTTACTTTATTTACGTAATTTGATGTAAAATATTGTAAGGAAATCGTAGCTCTTATTAACTATATGTGGGTGCCAGAAACCAAGGGTTTCTATGGAAATGAGAAAGCAGATAAAGTGGCGAAGGAAGGATCCAGCAATAGTTTGATAGAAACTGAACCCAGACTAGGGTTGTCTTACGGATAAGTCCGAGAGGTAATTCGAGGGATTAGGAGGAAGTATAAGGACCTTGATTTCAGAATTCCAACGCTCTAATGCACTCAGTGAAGATTTTTTTTTTTTGTGGGGCTTTAGGGCTCGTCAACATCGAGGTCATTAGAGCCCTTAAAACTTGTACAGGTAGGGAAAATGCAGTTACACACTAGGGAGAGCCAACATGACTCTCCCCGCGTGTGGGACTCGCCGAATGACTCAGCCATACCCACTAAAAACCCTCCTGAATTACACCTCAAAACTCAAATCCTAACATATCTCACGACTTTACTAAAAACATTAAAAAAAGAAGAAGAGGAAAGAGGAAAATGAAAGATATCCTAGCCCTAATAGCGTCGGGATCGAAAAGAACAAGAGGTGACCAAGGAAGGTCAGAAAAGAGAAAGGAAGGAGCATGGCACAAGTAAGTGGAAGCAGTGTCAGACTCAGCTCGGGGCCCCGTGTTCGCCAAACACGTACTTACTAGATGTAAGCCCCCTGGGGGGCTCAGTGAAGAGGTGACAAGAAGCAGGGCATAAGAGCCACCACATGAGTTGCGATTTACTTCATTGGACAGTTGGACAAATAACAGTTTCACTGTAGCCTAAGAAGACATCTCCACAAAACTGCAAATTTCCTATGTAGGATATTCTAAAAAGCGGATGTACTGTGTTTCATTTGCTCTGTGACTGCGAAGCAGCCGCAGTCAAAGGAAACTGGTACTTCAACTGCGAATGAATGCACTTACATGAATACAAGAAAGGGATGGTCAGGAGACTTGCGACTTTCGCAATGGAAGCAAGACTCTTAGAAATTTAAAGGAAGGAAAGCATAATAAATCATCACTTGTTGCAGTGCGTAGGGCGTTCATTGTCCTCCCTTAACAATGTACTGCAATGTATTAACTATATTTTAGTGATCTACGAGTATTGTTTATTTTATCCCGTATGCCACTAATGTCAGATAGAGTCAGAACATATAGATTGTGATGCTTTGGGTATGTGATAATTATCGAACCACTGAGAAAAAACACACTACACTTGGAGAGAGAAATAAAAAGATATTCGACCGGTAGGAAGACCTCGAACCTGCTTGAAGGACACTTAAGTTGAAAATCACAAACCTTTCAAGGTCTCGTGGAGGAAAAAGATGTACATGAATATAAATGAATGAAGGAAGTTCTTCCGCAGTACCGCAGGAATTGAAACTAGAAACAGAAAATGATCATTCATATGGAATTTTTTTACCCGACGTTGAATTCCGATACACAACTTAAACCTCTTTGTAAGATTCCCTTTATTTTAAATGATCTACAAAATCGTCGCTGCTATGACATAAAATAAATAAAAAACATAAGAAACTCTCTTAGAACATTACCAAACCCACAACTTAAATACAGTCCACACACATTTGTATATATACAGAAACAATATTTAATAATGATCATTAAGGAAATGCATGATGCTGCGAAAAAAAATCTAAAATACATAATAGATATTTTTATGTATAATCATAATTTTACTTATATAATAAAATTATTATTCATTGTTCCCAAATCTTCTCATGGACATCCAAAGATTTAAGTCAAAATATCCTAGAATACTTGAAAGTTACTTAATTGTACAATATTTACGTATTTGACAACAAATTATTGCAAGGGAATCGTATTTCTTGTTACTAATAATATATTACTCAGATAGTAAAATGGTTCGTTTTATCCCATATATCACCAATGTCAAATAGAGTCAGAACATCTACATTGTGTTTGTTTGGGCATGGAATTAGATTTTTAATGTATAACACAGCCCCACAAAGAATTCTCTGTACCAGAGACCGGGATATATGGATTCGACATATTTTTTGATGCTGAGAACGATGCAGATGTTTCCAGAAACATCCATCGTGTCAATTTTTAGTTATCACCGAATTACCTCAGCAGGTTTTAATAAGAAAATGGCCAGACTAATGTTGCACACTGCTACCGTTAATGTTAATTTTTATACATGTTAACATCCTGGCCCGGGTTTTGCTCCGGTCTTCCTTCGGGCAGAGGCGAATTTCTTATACAGGTTCCCTAGGCATTGTCTTGAGGCATGGTTATTGTAATAATAAATCGTGAATTTAGTATTATTTTAATTCTTATGATTTTTAAACACTATACTCAGAATAATCTACAGTTGGATAATAATTTGTACATGTAAATTTTTTGCGTTAAATTACAAACTTATTGACATTCTACTAGTATTATAACTCGCAACTAACTTTTTATCATACGTAGGAATTTTCGCTGAAAGTTTTGAATCCGCCTCTGCCTTAGAGCCCGTGATCGGAATTGATGGGATGGTCCCTTGCTTGCTTCCGGATAGTAAATTAGTTTATTGTCCTCGACGTGGTCATACGCAGAATGTATTGAATTTTTGACAATAAATTTATTTAAAAAAAATATATATTTCTCATGGTAGCACATGTAGCGTACATATTACAAGTCTCTAACAATGTGAGTCTATCTATCTATCTATCTATCTATCTATCTAACTATCTATCTATCTAATCTATCTATCTAATCTATCTATCTAATCTATCTATCTAATCTATCTATCTAATATATCTATCTAATATATCTATCTAATATATCTATCTAATCTATCTATCTATCTATCTATCTATCTAATCTATCTAATCTATCTAATCTATCTCTGTCTGTCTATCTATCTCTCTCTGTCTGTCTATCTATCTTTCTCTGTCTATCTATCTATCTGTCTATCTGTCTATCTATCTAATCTATCTATCTATCTATCTATCTATTTATCTATCTATCTATCTATCTATTTATCTATCTATCTATCTATCTATCTATCTGTCTGTCTGTCTCTCTGTCTGTCTATCTATCTCTCTCTGTCTATCTATCTATCTGTCTATCTATCTGTCTATCTATCTATCTATCTAATCTATCTAATCTATCTATCTATCTATCTATCTATCTATCTATCTATCTATCTATCTATCTATCTGTCTGTCTGTCTGTCTATCTATCTATCTATCTATTTATCTGTCTGTCTGTCTGTCTGTCTATCTATCTATCTATCTATCTATCTATCTGTCTGTCTGTCTGTCTGTCTGTCTGTCTATCTATCTATCTATCTATCTATCTGTCTGTCTGTCTGTCTGTCTGTCT
>NNCF01128137.1:699068-714335 GCA_002313205.1 Laupala kohalensis | reverse complement strand
TCTATCTATCTATCTATCTATCTATCTGTCTGTCTGTCTGTCTGTCTTTCTGTCTGTCTGTCTATCTATCTATCTATCTATCTATCTATCTGTCTGTCTATCTATCTATCTCTCTGTCTGTCTGTCTATCTATCTATCTATCTATCTATCTATCGGTCTGTCTGTCTGTCTATCTATCTATCTATCTATCTATCTATCTATCTATCTATCTATCTGTCTGTCTATCTATCTATCTCTCTGTCTGTCTGTCTATCTATCTATCTATCTATCTATCTGTCTATCTGTCTATCTGTCTGTCTGTCTGTCTGTCTATCTATCTATCTATCTATCTATCTATCTGTCTGTCTGTCTGTCTGTCTGTCTTTCTGTCTGTCTGTCTGTCTATAAGTAAAAACTGAAGAAAATGTTAGTAAAAAATTGAAGTGAATAGAGGAATATCACCAGGCATCTTTCTTGGACCTTTGCTATATTTAATGCGCGTTAATGATATAGGAATGTGTTTCAATAAATGTAAACATGGTGTAAAATGTAAAAAATAAATCTCTAAATGGTGTCACGATAAAGATTTGGTATTCAATAAAAAAAACAAATTAATACACTTCACTACACCACATACTACTAGATTAAAATCTAAAATAATTTTTCATGACCTTGATTGTCTGCATGGAATGTAGAATGGAACTCTTGCAAATGTCAGAATGAAATCAAATTTCTTAAAAGTTTTAAGTACCTTGGCATTATTTTTCATGAACATTTAGTCTGGAAAGAACAAATTTTTGCATTAGAAATAAAATGAAAAATCTTAAAAATAAAAGACATTGTACGAACCATATATGTGTGTGTATCTTAACAGTGATAGAGTTGGATTTAAAAAAAATTGTTGCTGCAGACGCAAATGGGTGTATTACAATGCAGACATGTTTGGGGAACTTTCCCCGATTTCAACGTTAACTTTCTTCTCCGTCTTATTCTCATATCAATTTTCACCTGCCCGTTGACCTTTACTCAGCTACTGCTCTTCTGTCACATATTCTGATTGATCGTATAGGTTCATCCATTTTTACAAGAAAATCAGGAATTCTTTTTGCTATTTTATGTAAAAATTCTAATTCTCTGGCGAAACGAAAATTTCACTAAGTTTATCATTAAAATTTTAGGCCTTTCAAAATTCAAACGCAAATTCTGATTTCCGATTTTTTGTGCTAATAAAGTCGCAAACTTAGTTTTTCCAGTGTTTAAAAGTTTAAAAGTTTTTCGCAACTTTTAAAGCGCTGAGGCTTTTGGGAGATTCCACAGTAGAAAGCGTTATTAGTCGTTTACACTACAGAAGGTGGGGCGATGTCAAATAATATTTGTCAACACATTCTCAAGGTACGTTTACACTTGTGTACATGTATGAGCCACATCTATGAGATGGATGCCAATTTGTACGAGTTAGTGCCATATAGTACCTCTTGTTGAGGACATGTCGCGCGACAAGTTTTCAGACAAATACCGATACATTTAGTGTGAACTTCATTCAAGATGCATGTCGCTGATGCAAGGTTTCAACACGCTGATGCAACGCGCAAGTGCGGAACCCCTGAGCCAGTTTGTTTACAAAATTAGCTGTATTCTTTGTTGGTTATATCATTGTTGTCATACGTTTTTCCCATAGTCTGTTACTCCTGTAATCTGGAGTGTTGAGTAGTACATATTATATTAACTAGTTAAGTTTATATTAGATTATTTCTTTAATAGATTAATATAACAGTCTTTCGTAAACCAAGAAATTACATTCTAGCTTTTGAAATAATGGGATATAATAGAATCTCCGTTACTTTACTCCTTGACAAGTTTCTGAGTATGCTTAGAGAAAAGAGGGAGGCGGTACTGATGACGATGATTGACCAGAATGAACATACTTAATTTAAATCTGTTTAAATGATTATTTTTATTATTATAATTATAAGTGATAGTAGTAGTAATAATATTAGTATTCTATTTTAGTCTGTTTTCATTTACTTACAAAAAGTGTACATGTGCGGATATGGGTTCATGTACATGTACGTAGGTAAATATGTAAACAAGATTTATTTGGTCATGTTGGTATGTATGCATATGTTATTTGCCCTGCAGATAAGTATGTATTCTTTCTATGAATTTATTTGATTCTGCCACCGAATGTTTTTGTTCTGTTACAGGTTTTCAGCTACCATTCAGATTTTTCTTCTTATGCTTAGCGCGCTTGCCCTAACCGTTGGTTTTCCGTTGTTCCAAACGGAGCTCAACGAACGAAACAGTCACTTAAGTATATATAACAATAGTTGAGATATTATATCTTCTTTATATCTTCTCTATTATATTCAATATATAGAGGCCAACGTATATTAATTTTTATAAAATCCTATTGAAGTTTTATTGTATATAAAATATTTACTTTAAACTTTGTTGGTGAGGTTTTGACTTTTATGAAGATAATAACACGAACATTATTGAAAAGACAAAAGATTAATGGGAGACCCCGGAAATATATTCACTGTTCTATCTCTGAAATGTATAGAAAACCGACGAGACCAGATAACCGACGACTCACCTCATATACCTGTCAAACCCACACAAGTGATATCTACGCAATCATAAACCGATGTATTAAAGTCTACCACTCGATACTCAGAATTGCGTATTCGGTGGAGCATTCGATAAAAGCGACGTATCCGTTTTATTGCTTTTCTTCCGTATCTCGCAGTCGATCGTGCATGGACGTCTGGGTTTCTCTCTCGGAGGCTGGATGAGTGAGGGAAAGATAGAGAAAGAAAGAATTTGTGTGAGTATAAACAACCTCAATAGAGAAGTATTTTTCACGGGAGCGTGGTGAAAGGGGAAAGGGGAAGGGTTTTCATAGGAAACGCCTGGTCCTCTCGTGCCCTTTACGAACGGCGACGCCGAGGAATAGTGGCTTTGGCGAGCCTCCGAGGAGTTGGATGCAGTAAAATTGGCACACCAGAACGCCGTTTGGAAGCGTTATACTTCGCTCACATAAAATATTTAAGTAGTGTATCAAGAAAATATTCAGGAGAGGCTGACGATGCTCGTAGAGATAGAACACGTCAAGGGAATCAGGGAGATACTGGGAGGATCCTTTTGTTATAGCACTGATCGAATTCATATTACGACAAGACATTACAAAAATAATTCGGAATTTGTATTAATTCAATTATATGAGGCAGTTAAAGAATAGTTGTGTAACCCAATGTAATGTCATTTTGAGAAACAAAGAGGTTTACAAGAAGTGCAGTAATCAATTATATAATATTCTTATTACATTAAGTCAAACCAACAGCGGTGATCTAGTGGTATGGTCTTCACTTCCACAATTCTGCTGAGCGGTAGAGCTCGAATTCAAACCCTGCTCTGCTTATATAGGTGAGGTTTTCAGCTCTGGTGTCCCTCACTCCACGAGCTGAAAACCTCACCTATACAAATGTCGGTATGTAGGTTCCCATACGTTCATTGGTAACCCAACAACTCTCCTTCCAAATTCTCTTTCCCCAAGTCCAACGGTTAGGTGAAAGAGCAGGCCTCCATGGTCTGAACCTCGTCAGAAGGTATAAAATAAATAAAACGACTTTGTAATAAGTTTGATTAACGTGTGTTAAATTGTTGTTATTAAAAGGTTTCTTAAAGGTGATTTTTATTAGGTTAATTGAGATTTACTTCTTCGGATAAAAGTTATGGTTCAAGTACGAAGGAAAATTGGTGTAATTTGTAGGTTACACCACAATTTTCTCAAAGATTTAGGAAGAAAAATACATTTGTCAGAGTGTCTTACTCATTTGACTCACTTCAACTGTTGTAATATCATGATCAATTTTATCCATTTTCATAATATGCACCCTAATGACATCTGCAGGACATGTCATCAATGTACGATAGCGTAAATCGGACTTATGCCCTACTATTCAACATAAAAGATATGACCTTATATCTATTTGGAGAATACAGATATGACCTTAGTTCAAACTAATAAAGGAGTTTGCAAAACTTTTTTCTTCACCTCCTCATATGCTTAAATTTTGTGTAGCAATGTAAACGTTACTCCGCTATACCGGTGGCAAGTCCGGAGCCTTATTAAGCAAGAAATGGGGAAGCAGGAGTCGGAGGAGTAACACCTCGCAAAAACACTTTGGTTCAGCTGACCCGGCTGATAGTACCATGTTAGGGTCCCTTGAAGACCTCAACGGCAGCAGCGGTGGAGAAGGAGATCTTCGGTACGGTAAAACTGGCGGAGGAGGCAGCCCTTCTTCTTGGGGTTAAACAGGGAAGGAAAAACAGGGCCAGAAGGGGCTCTTAGACCGGTTAAGCCAGCTCTCCTAGGGGAGCGAACCCTGATCAAAAAACCCTTGGTTCTCCGAAGTTTCGTGTGTTGGATATCAGGCCAGCTACCTGTTATCTATAAAAGCATACCATTGCTAAACGTACTCAACCAATGATGGCCGGACTCTCCTCTTTACAACCACCCTGCAAATGCAAAAGGACTACGATTCTTGGATCTTGGAATGTACTGACATTGTTACAGCCTGGTAAGTTACGGGAATTGACCAACCAGGTCGAGGAAATGCAATTAGATGTAATCGCCCCACAAGAAACTAGATGGACTGACAGTGGCCAAATTAACCAAAATAATAATATATTTTACTATAGTGCTCCTCCCACTAGGACAGGTCAAGCCGGTACAGGATTTTTGGTGAAACGCAGGATAGCTGCAAATATTCTAAATTTCGAGCCAATCTCGGACAGAATCTGTAAGTTGAGGGTAAAAAGTAGATTCAACAACTTAACACTCGTCAATGTATATGCACCAACTGATACCAGTGAAAATGAAACTAAAGAATTGTTCTATGCCAACTTACAATTCGCAATAGATAGTATCCCTACTATTGACACAACGATTGTTTTGGCCGACTTTAATGCCCAACTTGCCAAAGAGTCTAGATATAACAAAGTCACAAACAATAACGGGGAATATCTGTGTGAATTTGCAATGTTAAATAATCTGTCTGTAATGAGCACTTACTTCCAGCACAAGTCCATACACAAAGCCACTTGGAACAACCCTGACACAAGTAATAGTTCAGTGAGCCAAATTGACCATATCCTGATAAACTCAAACAAGAAAGAAATTATTCAAGAAGTAAGATCCTTGAGAGGACCTAATATAGATTCCGATCATTTTCTACAAAAAATCATAGTACACCAAGTTTTGCCCCATATCTGTATACATAAAGTAAATAACTTCCCCCGTTGGAATAAAGCCAATATACAGAACTCTCTCATAATCAAAGATTATAAATCCTCTATTCACAACACTGCGTGATATTCCTGAGTCAAATGATGTCGATGAAGATTGGGCCAGCAAAGAGAACGTGATTACCCAAGCGGCATCTAAAACTATCCAAACCCAAAGCCTGAGTATAAGAATCATTGGTGGGATGATGATGATAACATAAATATACAGAAGTTTATATACAGAAGAAGGCAAGGGCTAATTTTAACTTCTATGTCTCAAAAAGAAACTATGCCAAAGTATGTCGTTCTAAGAAAAAAGCTTGGCTTAACAACCAAATATGTCGAGCTGAAGAGGCTCCGCGGAAAAATGACTCCAGGAAATTTTTCAAGGATATAAAACAGTATGTGCAAACAAAAAACAACAATTCACCTTCCATGTGTAAGTCTGCTGATGGAACAGTAATCTCTCAAAGAGAGCTCGTCTTGGAAAGATGGAAAGAATATTATAATGATGTGCTCAATATCAACATCCATTGCCCACAACATGAAATCCTACTTCCTGAACCATCTAACAGTGATAGTGACCATTTACAACCCCCATCCTTTAGCGAAGTATGTTCAATAATTAATAAATTGAGGAATAATAAAGCTGCAGGGCCAGATAATATTCCCGCAGAATTGATCAAACTGGGGGGAAGAACACTCAAACAGAAGTTGTTCAAACTAATTCTTAAAATCTGGAACCTCGAACATCTTCCAAAGGATTGAAATGAAACCCATATTTGTCCTATCTTTAAGAAGGGTGACAACCTACTGTGCAGCAACTACAGACCAATCTCAATATTAAACTTCACTTACAAGATATTTGCTATTATCTTAAATGTTAGACTATCGGCACTGTTGGAGAATGATTTGGAGGAATGTCAGAGTGGTTTTAGACCTAACAGATCAACAATAGACAACCTGTTCCTAATCAGACAGATTGTCGAGAAATGACACGAATATAACATCGATTTGTATAACATCTTTGTCGATTTTACTCACGCGTTTGATTCTGTCAAGAGGAACAAAATCATTGAATCTCTTGTGCAATACAATGTCCCACCCAAACTAATTACATTAATAGAACTGACGCTTCAAGATTCAACAGAAAAAGTCAAAGTGAATGCAGAATGTTCCCAGTCATTTTTAATTAACTCTGGTGTAAAACAAGGCGACCCATCATCAGCAACCATGTTCTGCTTAGTTTTGGATTCCGCCCTAAAAACTCTGGAATTAAGAGGCAATATTTCCTCAAGAATGAAACAATGTATAGCATATTCCGATGATATTCTTCTAGTAGCTACATCCAAACGGGTGCTAGAAGACCTCTTTTACAACTTAAAGATGCATCTATTACTCTCTTGTATCTTAAAGATACATCATCTATTACGAGAAGAAAACCAAATTTATGCACTGAACAAGGCGGAACTTAGCCTTACACCACCTGGAAATGGGTACAGTAGCATTAGAACAAGTCAGCGCCTTTAAGTACCTGGGCACAGTTCTCACCACTAACAACAATATGGCTGAAGAAATAAAGGAACGAATTGCCATGGGAAATAAGGCCTTATTTGCCAACCTCGCCCTGCTCAAGAGTAAAAAATTCCAAACTAAAGATTTTCCGCTCTTTAATAAGACCTGTGATAACATACTCTTGTGAAACTCGGAAGCTTAAACAGTCACTAACTTTAAAACTCCTGATTTTTGTGAGGAAAGTCCTACGAAAAATCTTTGCTCCTTCTAAAGATAATAATGGAACACGGAGAATTAAAACGAATGAAGAGCTAAATCTTCTGATCAAAAATAGGAACATAATTGCGTTCATAAAGGCACAAAGGTTGAGTTGGCTTTGGTCATCTACATCGCATGCCAGATGACAGAACCCCAAATAAGCTATACAACTGGAAACCTTTGGCAGTTCGAAAAGCAGGGAGACCGAAGATTCGTTGGGTGGATGACGTAACACAGGATCTGCGTGAAATGAAAGTTGTTAATTGGCTGGATTGTGTGCAAAATAGAAGCGTCTGGAAGGAGGTGGTTGAGAAGGCCAAAATATTCCCTTGGAAGTTACAGCACCTTTAGAAGAAGAATGTAAACGTATGTCTCCAAGAAATTATGAAAATATAAGCTATGGAACTTTTACTCAGCCGACATTGAAGTAACAAATTGCTGTCACGTAAGAATATTTAAGAAGAAAAATACTAGCAAGTACTTGTGTACATAATTTTGATCAAGTATTCTGCTACACCAAGCTGGATTCGACTCTGCTTTGAGATATTTCATTAGATGATGTTTTAAATTGTAATAATTTCTTATAAAATGGAAAATATGAAGGAAATTTTTAATAGTTTTGTAAGTTCCAGAGTCTACTAAGTCTACTAATTGGTCATGAGAGTTCTTAAAGAGGAATTTTATAGATTTTCTGAACAGATTATATGCAAACCTTAATAGAATACGAGAAATGTATTATTGTCAAGAAATGTTTACTTATGGTGTAGTAAGTAGTTTATTCCTAATTACCTTTTTATTGCAAATGTGTACAACCTAATGTGTGTCTTCTTGTTTGTCACAAGAAACTAAAATATTTCTAACAAAAGTTTCTTACTTTATTTAACGTAGATTTCAGAAAATGTATTTGAAATCAAAACTTTTACATCATTATAAGTAATGAAGAAGTTAAGTTTTATATATCTTTTACTCCACCCATTAGTCACAAGAAATTGTTTGCTCAAAATTTAAGTACAATCTTTGAAATTTTTAATCTTGTTACTAGATTTATGTATGTTATTTAAACGTATTTAGACGTAAAAAAAACAAAAGCATTTAAAAGTTAAGTCATGTAATGTTAATAAATTCGTGGTGAAACAATTCATTATCAGCAGGTGCTCGAAAAGACAGTAAACATTTCATAAAACAAATTACCATAAATGCATGACGACATTATCTTTCGTCGATCCAGAAAACTTACAAAATAATAAAATTGGATTGGATAATACAAAGCAAGAAAGAAAACATTTCATTATTTTTGCTTTGCACTCCGCAAAAGAAATCTTCATTGAATACTCTTGGAGGCGAGGTCCTTTCAGAAACAGATAGATGCATGGCACTTATAGCCTAATAGCATTGAGGCCCCGTAGCAATTCGCACGCTTATCGTCTCATCGGCTTTAGAAGGGGAGAGTTAACTCACGCAGCCGTTGGGAGAGCTGTGTTCGCGTGACGTTTCTTCCTCCACTTCCGCACCCGCCGCGCAATCGCGTTTATAGTGTTTCCTCGTTGCAGTAATTATGGAGTGTTGCGTATCCGAGGGTTGTGTCTTGTCGGAGAATGATCGCTCACTGACCCAAAAACCACCGAATATAGGATATGAAAACAGATGCCTATATTTCTTCCGTGTACCTACACATGGAGACGATATGTGCTCGCTGCTCGTCGCCATTTTCACCTGCCCGAAAGTTATCATATGAAAATAGATATTATCGTGCGCCTCAAATGATGACGATATGTAAATAATCTGTCATTACATAAAATGGAAGTAATGTGTAGCATTGTTTACGTAACATAGCATGTTTACGGACAAATCAAGTTTAACCATATTTCAATAGGGTTTAGATATAGTTTTTCAAATGCTGACGGACAGTCCATGAAGAAATATTCAAAATGCGTAAATACCAGTTATTTCTCTGATTCATTTATGGAACAACTCACTTTTCAAATGAAGGTTATACATTAATGAGAAGTATCTCAAAACTTGACGTTATTTTCTTGTTCAAAAAAGTACAGAAAGAGATACAAAACTTTGTTTTAAACTAGTAGAGGCAACTTTAGAAAACATATTCTTCCATTATATTAAACAATATATTCTAAAATATATAAACAGAGATTAATTTGCATCAGAAATAATAAATAAATTCGTATTTAGTGTCAGATGACTGAGCACCAACCAATTCTTTAAGGTTATGAACGGCATTTGTGTCTTACGTCGCGGAGTGATTAATCCATCACTCATTCTTCCACCGACTTGTGTAATCCTTCATATTCATCCTGATATCAGTTGAACGTTGGCATGCTTACATCACGAACTGTCTCAGTACTACAATCATTATGGCATTAATCATTAAGCCCATCCCATAGGTGAAGATAAGAACAAATAATTATGACAACTGTAAATTTATTAATTTGAGACTGATAAAGTTTAGCAAAAACAGTAAAAATCAATAAATAAGTAATTTATGGGATAGTGCGAATATTTCACAGTCATAATAACATGACAGATTGTATGAATGGGTTTACCATATTGTGAAAACAAAGAATGGTATATACAACGGTTATCCAATAAGTGATAATAGTTAAATGAACTTAAATAGAAGTAAACGTCGAATTTATCGACGTTATCAAACCATACGTAGCGTTACCTACGAGGTAATAATGTAACCCCATTATTCATTGCATTATTTAGCGATCAGTAGCTACTTTGAAGACAAAGATTACCTGTGTCACCTAGTTAATTGTAAGTTCTTAAAACTGGAATGGAATACAACGACAAATTACTTTCCTAAACAGGCCTAAAAGCTAAATAACCTTCTTTATTTATAAGTTATGGTTTTACTGATATCTATTACAATGACCAAATATTTTCTTATTATTAAAGATGTCTAGGTCTATAGGTTTTGTATCAGCTTTGTTTATCAGTCTTTCAATTAAAAGGCCGTACGTTTTCCCCCCAAAAAAATTAAGCGTTTCTTCTGGTAAAACGAGACCTAATTAATAACGAAATTTCAGGAGAACGCTTTCAAGAAAAAAACACGGCATTTCGTAATGACGAATTTCCTGATGGATGGCGCAGTCTTCGGAGTTGCGTACTGCCGCTGGGTTTTTTAGGAGTGCTCGTCACGGTCGGTGGAAGTACAGCGATTTAAAATATCTCCAAGTGGGTGGATCAGAACCCATTGGTCACGGCTGAGTGATTTTGCTCGTTTCCAAAATCACTTCATTGGATTGGATCAAGTCTGTCTATTGAAGACTGGTTTCAGGCGTATCTCGTGTAATGCAGACTCGAATATACGTCTGTCTATTGAAGACTGCTCACTCTCAATTTTCACGAGAGGGTTCGTCTATCACTTGATGACAGTTCACGTGTACTCGTTTCACACTCAGAATCACCTCTCTCCCTTCCATTATCTACTTTTCCAGTCTCATATCGTGGAACTTTCGTCTGACGCATGACATACAGTAATATTATTGGCAGCCATTGTTCCGCTTCATAGCAACCGATAATCGAGGAGCACCCTCTATGGTGACGTCATATTTTTATTTTCGCGACGAAGTTCGCATGTATTCTATGTAGAAATTACATCAATTTCGCAGTCTGGCAGATAACTGGCCAAACTGTTGGTTAATATACATATGGATATGTGGGTGTGGATCTTTTTTTGTGAAATATGTAGGCCTACCCTGCTATATCTTGTTCAAGTTTCATATCAACAATAATGAAACAATTCAAAATCAGTTATAAGAGTTCATTCAACGCCATGTTAGTAAACTTTTCCTTTTGCAAAGTATTCAGTTGTCAACAGGTTCATTTACTCAAGTCGTACTGCCTTCGCATGCAACATTTTGTTAGACATTGGATCTTCGTACAGCTAATATTTGATATTAGTGACGTTAAATTACGATGGTATTCGGGAGTGTGATATCTTTACAGCATATTTTTCGCGCAATATAATGGATGTACATATCACGCTCCGCCTACATGACCAGAATCTCGACTATCAATTTCGTAGGGTATGAATTATATATACCAATAAACCGATTGTACCAATAAATGATATACACCAATCAATAATTGTCATGATTTAGATGGTAATGCAAGGACCAAAGGTGTAATGGCAATAAATGATTTATTTTGATTCATTTTTAGATTTATGTTTTTAAGATGGAAATGGTATATTGTTCCCGAAGAAATGTTAATTCAGAAAGATGATGTTCGCTTACATTTCCTTATGAGTATAGTAAAGTTCATTGAATATGATCCTTCTTTAAATTATACAATTTTTATTCCGTTCGTCCTCTTTCTCCAAACTATCTCTCGCCCTACGACATTTTAATAATAGCTCTCCTAAAGACGTTTTCTGTTAATATCATCAGCTTATGCATTATAACACAATAGTCCAAGAAAATTTTAGTTCCTTTCCTGCATGACCGGACGATAAGCTTGAGCAAATAGCGGAAATGAAGTATAGTACGTAAGAGCATGTCTACGATCTCCTACAATGCCATCTTTCACCTTTGCTTTTCCGAGATGACAACATTGTATGAAGAAAAGAAGCTACATGATTCATTTATTTGGAAAGGAGGTTTCTTGATTACTCGAGTCCTGACAAATAAAAGCGCCTGCTAAGTAATATACAATATTCGCAGGGAATTGTAGGTGAGTTAGGTAATTCTCCCTTGTATACTATAAATGTAGTATTTACAACTGTTTTGATTCCTGTTTACATTCTTAATGCTAAGTATGGATCTAAGTGAAATATTATCTGCCATGTTATTCAGGTCAATGAAATAGTCTCACTAAATAAAAGTAAACGTTCGTATAATCATTAGTTTGACTTAGTCTATTTAATTATCATTTATTGATATTGATGATTAGGATTGTAAAAAAGAGTCTTCCTCTTCAGTAACAGAGAAAGAGCGGAAATTTCATATTTTTGTGTATGTTTCCACATAACATACCACAGCAACTCCATACATTACAGATGTCTCTCAGGATGTACGTGCAGCTAATTAAAGATGGCCATCGTCTAATTTGTGGAATTGTTCTCTTATCTAAGATTCACGGCTGGAAGCTCAAGCATTATTGAGAAGATAAGAAAAATAATTGATCACAATTTTGAAGGCGCCAGATAATTCTGGAATGGAATGAGCTTTTAGGATCTCACATATCCATACCTTGATATTCACTTTCAATTGTATTGTTGGATTTTGAAGGTTAGCTGGCGGATATTGAGAGACGAGGATTACGAGAGACATCAACGGATTCTGATATCCGAATGGAATACAACATTCACTACATTTAAAGCTGAATTTTATTCATGATTCGCAAATTTTTGTGGGCTTCAAAGGCTTAAAGAAGTAATATTTCCACATAACTTGCACCGTCTTGTTGAAACAGCTAAATAACTTCTCTTAGAATATTACTTACGCCATTGCCTTTGGGTTCTTGATCGGAATTGATGGGATTCTCGAGAGTAAATTCAGTTTATTTCCCTCTGTGTAGTCGATCGTAGATTACAACTGCTTATTTGGCCAAAAAGATTTGTCTTATTTTATCTTATATCATCAAATAAATATCAGGGAATCAATATTTCTAAAACCATGAATCATGCGGTGATATGTCTAAGAGAAGTATTCATTATGCGTTGATGTCAACATATTTCCGTTGTAAATGAAGTCCGGTTGGTTTATTATAATAGAATTAATTTATCGTCAAATAGTAGTTGAAGTATGCTGTCATGCTAAAGCTTATCTCTTCCAACTTGACACCAATGGTCTTTTTTGAGAAAGTTACTTAAAAGAAGTGGTTTACAATGAAGATAAAATCACCACTTACAACAACTACGACTGCATATTATTGAGGCTGTTGTAACACTCACACCGGACGTACATTGAGGTCGACTGTTGTTATTTGGTTAAGGCGCGTGTACACTATGAAGCAAAGTGTTATATAACATTTGCTACATAAAGCAAATTTTGTATAGCACTGTGCTACATGTAGTAAATTTTATGTGGCAGTTTGCTACATGTTGCAGGGGGGGGGAGGGGTCATGACAAAAGAATATAGTCTTGGGCATAGTACGTTCCAGAAAACATCCCAACCTCAAAAAAAAAAAGAAAATTCTAAAGCAAATCCTAGGTTTACCTCATCTAACTGTTAATTAATGTGCAGTTCGGTACAGTCACGCCCTACTTCCGAGATTAGTTCAAAAAAATTTGTGCAAAAGGGGGAAGTAATAGATGCAAAACTTTTATTCTGATTAAAGATGCAAAAATTTTATTCAACTTTTTGATGTACATTTAATTTTTCAAGGGCAAGAATAAAATCAGGAGTGCAGCCACGTTCTTAAATTCTAAAGAATTGTTCTGTTAAACGAAAAAAAAAGCTGTACCAAATCGAAACTACATAGAGCATAATTTTATGATCGAAAATGTTTTATGTAAATTCTCCAACTACGAGTAAAATATGAAAATTTTGACGAACCCAGGTTCCAGCCAAGAATTCTCCGCTCTGTTCGAGACTGTAAATCTTGTCTCCGGAATGTTCGTTCTTTTCGTGAAGGTAATGTGTGTTATAAAACTTCCTAAAAATACAATTAACCATTAAACCGGCATTGAAAGACAATTTTAGAAAAAAAACTAATACAATTAATATTGCTGATGTGAATGGTCAAGGGAGTGAAAAAAATAATCTTACTTGGAAGCGGGAAGTCTGGTTGTCAAACAGATACCGCACAATTGGTGAGTTCTAATTTATCAACCTCCAGGTTTGTAGTCCAAAGTATTTTACTAGTCTCTAGTCTAGGGACTAATAGTGATTATTGTACAGTAATTTTCTAGTTTTATTAAAGAAAACTTTTACAAAATTACCATACAAAAATATTAAGTTAGTAAATCAATAGTTGAAGTACTAATGATAATGAAAGATATTTTTTTCGATTCTGATCTCGATTAGTTTTTGTTTTTGCCTCGATTCCAAATTCGTTTCCCACTTCTGAAAAAACTCAATGATTTCAGAGAAATGGTGAATAGCAAATTGTCAAATGTGACGAGTGAATAATCTTACGGTCTCCGCTTCATTACGAATTGGTAGAAGGCTGAGGAACAAACGTGGAAATTCCTGTCTAGCGTTGCTATAGCAATCAACAATCAATGCGTAATATTCATTCATGGAAATGAGTCTTTCAAAATATGTATGGCTCCTTTGCTGCGATTGATAGTCACAATACATCACACAATCAACAATACGATAAAAAAGATGTGATTTACTGAAAAATAGATCATAGAATTGTTTTCTTATAAGTTATTTTTTTTTAGAAAGAGCGTTTTCTTTTACTAAGGAAGTGTACTTTTCATTCCTCACTATATTTAAATTGTATTTTCTGTTCTACATCGACTGGCCTCTTACGATCGCGTGCTATGATAAGACTTCGCATCTTTAGGTTTTTAAACATTGTTTTCATTTATATCCTATCGAACCCGCCAATGAAGCCATGTTCACATTTCTCAAGCCCCGTCCCCCATAAGTAAATCCTGGGTGCGCCCCTGAACAAAATTACTGGTAAAAGATGGCGCAGAAGCTGCGGTTTCTGAAACATTAAGTACAAGTGCTGTATACGACAGGAACTGTGAAAACACTGCTATAATTTTCTCTGTCTTTGTACACAATGTCAAGTTACGATGGCACACGTTCGTGTAGTATATTTTATACTTCCATCCTCATTGTTACGTTCGCATTCTATCCAGTAGTTGTTCATTCTTCCTCCACGGGCTTGTGGCATTGAACAATGTAAACTGTTAATAGATAATACTGATCAAATAGCGAGGGACTGGTCTCAAATTAATATAATTCGTATGGAAAATTTTGATTTATGTCATCTTGGCAGCGTTCTGCTCATGAGAACCCTCGTTTGATAATGCAGCAGCATAACATCGCAAAGCGTTTCACTTAAACACAACCGTCATTCGTAACTCATGGACTTCCGAAGACGACTCTCTTCCCAGGAGCGAATCATCTGTCATGCACATCGACACCCACTCTCGCAATCAAGGCACGTTGTGCGTTGCTAAATCGTTTCTACAAATATACTGCAGTACTAATTACTGATTAAAAATCATTCAAATGCGTCAACGTCTTTTTAAATCATAAACTCTTTTCTGCGTCTAGAAACTCATTCTGTGTGTG
>NNCF01128137.1:638419-699053 GCA_002313205.1 Laupala kohalensis | reverse complement strand
GGGGGGGGGGGGGGGTCATGATCCTCTTGTATTCCAATTTTTTTTAGAAATATGTACTGAAAAATTTAGTTTCAGTAAATGTTTTAATATGTATATAAATACAATTAAATATAAACAATATTCAATAGTAACTGAATTTATCAATTGTTTAAAATGGCAAAATATACCTTCATCTGTTAAGAGTTGGGGTCGAATAGGGAGGTATAGTCCCCTAGCGCCCCTCCCCATAGATCCGCCGCTGAAGAAAAACACCCTGAGGATTTTCTCCACGGTCAAGAGATGTGGTAACATCGTTTAAGAAGGAAAATATGGCGCTTGTATTGGAAAAGGATTTCCTACAACCGTGTTGATCGTCAGAGAGAATGTTATTAAACTTAATTAAATTTAATTTAAGATTTTTCAATCGTTTGCAAATGTATTGTTTATAACAATTTATAGTGTTTTTAAGAAATTACATTTTGTGTACAAATTTATGAATAATCCAAAGACTTATTGTAATTGTTATAAACAATTATTATAAACAACAAAACTGTTATAAATAATTAAAATTATTGAAACAATTAAATCATTATAAAGAAATATTAATGCTATAATTAAACAATAATACTACAAATAAATCGATATGAAACAATTATAAATGGTATAAATATATCTATGAGCAACTATAATTTGTTAAATATAAAGTTGTTATAAACAGTTAAAATTTTTACAATTAAAAATATTAAAATTAATAGAAACAATTAAACTTTTTATATGTCAAAATATGATGATATAAAAATAATGCTATGAAATTTTAACAATTCAATTAGTACAAACAATTAATTGTCGATGTTGATATGAGGATCCCACTTCGGGTAGTTACATAATTTAAAATAGTATGAGTCATTTATAACTAATACCCTGCGACGTCTGGTTTTGCTGATCTATCTTATCAGTTCCTATCTTATCTTATATTATCATACCTATCGTATATTTTCCTTTCTTATCTGTACCGCAAGACATGACAGCAGTGACGATTGCGAAACTTGCTACATAAATCCCTTTGAATATTTCCAGCTCCAAGTGGGAAACGTGTAACATTGTTTTATAGCAAACATTTAAGCTACATGTAAAATTTTGCAATATGTAGCATTTTGCTACATAAAGCAGTCTCTTTTCAGGAAATGTTACATACAGCAAATGTTGCAAAATGCTATAAGTAGCAAACTCATGAAATTGTGAGCAAAGTATTATATAACATTTGCTATACAGCAGATTGCTACATAGTGTGAACGCGCCTTTACTCTCAGATTACACATTTAACACGAATTATTTTATGAAGCTTTATTTGCTAATAAATAGAAAATGTAAGCCACTTATCATACATCTCTTCATCAATACGATATCAATAATTGCAAAAGTAATGACTTAAAATATAGCAATAAAGAGTTGTAATGTCTGTTGTTTTTGTATTGTGTAAATGTGGGAAATATTGTACAAAGTTGTTTCCATGATGTTCCTTTATTAATTTTCTATGTTTCAGTTAATATTTTTCTTCCCGCGTGAATCGGTAAATTATGTCAGAGTATTAAAGTTATATGAATCTTACATGAATAGAATAACCGATAGACTTCTAAAACTTGTTTTGACGTATTATTTGAATGTTTTTTAATATTTTACAGATTAAGGAGTATAGAAATTATATCCATATTATTAAAAGACTGACTTAAGCAATTGTATAATGAAAATGAGAATCTCATTGAGTTACCAAAAAGCGAATCTACCGTAAGCGGTATAAAATGAATTGTTACCATGTGTAATAAGATTCCTAAAATTATTTCTTGAAGGAATACACCAGATTTTTTGTACAAGTGTCCGTAAAATTTCATTGAAATAATAAGCATGAGACCTTGACTGACATGAAAAATACGAGCCATCTCGTTTTCATCACCATTAGTAAAATTGTCATAGCTCTACCACCGCGTATAACCACGTGACCCCTAGGAATAAAATAGGGATTAGACCATAAATTTATAAGCAGCCGTGACAGCGCGCCTGGGAAGTCTTTCTCTCTGGACGGGTTCAAGGAGACACAGCATCATCCCGAGTCTTCTGTCGCACGCCGTTCGGAAGGACGCGGATTGTCACGTTTCTTCCTTGAAGTGTCGCAGAGAAGGCTCGTTTCCATGACATCCTGCGCATCTTCCCCAGTGTCCAGACTCTTGACTCGCATCCTCCATAGAACTCGCCTTACAGAAGGTAAATACCCGGATAAAGTGATGAAATTACTAGATTTTTTATCGTAAATTTTTATTTGCAATTTTTTCATACAACTGAACATTAAATCTAAAGGATGGTGGCGTTTGAAGCGTCCTCTATGGTCACTGTTATCAGGCAGATTCATGATGCAGTAATTGGGATGTATGTGAAATATTTTGAGTTATAACTTGCAATTTCTTGTTTTACTGTTGGGATGCGCTGGTCCTGGTGAGGAGTTGCATTTGCGATGTACCATGGTGCGTCGGCGTCTGTGCGTACAGTTTTCGACTGGAATCTTCGTAGGAAATCAATGTCAGAGGTGGAGGCAGTTCTCCAGAGTTGTATGCCATAGGACATATAGGTTTAAGTATTGTTTTGTAGATCAGTAGTTTGTTATGAAGTGATAGTGCTGATTTTCGACCTAGTAGCAGTACATAGTTTTGAATTTTACTTCCTACTGTTTACGTTTTTTCATAATGTGTTTTTTCCAGTTGTCTGTCTAAAGTCGTTACTAGATACTTAACTGTGTTACTTTAAAGAGTTTGTTTATTGGAGAGCACGATTTCCGGGCATGTTTTTCTACCGAGAGTGAATGTGATTTGGCTTCGTTTATTTGGATCCGCCATTTTCTGAACCAGTCTGTCATGTTGTCTAAGTGCTCTTGTAGGATATTGGAGGCTTCCTACGGATCTTCTAGAGCCACGAGGCGCGATGATAGCAGTGTCATCGGCGAAAGTGGCAGTCGACACCGTTCTGGATTACAGTAGACCAGCGGTGTAGAGAAGATAAAGGATGGGTCCCAGGACGCTTCCTTGAGGTACCCCTCATTTAATGGGAATGAGTTCAGATAGCTCCGGATTGAATTTTTTCTGAAAAAAAGTATTGTAGAAAGGTAAGATTTTAGAAAAATGTAAAACGGATATGGTAGGCATTTCTTAATTTTGTATAAAATTTATATGTGACAGACTTAGTCAAACACTTGACTACCGTCCAGAAATACCGCATTACAAAAACGTTTGTTATCTAGGGAATTTTGGATTATTTCAAAAACTCTGTGCACCTGCTCTACTGTGGAGTGTTTTTCTAAATCCGAACTGGTGGATGGGGATATCTTGTGTGAACAGGATTGGGTAAAGACATCATTTAAAGTTTTTCAAACACTTTTGGTAGGACAGGTAGGAGACTTATAGGTCTGTATGATGTTACATTGTGCGTTAGTTTACCTGGATCAACACAATCTGAACTACCTTCCATTGTGAGGGAAAGTGTACAATCCTCAAAATTGCGTTAAGTAATTAGGGTTACAGCTTTCATTGGTACATTTTTGAAGATCATACCCGTAAGAAGGTCGTGGCCGGAGGATTTACGTGGGTGAATTTTCGGGAGTTCCTTTTGCACTTATTTAGACTTGAATGGAAGGATTTGATTCAACTCTTGCAGGAAGTCACCCAGAAATATTTTTATAGTAGACTCCTCTTCGTCTGTTATTTATGAAGGCGTCGGTTGGAAGACTTGTGAAAATTGCTCAGCAAATGTTGCTACTTTTTATTGATCACTTTTGGCCCAGCTTCCATCTTGTTTCCGAATTGGAGGTATATATTGTGTTGATCTTTTCATATGTTCGGTTTCTTTCCATAGTGAATAGTTAGTCACCTCAGTTTCAGTTAATGATTCCATTTTTCTTCGGAAGTAACGTCCCTGATTTCTCATAGAAGAAGCTTCAACTTTTGGGATGCATTGTTAAGGATGCGTTTGTCGGCGGGGCTGTGGTTATGTCGCCATTTTTTCTTTATTTTACGTTTGTAACGTAAAAGGTTACGAATCTCTGTTGGCACGGTTTGGTTGAGTTTCACGCTCTTTCTGTAGGCGTTCAGTACATTGCTGCAATGTG
The DNA here is from genome assembly GCA_002313205.1 of Laupala kohalensis. NCBI lineage: Eukaryota > Metazoa > Arthropoda > Insecta > Orthoptera > Trigonidiidae > Laupala > Laupala kohalensis. Next base: position 694,924 of record NNCF01128137.1, on the reverse strand, counting down.
GAGTTGGTTGGTAAAGTATTCAATAGCTTCATTAATGTCAATGTCGTTTGCCAGTCGAGAACGTTGACGGACGCTGACTCTTTACTGTTTTGTATAGTTCTTTACCTTTGGGATTTGCAAGCCTGGAGCCTCAGTAGTGGTGTTTGGCATTGTAGCCACCACCAGCAATAAATCAAGGTCCAAGGGTAGAATTGTGTTTTTTAAACTGAATGTTTTGGTGAGCTTGATGAAATGGTGAGGATACCACATTCGTCGTAAATTTGTATTGACGTAGCTAGGAGAAAGTCTTCATGATAATGCGAATAAAAATAAAGTTTATCATTTCTGGTTAGAGACGTTTGGGATGAATATTGGCGGTACTACATGTTTCATAGTTTGCACGTCGTCATTGACATGCGTATCGCCCGAGATTTGCACTTCAAATCTATTCTGAGTAGGTATTGAAGGAACTACATTTTAATTTTTTTTATCTTGCCATTCTGGTTTCTTCGAGGTATTCTGCATTTGACCCCTTCGTGCTCATGGGTGTTTAGTATGTCCACGAGCACCGCGTTGAGTCCACGAGAGTCGTGTTGTCTCTGCTTGAATCCATGATACATGACGGTTCTGTGGACTGCCCTTGTTGCATGCTGCCGAACTTGGCACCAGCGAATGTAACTAACGCGTCCACGTTGCCTCTATATGACGCCGTAAAGGGCCGCACGTCTTAGGTAATGTCCGTAGAAATTTCTACTAGCTAAATGTTGTAATTAATATATTCTTCTAGTACTATTAAATAAAAGCAATACTTTCTTGAAATACTGGCACAAAATCACTGTTTTCGAACATACACACCCTTATTGCTCTGTCGAGAGAACGCACCGAGAGGATGCGTCCGTTCACCACCGAGGTCCAGAGCGAAGTCCAAATTTGTAGATAAAATTAAGAGATGGAAAACGTAGTGATTTCTCGTATTTGTTTTACCTATTTGATTTTTTGTTGCCTGGTTCCTTAGGGCGTATTCCTCTATCACCATGAAAACATAGTGGTATTATGTTTCGATGATTTTGAACGTTAAGTCATCTAGATTTGAAATGTTGAAAATATATACAGAATAAATCACTATGTTGTATGTAACATTCTAATCCAAAAATTATTAGACCCGTTATACTGAACAACATAACATATGAACCTTAATGGAAGGTTTGATTCATTATTTTCAAATTTGTGGAGGAAAAAAACTGATAAAGATGAAACATTAGTTCGATAGTAGGAACATGATTTCTCGGTAAGGTTACCGTTCAGTTCCGACAATATTATTCATTATATTTCGATAATTAGGTATTCTAAATCGATGCATAAAATGAACTATTTCTTCTGAAGTGGTAATAAAAAAGTTTCGTTCACTTAAACCACGCTTCCAAGGTTGATGACTGACTCTAACGCAAGGAAACTTCTGAAAGAGTTGGATTCGGAAAGAAAGATAGGGAGACAATAGGAACTGAATCAGAAAAATCACACATTCAGGTTCTTAATAAAATTGAAAAGATAAGAATTATGAACAGAAATTTATGCTGCAAATAGTTTTATTTTCAACGAATAAAAATAAAATATAAATTTGTGAAATTGAAGGAGGATTTCAAATGTGCTTTTCGTAAAAAATGCTTGGTTTTCTTGCACTACGTTCTAAAGTTAACTCAAACAGTTTTGAAAGAGCAATTTTAGTTGCTAAAATATCATTTAATATTTTATAGTGATAAATTGTTCCCTTCAAGAAAAAATACATTTAGTAGCCGAAGCAACGTTTCGTGAAAGCAAAAAAGAAATTACATTATATTTTGATGTTGGGATAAAAACTCTTTGTTTCTTTCTGACAACATACACCGTAAAGTTAAGCGAAGCACAACTAAGTGACAATGATACTTACATTTCCTGATATTTGTGGAACTATGCATAAATAGATAAGTTCTTAAAATAGTCTTTTATCTTTAAGGCGAAGGTTCTGAGAGAGACTCTGAATCGATCGTCCTACGCCAATAACCTTACTTCTACTTCGACTCGAAGTGTTGTTTATATCATATTTACTGATTAAATAACGGATTAAATAAAATCTGTATTTTATTGAAGTACTGCAATTAGTATTAAGGTGAGTAATAAAGAAAAGATAAGGACTCTTTCTGACAGATTGTATTCAGTTGTATCAAGTTAAATTACAAAAAAAAACAAAAAAACAACAACAACTTCGATTACACTAACTCGAACGTCAAGATTCTGACGATTCTTATGTTAATGAAATACCTGTTTCTGAGGACATGGTATGTATTGTGTGGCTGTAATATTACTCGCAAGTAATTATTATGTTAATGTATAATTATATAACTATGTAGAGGAATAGGCACATGCAACTTATTCTTTATGGTTCATTTCTCTTCATTTCAGATCATTGTCGCCAATTGCATAGAATATTAGAAGAGAAGGGTTGTGGACGACATTTCATTTAATGTTTTAAAATGTAAATATTCGCCGTATTAGGTTTTCTTTTCCTATAAAACAAACTATTGCCAATGCGGAGTGTATAGTGGAAGTAACAGTGGTAACATGGTTATTTGGATTATGGATATTTTACAGAAAATAGTGACACTCCAAAAATAAATCATTTGAAAAGATGGTGAAGTATGAATAGCGGGTTAACCTTGAAAAGCAGTAAAATCTAGAGATAGAGTCGACACGTAAAACATGACTGCGGCAGTAGCATGTTTATGGATTAAAATGAACATTACCATTCCTAATACTCCGGGAAGCAAAATTACCCCATCGCACGTATGTTTTGAAATATATCTTAGTGACATTTTGCATCAAGATATCTCCATGTTTTCATGAGATTCCCTTACAGAACGGTTTCACTGCCACCTCCTTTGCGAAAGGGACTAACGCAATTTCAGAGTATGTTTAAACCTCACCCCACAATTGCCATGCCACACCACCTCATAAATGCCAATTTGGGATTGAAGGTGGTTTTTGAAGACTAATGAATTTTTCATCTATTTTTCGAGCGAACTTTATTTAGTCGCATACATGTGATTAACCGTCTTAAGACTTTTAAAATTGTTGAAAGTGATGACTGATTTTAAACACGTTGCAAAGTGGATCATCCCTAATATTATTGCTATATGGTTGTATTTTTCTAATTATATAAAAATTGACTTATTTTCCCATTTTTAAACGAATAAGCTATCAGTGACCGAAAAGTTTCGTCGATTCTTGTGGATTATCACCATTGTATTAATACAATTACATACCAACCTGAGCAGTCTCATTTAGATGAGATGTTAGATGAGATGACATTATCAATAAGGCCGAACTGCGAACACAGTGTTTAATATTCAATACTCATCTATTATAATATGCTCTGCATCAATACAGCGGAATTGGTGTTTGATGTAATGTTTAAAGTTATGAAAAAAATCATGTTTTTGTCCTTGTAGTCATATAATGCCCTTCAGTAGAATTATCGTACTTTTGACCTTATCGTACAAAGTCAAATCGTACACCGTACACATGATTAAACATTCGTACAAAACTACAATTATCGGACACCTGGCAACTCTGTTCTTGGAGGTGTTTCTTGTGAGAAACAATGACGGCTTATCAGCTCGCGGACATCAGTAAGTCTAGCGGAAACAGACGCAATCAGTCCTTTACAGATTGTTAGTACGATACAGAGACTTTCAGCTTATTGTTGTGACACCCCACCCGACCTTCCAAGGGTTAATAATGAGTTGAAGTTATGAGTGCTGTCATAAGTGCGTGAAATGTTTCCTGGAAAGGCTGTATGGCAGTTAACTCGCCACCTCGTGCTGACCTGCGCGGTGTAAAACCATGCCCCAAAATATGTTATTCGCTCAACCTTGGGATCTCGATGGACATGAAACTTCGCTAGGAAGATCAGGGAGAGTCTCTTTATCATAAAATGAACGGCACTCTTTCCTGCCACTCTCCAATTTTCTATAATCGCAGGATCCGGCTCAAAATTAAACTCTTACTCCATAAAACATGCGTCCGTAGCCTGGCACTCTATGCCTGTGAAACTTGGACTACCACTTCTAACAAAAACCTTCGTCGCCTTCACATTCTTGAAAACCGGTTCCTGCGGATGGCTGTTAAACCGCCCATGGGTACCCCCAACTCTTATCTTCGTCGAATTTCCAATTTAGAACCTATTACTAAATTCATCTTCCTTCGTGTCCGGAAACATATCCGGAAGGCGTTCCACGACCCAACCGCTAACAATATGTTTCTTAAGTACTCTCGGCATCTGTATCGAAGAGTCAATCCCCGCGCTCTCCGTCGGTATCCTTCCGACATACTTCAACTCCCCATTCCTTCATTCTACCCTTAACTATATATTTTCAACCTCATCCTTCCACCTCAATCTCATCTTTCTTACCCATAACAGTATCATAACTCCCATCAATTTTTATCTTTCATCCCTACCTAATTTCTACCTCCACTTCCGCTTAACCCCGCTAATGAGTGCCTAAGTCACCGTTTTCCGGCGGACATGGCACTCGTATTCTATGTTACAGAAGACCTTGCAACAGATTAAACCGTGCAGCCCATCCACGATGAGCACAATTTCGGTGCAGGCGCGGACAAATGATACAACATCATCGAGGAGAAACGAAGCAGCAAACTGAAGTTTGTGATTATTATTGGAATCAACGCGTGGGAAAATGGAAAATTCTAGGTAGTAATTTGAACATTTTATATATTTTATCTTGAGCCCTGGAAATCATTGAACTCACGCAGTTCCTAATATAAACGCTCCTCTTTAATAAAAACGTGAAGCCAGTATATCGCTAAGTTTTTAAGGTTTGCTGAAGATTTTGTAAAGTGATGTGGTGTATATGGTTTGTTTTAGAAAATTGTTTTTCAATAATTTCTTTCATAGTTTTGCTAAATGTCATATGTGTTGAGAGAAGTCTACGTATCAAGAGAAAATTCTTCCTGGAGTTAAGTCGCTATTCTGAAACAGCTGTTTTAGAGATAATGATTACATAAACATATACATGAATGGTAGTGGAAGCATAGGATGTCTTGATTTTAAATATTCGATTGTTGGACGCAGGATACATTTATAATAGTGTAAGAAATATTTTGTTTGTACGAATATGAATATATTATATATCGATTTATAAAAATTTTAGACTTTAAAGGATTTAATTGATCTGTCTATAAAATTAGCTTAAAGAGGGATGTCAGTGGTTTTATTGAAATTTTTTGATTCTGAGATTAGGGCAGTTATGAATAACTGTATGATTTCCACAAAATATTACGATAATTTGACGCTTGAAAAGTTTTTAACATTCAAATTGCATCTGAGTTGGTTGTGTAATATTATATGTAGAATAAATTTTAATTGGGGTTTTCTCAAAACATCATTTTCTATTATAAATTATTTATAATAGAAATATCCATATTCTATTATATATAATAAAAATATCTAATTATCCATGTTCTATATTTCATGCCCTTGTCTACCTGGGAACGAAAAAATCTTGATTTTTTTTAGTGTTTTTAGGTAACAGTAAGAGCAATTTTAAGAAATAGAATATTTGAAATATTAACATTTATATTATGAAACTATGTTGTTTTTGCAATCAAAACTGATTCTTGAATGAAAATATTGAATAATTGATTTCTACCTTATATTAATTCTAATTTTCTCAATTCTAATTTCTAAATGGTGTGTCAGTAATGCAGAATTATAAAAAAAATTCTTATAATTGATTTATAAAAATATACATATACAAATAATTGTTGCAAAAATATGATAAACAAATTATTGTCTTCAGAAATGTAATAAAATTTAACAGTAAATTTTATATTATATTGTAATTAAAGAATATGAGGTGTCCCAAGATGAGAAAGTTTATCTTCGAAACTGGCGCACCCTAGTAATAGGTCTGTTCCAAAGATTAAAACCATGAATCCTGATGTATTTTGCTGATTCCGAATACGGAGTCAGAATTGCTCTACCGTCGCGAAAAACCGCCCTTAAATACAGAAAATACGGATTACAAGAAAGCGAAGAGTCATGGACCAAGTCTGAATTCGGGTTCTAAGCGTCAAAACACATATGGATACATAGATTTCGTCTTCGGAACAGACCAATTTTGTGTGTGAGAGTGTGTTATTTAAAATGAGCATTTCCACTGACATCCGTCCTTAAAGAGAGAGTAATTTCATAAAATGTTCTTACTTGAAAAAGTACGATCCGTTGCGGAATCCGAAGAAGGGAACGGTGTACGTGAGCATCCAGATGTTGCCTCCGCCGCAATCGTAATACGGTTTGCTCCACTTGCCGTCTTCGTAACTCACGCTCAGGATCTCATCCGGTTCCCGCGCCGTGTGCGCAGAATCGTTGAACGTGTACGTGTGGAACCCTGCGCACAAGAACACGCATTGTCAGGTCAATGTGTGCAACGGCTGCTTCCTATGCCGTAACCTCAGGGAACTCACGTCCTGCTCTGTACGCGCAAGACCAGATGGCGACGGGGTCTACGGTCAGGAGTGTTTAAGAGAGACTAACGGGTCTCAATAACCAACTGTACATTAATATATGGACATACACGACAAGAAGAGTGTGTATTAGTTTAAAGATAGGACGCTTTGAGTGTATTGGATTCACATTATAGCAGAATTTGTTTCTGTGAAACAGAGGAAGACAATCCTCGGAGCTCAGGGATTTGAAGATATTGAAACTCCAAATAGACTCTAGGAATTTGGGAAAAGCGTTTATACCATACTTTTGATGTAAATTGTTGTAAACCCACAATTTTGTGGTACACCTCCGATTATATATTAAATGGGAAATTTGACTGAATTACATTAGATTTGAAGTGTAATACTCTTAATTCATGTTTCTCTCAACAGTATTTTAATGTCATTGTAATAATATTCATTTTTTTTAAACCTAACCACACAAAACGAAATTTAAACCATTAATTACTAATATCTATTGAAATATCAATTCCTCGTTTTTACTCTTGTTAATAACATTAATTAAAGCCAAAATGAAATATACAGCGAATTCGTACAGAAGAATTTTGTGAATGTACATTGTGGAAGAAACAGTACCAACTTTGGTCGTTTCAGCTCCGCCATTTGCGAGATTTTTCGGTGCCTTTTTCCCCTCTTGCTCTTATTTACTTTCACATTTGTCCCTCAATATTCGAAAACAAATATTTGCTCGTGAGTGAAGAAATAAACTAATTTTACACCAAATCTTTGTACACTAATGAATTTTTCTAGCTTCTTAGAAAAATTTTAAAATAAAAACTTCAGGAAACAGTAACGAAGAATATTTACTGAAAAATAGCTCTACATCTCTTTGCACTGCATCGCACTGCCGCTTTCAGAGATTTACGCCGTATACAATATCACATATTTAACGTCAGGTTTATCCGTATAAATAATGGCGCTTTAAGTTAAAATGTTAGGTCATTTCTACCGCTTCACAAAATAATCAGGGATTAGTGATCTATGAATCGATTCACAACATTGTAAAGAAGAATGCAGAGTTATTTATTGTAGTAGAAATTTTCCATTTTAAAGAATTTTCACACGACGGCGCTGGGGATACAGAGGGTTCTGGTATAGTCTCTAGTCCTGGGGTTATTATCGAAAATAAAAAGTTAAAAAAAAAATTACCACGGTTAAATTCACAAAGGTACTATAATTTTGAAATTGAACTAAATGGTAAAGTTATTGAATAGTTTGAAATATATCTATACCTTACCTTGAGTCTAAAATGTTTTGCTGATTTCATTAACGTTTCGTCATTTCGGGCGTTGACACAAACTTTTCTACTAAGGTGCATTTAGTATCTCACTAGGCAGCACTAGTACCGCCTAGTTTATAGGTTAAAATATACCCAATATAAGTTTCTTCTAGGAACAGGTATCGAACAATAACAATTCCTTCCGCTAGGAAACTGAATTGAAGGCCGTATTTTACCCCCTTAAGACTGATTGAATTGGGGAAACAAGGCATTTCCTTCCTACCAGCACGCTTCCTCAGAGCGCCGTGCAGCCTCTTTCCAAATAATTGGCTCCGATCCGCTGCTCTCTGATGGCGGTGGGGGAGGTGACGGCGACAACGGGGAGCGCAACGGGTCGTGACTACTTGGTGAAGCACAGCGCCCGCGCCGCCGCTATCTGCTGCACGCAGCCGACGCGTCTGTGACGTCACCGGGTGCGGGTTGGAAGACGCGGGGAGAGGTGTCAGCGGCAGAGGGCGAACGTGTTGCCCGGAAGGACACGCGTGACAAATGGAATCAATGACCGTGGAGATGGAGACGAAGGGTCGGATGGGATTCGAGATTTGAATGGATACGAGGTATGTAATGATTACACGACGAGGAGAGGGAGACTTCAACACGGTGCGAATGCAATCGACATATTTAGTAAAAAGACATTTAGCTTAGTATCAAAGAATATGTATGATCGTTTTGAATAAAGAATATTTGTCAGCATTAATAGGAGTCTGAAGATTACGAGCATCATGAACTAAGACAAGAAATATGAAACCATCACATGTAACCATTAATGACATTCTTTTGAATAGGTAGGTCTATTTTTGGTATAAATATGATAGAATACATGAATGGAGAAGTTGATACGTAAATAACTGGATACATTAAAAAGAGAAATCATAAAAAAACGAAGTAGCTTTAATGCAAGAAATGAATGAAAACTATTTTTTCCCATTCAGTGACATTTTGAATTATTGAAGTAGTTCAGAGATGATACCACGACGTACACTTCCACGGAATACCCTTTCTGTGTGAATGGGGTACCTCACGTGAGAGAGAGGGAGAGCAGACCAACGGAGATGAATACGCATCTGAAATGACAGTGATTCCGCACAGGAAGCGAGATGACAAGGGAATGATTCATGAATAGAAGAAGTGTGATGGAAATGAATGTTACGTGCCAAAGAATGTGAGTCTCAATGAGAGCCAGTGAGCACACAATGGGGAAGTAAATGGACTTCCATGGTAAGTGATGGAGTATGAAGCAGAATACCGAATGCTGACGTAGTACATGACATACTTCGCGCACTGATGTCTCTGGAGTGGGGGTGCCATTCATTGCCCTGGCGGTGGAGAGGAGCGAAGATGTTAGGGAATGCGGGTATGATTGGGAACGCACCCACATATTAGGGGGAGAGATTGAATGGGGGTGAAATCTTGTAACAGAGACAAGGCAGCTACGGGTGAGTAAATATGGATTTGTTTTCACATCAAAGTTCAAAATGTTCAGGGTGGTTCAAAGAGAGGTGCTGCCTACTTTCATGTGTAATATGAACGTGAGATAGTAACGGAGGTTCTTACATATAATGAAGATTTGTTGGAAATTTAAAGATTATGGATACGGGTGTGTAAATAACTTCGAAACAAGGGGATAATAAACTTAAAGAATCCAGTACACACATGTTGTGAGATGTGAATAAGATTCGAAGCACGTTGAGAATCTTGATGTGAAGATGTGAAAGATAGAAAGCGAGGAGAAGCGAACGACAGGCTAGACGACAAGCAACAATCGCTGTTTTTATTATGCCATTCAGACAGCGGAATTGATATGGAAACGAAAAGATCACGCGATAGCTCCGCTTAAAACTGTCAACTTAAAGATTAGTGCGCGAAGAACGTACGTGAATCCCACGAAGACTTCATGTGTATCTTTCGGATATGAAGTATCTTTTCAGACTTTCATCGTAAACTGAGATTTACTCGCTACAGAAGAAAATGGGAAATGAAATGTCAAGAGTTTTACTTGGAGATTTTTAAAACGTTTGTCTTTTAATAGTTAATAGATTAAAAAAAAATTGCAATACTACTTTATCAAAGAAAAAAAATTATATGAAAAGTAGTTTCATAAATGGACCCTTTACTTATGTTTAAATTATTATGGTAACAATTTTTAATTTTACGTACTTTTCTATACAAAGAATATATTTCACTTACAACATTTCTTCCAGGATTTTGGCCTTTAATATAAATGTGACGATTAAATTAATGGTATAAGAATGATGGACACGTAAATAGTCCTATTATTACGTTACTATCTTACTTCGGAATAGCAACGTTCATTTATAATATTAAAGATTGAAGAAAAGAACAGAATATAATACAATTCGATTGGGATTACATTGTATTCAAACAATTTCTTTAAAAAAATTGTTTATTGTGGGAGATAAAAAAATTAGTAAAATAAATTGTTAATTGATCATTATAATTCTTAATTCAACTAACTGATATTTACATATCTTACTAGTTAACATATCTGGGAGACAAAGATTTTTTCTGGATGGATACAGAATAGGTTACAACAGCAGTTGTCAATTAACAACTCTTCGCATTCTAGAAGCAAATCTATCTTGTTTGTGGTTTAGCAAAGTCATTTTCCAGCGAGGTGGAAGAATTATTCCGTAGTCAAATTCAATCGAATCTTCTTCATTCGTTTGATATGGAGATGGTTGAGGAAAAAATTAAAGCGAAGGATGGGATTGAAAGATGAGATTGGTGTGATTATATTACTGTTTTTCATAAAGTAAATAGATTTGTATATCTGAAAATTAAATCCATTCCTTTGGTACAGATGTCAATTTGTGATGTAGAACGTAGATCAGCAGAAGTACAGTGTGCAAGGATCTTGTCAATCGAAGGTTTCATATTTCTAGAGATTATAATGCAGATACTTAGTTATATGTTAATGAAGAGGATTGGTTAAATACCCTTTTGGGTTTGGAATGTAAGTTTGTTGTTTTAATGGGTTTTTACGACAAATAGAAAAACAAAACGTCATGATCTCGTTATGTCCCACTTCTTTTCCTCAGTCATGGCTTGAAATTTTGCCACTTTTCGTGGAAGTCACTGGCATCGTAAACGAACTGTGCTATTTTCTTTTCGCTGTTGCTTGTGCAAAGGACTGAAACTATTGTTATCACATATGGAGAGAATATCTATTCGCGTGAGTGAAAGATTTAATGATAATTTACGGAACATTTTTCTGGAAATATCTAAAGAACTTCATCGCTCGGAATTGATGAGTATCTATCGTTCATTTAATTGAGGATATATTATTTGTTTGACAGATAATTCTGTGATATGAAAAATGTATAAGCACAATATTATTCACAATGATGATATTATCATTTTATAATTCAAATGCTACGAATGTGCGCATCGGCAACGTTTTGTGCATTTTCATACAGAAAAGATATTTTAACTAAATATGAGACATAAGTAGTTACTGGAATATGTCCATAACACTGGGATGTAAATGTATCAGCTTACATATATATATATATATATATATATATATATATATATATATATATATATATATATATATATATATATATGTATATATGATGCATATGTTACCAGCCCAACCCGATTTCAGGACAAACTTCTTTGTCCTAGGCAAAACTAGTTTATCCTTCTTTCATTCATTTTGACCTGTAGGCCACGTCTCGCGTCTATGTTGGCTTTAGAAATACGAGGGTGTTGTGGTCTCTTTAATATTCTCTGTGCAACTTATCCGCTCTCCGCGCTGCCCGATAAAGTGACGTGCGCTTATTTACTATCCGGTGTCACGTTTTGTAAGCTTGACACACTGTTGTTACTCTACGCACATATTCTTGGAAAATTATCTTCTTTGTGTCTACCAATTATCCTAAATATCTCTTAATCTTTGTATTAATTACATGCAATTTTCTATATGCCTCGATGTCCCATCCTTTCACCGGTGCTACAATGTGCAGTCCCATAATAAATGATCATTTGTCTCTCTGTCCTCCCCACACATACACGTGTCATCATCTCGTCGCCGTAAACTCCGCAAATAATCTTCAAAATCTCCGTGTCTTGTGAAGTATTGCGTCACCACCTTCCCCGGCTGAAACATTAGGTGTTTCTGTATATACAAACAATACTATTCTGTCCTGTTTTAGTTGGTCGAATTCACTGAGAAATATCTGAAATGTTTTGGGTAAACTGTTAACAATATTTGCGATACTCCTTTTGTAATAACCAACATTTCGGTACTGAGTTTCCTACCGTAAAAACTATTGGGACGTGATTATTGCGATTAATCTAATGTAATCAATATTTGAGATTTGAAGAATGTCTTGATAGTTTTGACCTTTAATATTTTCGTAAGAGCTGTACTTTTATACCTAAATACTTTTTAAATTATTTCAATGGGATGTTAATGACATAATCCTTCAATACACGTTAACTTCCACAGGAAATGTTGTTTGGTTATAAAGGTGTGTAATCTACATGTGGTCTAGTTAGTCTCAGTATTGTAATTAAGTCTTTTCCATAATCGTAGTATTCGTTCTCAACAGATTTGAGATACCTGAAAGTTTTAACAATTATGCTAAAATATACTTTATAATAAAAAATCTTTTAAAATAAACAATAGAACAATTTGTCTCCAGAGTTTTTTAATCAAATGCGCAAACAAGCGAAATGCCATATTTATATTCATAAGAAATGTAAAAAAAAATCACTTGATTTACTTACGATTTTTGAATGGAAGCGTCTCAAATTTCACATCACTTGTTAAATTTGTTTTGTGAAGATGGGATCAGGAAATGGAAATATGTTGAAAACGAGAGTGTTTATAGCAAGTTGATCTGCGTTAATTGCTTTGAGAGAAGGACCTGAGCGATGCTGTGTGCGGTCGATATAACGCGTTCTTGTGGCTTTCCACATGGATGCGGTTTCGACGTCAATATGACAGCCGGAGCTTCAACCCTTCGACAGACCATGACTACTCTATACTGTTGCGCACGAGTGGAAGTTATTTCATTTAGATCCAATAGTGGTTTCCCCTCTACCCCAACATAAAATAACTATCTAAAGTTACTATCTAAACATACAATTATTTGATACAAAATGAATTGAAACATGTTTTTTCAACTGATTTCAATATTTTTATTACCAATACACTCTCATTTTAACTCGAAGATTAATAACCTCTATCTAGGTTAATGAAAAATATTTATATTTCGCACTCACATTGGACACATTTAGATTATAAATCTCGGATTTTTTATGTTTAAAATAAACTATACATATATTTCAGAACAAAATATTTTTACTCACGAAAGCCGACAACTGTATTTCTGAATGATTGAACGATTCTCGCAAAATAATAAAAAAAATTAAATAAATAGTTTGTATTATTCTTTTTAGGATGACGAGGTTCTGTGTTGGTAGTATACACAGTATTGTTAAGAATATATAGTCACACTATCCAGTTTTTGATTTATTATATCACAGCAACTGAACCATCAAATAGGCTATTCTTTTTTTGTTAATAATAAATATTGAACTCTAACTCATAAGACTACTCTGATTGGTGAATGTCTTAAACATCTAACATATGTCAACAAAGCAGTAAATGGAAAATGGAGTTTTCTGACTTAAGATAGTTCTATCTACGAGAACTGAGACTCGGTTTGTCTGGAACAATCAAGTATTGATTTAAATATGTAACACAGGTTTTGGTTTTCTCTGTGTACAAGAAAAAGGTACCACGTTGACTGAAATACCCACTCATAGGTCAGAGTCAACTAGACATCAGGAAGACGTCAGTTAGATATCTATCATCTGAATGGGTTCACAGCATCTCTTATAGTTGAATTCAAAATATATCTTTTGAGTTAAGTTACAAAACAGTATTTGTGATTGACTATGGATTTGGTTTATTTATACAATTATATCTTTTAACCTATGTAACAATCTGTTTTTACATTTTTTATTATGCTTGTTCCTTCATGTAGGGTATTATGTGAATAATATCCGAATACTTCGTAACTGGGAAGATGCTTGAATAAATATAAAAAATTTCAGTGTCAAATAAAAAATTAACTTCATACAATTATATATAGGAGAGTGAAGTAAGCAAGAAAACTGTTATGACTACTAAATATCTACATTCTTACATATCAAGTTTTAATGTCGGTATCTTCGTTCTCAACTGATAGTTGCACTACAGAATCTTACACACTTGTTCTTTATATCAGTGGTTCGAGTTTTGAAAATTTCAATTTTGCATTTGTTTTGGGTCCGAGACATCCTCATGATTTTGTACCGTTGTAAAATTCTGCGAAGTCAAATGGGCATTGTTGAACCGATGTTATGTCTATTAAAACTATGAATTCGTGAAGATCATATTATTAGCGACACGTAAAGGTCCCTTCGTGGCGTAGGTGGTAGCGTTCTAGCTCATCACCAAGTCAGGTGGGGCTAGAAATTTTTTTGTAGTTTTTCACATTAATGTACCGGTTCATATAACTGTGGTTACTGAAAAGCGAACCGTCCTTCCTCTATCCACCTCCTCCTAGTATCAATAACTCTATTACTATCTACTACTAACCCCTCCACGTGGGCCAAGTTGGTAAACCCAGCTAAGCGATTTGCCTACTAACAATACTCTATTACTCAACTCCTACCTCCTATCGCTCCATGTAGATAAGCTACAATAGCACGCTACATTTCCCATTTACAAATACTACAATAATTTTTAAAAAATACGAAAATGTGGACTATTTTATTTCTTTTCACATTTGTCCAACGTACTTCACTATCTCGCAAAAGCTCAGACTCCTATGGTATCAACTCAGTTTTTCAAATATTTTTCACGTTGTACGAAGGATTAATACGAATATTTCATATACGAAGACATGAAATATTGCGTTATTTCTCTTTTTAAAATTTATCGCATTCTTTTAAGAAACATCTAGAAGATAATTTGCAATCTTTTGTAATGTTTTAAAATTTGACCAGAAACACGGATTAGCTCTCTAAGTATTATTAAAACAAAAACTTTTATGTTGTTGTGTCTGATAGTAAAGTACAGTAGTTATTAGAAAATCTCAAAGAATTAGTAAAACGTAGGAATATTAAATGAAGGAGGCATTTAACAGTTCATACGACCACTTGTGGTCGGTTTGCATTGACTATTTCTCATTTTAATGGCCATAACATATATCGTTTGGATATATAAAACAGCTATCTTTATCGGAACCTGTCGATTTATAAAAAAAACATCCGAATGATATAGACGGTCGACGAAGGTACTGAAACTGTCATAAGAGGAAATTTCATTTCTTTGAAGATCGATCAGTGGCTTCAGTCTGAACCATTGTGCATACGAGAGGGAGAGAGAATATCTCCAAGTGACGCAGCCAGGCGCAAGTGTTTTACGACCCGTTTCCCACATGGAGCATAAAGCAGACGCTTTTGCGCAACTAGTGGGGATAAACCACTCAATATCTCCATTCACATTTAATCACGAGTCTGTGCTGGTAGGATACAAGCTACGTGTTACTCACGCGAAAGTTACAGTTCTGTGCCTGTTCACAATTACTCTCCAATTCTCTCTAATCCCTCAGGTTCAATTTACTCTCAAAATTACATCTGGTATCACGGAGGCTTTGAAGCTTCGTATCACGATGAATAAAGTAGAACTCTCTTTCAAATTATGTTAAAACACTATTCTTCCGACATCGTAAATCTTATTACTTTCCGAAAGGAAGCATGTTGTTTATATACATAAATATTTTAGAAATAAATATTTTTGAATCACGTTAATAAATGCATAATAATCTAATGGGAACCGTGTCATATCGACGCACATGAGTATCTATTTTTTTGAACGTTCAACACAATAAATACAGTGTATAAAGGGAATTGTTTTTTTCCTCCTGGAACACGTAGATTAAATACTAGTGCTGCAATGACATGAAGAGAAAATCAACGTTTGAGTTTCGAAGTATAAGTTTATAAGTATCATAAGTGTTTTCGGATTTTTGTTCAGACTCGAATGTAAATCAAAATATGGTTTTCCTATATTTTGCCCTATAGTCCTAGTTTAAATTCATTTTGTTTTTTCCGATATTATAGGAAAATATTAGAAAGTGGCATGCAGTATTTATAAATTTCCTCGTGCAGAACGAGATGCTGATGTGGGAAATATCTAGATGTGCATGATGCGTATCTAGACACATGCATGACATAATGTTATCTTTAACGTCTCCGACAGTTTGACATTTTCTCCATACCTTGTATACCTCGCATATACATTGACAGTTTATTTCTCAGGAGGTTTCCTGTGACGGCGTTTGACACACAATCGATTGTCTTCCCGACAGATGTGCCTTCGTCTCCTAGAGAAAGTGAAATCTCAAAACACTGCAAACTTGGCCAGACTGTTTCCTCTCATATAAACGATTGGTGTAAGACTTTTTGAATCGTATTTACGACTTATGTACTATTAAATACTTCACACAAATCTAGTTCTGTGAATTTTTTAGAAAATTGTTAATATTATTTATTTATTTTTATTTCCTTAACTTAGAATACATATGTTGGAATAGTTTACAATTTTTTGTTGAAGTAAAAATATACGTTTCTGTAATGTTTCTGCAATTTCCACCAACTTGATGAACCATCTGATCATTGCGAACCATCATAAGCATTATCTAAGAACATAATGATTTCTTTCTGTTTTGAGAAAGATACGTTCAACATTATTCCAGATGTTTATTATTTCGTCACGTCTGTGTCCCGTGTACGTCCGGACATATATAGGGGATGAAAAGAAGATCACCTACGAGTAATCATAGTATATGTTTAGCTGCGTGCTGTTTACACGCACTGAAGACGATCTATTTCATATCCTGAACAACTTACTTTGCATGATAAGTAGATTTGTGAAGGAAGTTTACTTCTTAACATTCATGAGTGCAGGTTTTATGCAACCAACGGTGGTGGAGTCTCATTTCGAGCGGGAATTCTCTTCTCTGGGAGAAGGGAAACTTCTTTGTGGGAAGACTTGCGCAACATTCTCTTTTAGGAAAAGGTTTTAAGAGAACGTATCTGCTTGAATAACACTGGGCGGTGACTGTTCTAGATTCTCAGTGATATTTTAGTAGATAAATAAATTTATAAGAAACCATTGAATGATTCTTCAGAGGAGAGACAACCAGTGTCTTAGCTATGACACAACGGCTACATTTTTTTTCCATAGACAAGGAGGCTGAGAATAGTCTCTAGGATGACTCTATTTTTCTTGATTTTATAACAATTTTGTAAAGTTGGGGATTGTTTCAATAAATTAGAATATGTAAAACATGTAACCAGTGTCTTAGATATGAATATGTAAGAATCAAAAGGCAAATTTGTTGGAATATTATCCATGAGGATTGGAAGAAAACAAAATTAATATACTTTACAAGTGAGGAGTGAAGACGAATAGAAATTGTTCTTAACGATGAATTCATACATATCATACGTAACATTAGGGGACAAATGTTTGTATCACGATCCTAAAAAAAATGAATAGACAAGGAGTATTTTATGTTTCAAGGATTTTAAATATGGTTTGGTTTTTTTTTGTGGGGGGGATATAGGTCTCATCAACGTCAAGGTCAATGGAATCCTTAATTTGGTTTCAGTGTCTTCTGTGGGAAATAGTTGATTTTATGTTAAAGAAAACTGCAAGACAATAAGAAGAGTTTTAACAGTTTCTGGAAGTACACCTCTTTCAGGGATGAATCACTTTATAGCATTGCCGTGTCTTATTAATGTATTTAGGAGCATACGTAAATGAGAAACTAATTCGTTTTCTTTTTTATGATTTGAATTATTCTTTGAGTATTTTTCCATCCTCATTGAATATGTGAGAACAATGAACTATTTCATTGTTCATATTTTTTTTAGTCTTAAAATCGTGGATAATACTCGTATTAGGGAACAATAAAGTATGTAATGGAACAATAAACTATTGAAATTTATGAAGGATTTCATATTATTAGAGGATTTTAAATGCTTTTCCGATTAGTTAGAAGAACTTTCAGCTACTTAGTCATGGTTTCCTACAATTACCAGGCTGGATCATGCATTATGCGGCAACGGTGTACCGTTGGCCGGTTTGCTTAAATGCGTTAACTTTATTTCAGCTAAAGGATTTTGCTTACGCATTCATATTATTCGCGTCACATGAATCTGAACTTGAAGTAGTTATTTACTTATTGTGGTCACGCTATATACTTTTTAACCTTTATGAGATAGACGATTCAATATATGAACGTGTTAGATAAGATAGTTCTCTTTGGCCGACCGGCCTTCGAGACCGGTGTTGTCAAGCGTTAGACTCCGGCCTGGTAATTGTAAGAGGCCATGATTTAGTTCAATGAAACGTAGTATAAGGCAAAAGCAAAAGCAGATTGAAAAAGTTCAGTCAGATTGCTTTAATCAGTCGCCGAATGTATTGTCCTATTAATAGGAGGTGAGAATGTTTACTTAATATGATAAAGAGGGATGGAGAGAATTCAATTTGAATTCGCTTAATTCATTATTTAAACGTGATTTCACTAACTTCATATGACAATAAACAGCAAAAATGAGCTCGGAAATAATATATTCAAAATGCAGTTCTCTGTCTATTCTAAATCAGATTCCAACAAATTGCGCTCCAATGATCCCTCAAGTTTAATATTGGTTCTCTAAAATGCAGAATTATCATCGATATTCTATTATGACATAGATTTTATGGTTAGATTAAAATGAGAGGTCATCATAAAGTTTTGATGCTCCGTCTCCTTTTATTTACGATAAAAATGATGTTAAAAGCAGTTTTGTTTCTATCACATACACTCACGGATGAAGTGGGCATTTATCAGTATTGAGACATTTCACATATAAATTAAAATATAAATTAATTTATTTTATGAATTTAATATTCAATAAATAAAAAATATAATGAAACTACAAGACCAATTTGTGGAGAAGGTGGATAGAATATTCTAGATGAAAACATTCATGGAACGAGTGTCATTGGAAACATCTGACATTTAAATACAAAACCATCCACGAGATTTGGCATCACAAGATTTGTGAACAGGGTTCTATGAATCCTTGTAAATTAGATTATATTATTTTTTAACTGATTACTCGGCGTTGTCCGGAATTCTTTTTCTTGTTAGTCCAACGAACCTAGTCACAGATCGAATATTTGCTTCTGAGGCAAGACACAACGCAAGCAGCGCGACTGTACCTATCATTTCATCAAAACGCTTTTAAAATCTGAACCATTCGACCACATTATACGATTTCAAGATATTTTAATCTTGTTAAATGCACAAACAAGAACTCTACTCGTATTGAATTTGATGATGATTGATTTTTTTCTTTCTTAAATTATTCTCTTAAAGTACTTTAACACTCCTATTTTTTAATAACTTTTTTTTTTTCGATAATGTAGGTGAACCTAGGCGGATAGACATACGCTGTCGCGAACCTTTTTGTTGAACTCTTTGAGACGAACAAATAATCCATTCACAGTTGTCACCTATCTCTAACCGTTTAGTCGGCGTAAGCGAATAATCCTCTCTTTCCTCCGATTTCATCGACATGTGTGAAGAAAATCGTTTTCTATCTTCTTCTCACCCATTTTTAAGATAGAAGTCAGCCATGTTCATCCTGGACACCTAAACTATCTCATCACCAATTTTCATCATTATCGGTTCTGTGGTTTAGTCCTGATTAAACAGGAAACAGACAGGCACACTTCCGGGTTTCGTACTTGTATATTAGTATGGATAGAATTCCAAACGAAATCTATAATATGCATAAAAAGCGTTATGTGATTGAAATTTAAAAAAATATCACGAATCTATGAATATTTTATGTATATTTATAGCACATCAACTTATTGTATTGGGAATAGGGTTCTTGCAATTTGGCGCACTAAATCCCGCATCTTCGTGACATAATTATATAATTTATTTCTGGCATAATTACCAGAATGATATTGTCATTATGGCCGATAAACTTGCAAATAAGCAAATTACTGGATGTCAGCCGGTTAAGGAATCCAACCTAAATGAAATCGCGAGAGCTACCTGAGTCCCTTGCTGAGACCAAAAGTGAGTTCTAATTAGGTTCAAACACTTGAGACACTTTCTCCCATTACGATGAAGAGTGTAACTGAGTGACCTGCACGGGCGGGCATCTGAGTCTCTCATTTTGCACTTACCTACATGATAATATGAGTTGAACATCAGAGGTAGTTCCATTGAAATTTTAGCAAATTTGGCAGATGAGAGATGCGAAGTGTTTGAACGCTGTTGGGAGTTGTTTACATTCGATTTTGAAAACCGTCGCGGGTGCCAACTGTAGAAATAGACTTCTTCACGGTCATCAACTATGTTTGGTTCCCAATCTAAAAAGCTATTTTCACGATTAGACCGTTAATGAATATTGAAATTAGAGCTGATTCCATTTAAACACTTGAATATTTTCATTGTAATATTAAAAGATTTAGCAATTTGATTTGAATTGTACGTCTTCACTCTGACAGTTGGAGATATAATGATATTCTAAATAATATAACTTGAGGTGATATGATAAGTATAGAAACAACAACAGAAAAATCTAAATCATTGTCTTTTATTTAGAAAAATATTACTAAAATTAAAAAAAAATGTATATTGGGCATACGAAATGCTTCATATTATCAGGTAGAGGGAGTTATGACGTATTAAATCTGCTCAAGGAAAACATGAACAGTGGAACCATTTTTAAATGAATCATAAAATTAGCTCTTAGCGTCATAAAATAGTTGCTTGTTTCATATATTCTACTTACAAAAATTTGAGTGTTTGTCTGAAGTATGAGCAAATGAAAGCAAGATTCATGTTTTCAATTCCCCTCCTCTGAGATTTTAGCGAAAATTTCGAATATACTATACAACTAGTAATCACAACGTCTTTTCCAGTCAAAACCACGGTTTAATGTTGTATCCAAAGTGACATTTTAAGGTTAATTCACTCTCTAAATATGGCTAAAACCTAAAATGAAAGTACATTGTCTGCACAATGCGTGTGGTTCCACAAAAGAATTTGAAGCGAGGTTATGAGAACAAAACCTTTGGTAAAAAATGTGCTTTTTCCTCTCGTTGCTAGCATTTGCTTCCGTGAGTTGTATAAACAATAAGCAAGTAATAGAATACATTTATTGTCTCCAAAATCTGTTAGCAAAGATGAAAAGGAAGTGAAAAAATTTTATATGTGAACAAACATTGAAAGTTACTCGAGAATGATTCAAATTATTTTTCAAGGAAGTAATTATTATTCATTGTAAAAGGGTGCCTGCCAAAAAAAATTATTTTTCTGAGAGATGAAATAAAATGTTTAACTCTATGCTTATATCTTCCTTTGAAGATTAAGATTCGTTGGGACGATAGAAAAAGACAGTAAGCGAGTTATATATAAAATTATGAATGTATGGTGGTCCTTGTGGAAGATTCGATTTAAATTTTGCGTTATATTCTAAATTCCCATTTCATGCCCTTATAAAACTGTTTATTTGAATTACTGCAATATACGTCAATATATATTATACTACATTAAGCAACATAAAAAGTTCTTCATTAATTAAAATTCACTCTTAATTAATGATCTAAATTTTCGTGTATATATTTCAAAATAAAACCAACGTAAGAAATGAAACAATTTTATCACTTAGTCTTTCAATTTGGACGCACATGATTAAATGAAAATAACTTCGTTTAATTTCAAAAAAATGAATATTATAATTTTCTCATAAATATAACAATAAAATATTGAAAAACTTAATGAAGTAATTTGAGAAACCTCCTTGCTACAAAAAAATGTGTGACTTGAGAAATTTGCTTAAAAATGCTGTTTAAGATTACTTAGAAAATTTTTGTAACTAAATGGATATGAGTCATAATGTGAACTAATTTATTATGAAATGAAAATTCTGTCGTAATATGAAATTGCCATTTGTGACACAGATATAGAGTACCACGCTGAAATTGTGATTTAGAATTGTTTAGATATGGCCGACTACTTTGAATCTGGAGGTAAAGGACTCAACGAAACGCGTCAAATGGAATACAAACATCTAACATTGAGAGATTAATATCATAATTTCTGTTTTTTTAAACGGATAATTGTATACCTTATCAACTTACATTCCAAAGGGAAAAGTAGAACAAATATGTATGACGTGATCGTTTTTCTTATTTCTTTTGACCTTACGACACTGCCTTCGTGCTTTTTCGTAGTCATTTGCATTCAACTGGTCAGGTTGATTATTTAATGTTGATTTTGCGTGTCCTTATCTTCGGCGAAAAATGTCCACTCTCCAGATGAAATCACATACACAAACACACACAAAAAAGCATTTTTTTATACGGAGAGTTAGAATCCACTCTTTGCTAGATTTCCCACGTGTTATGTGAAGTTACTACTAGTGAACTTAAATGTAAGTAAATGGATTCATCACGACGTATTTCTCACAAAGAAAAACATTAAACAAGCATTTAGTGTGATTTAATGGTTTTGATTGAAAAACAAAGAGAATGATTAAAAAAATAATGTATGGTGGTCATTTATTGTATAACTATTCCTAGTTAAAATAGTAATATTTTCATACTCCAACCTTTTAGTGTGTAGCGTCTTACTGGATGTTTTTTTTCTATTTTAACACTTTAATTCAGTAAAATTGTGAATTGTCTGTACTTTCATGACTACGGGATGTAACTATTTGATGTTACGAAATACAGATGCATCCTGAAACAGAATTGTTTGAGTAAATTTCCTACTTTAATTTAACAAAATTAGCATGGAGTTCGCGTGCGAATTTGCCAGTAAAATCCAAGGCAAACGACAAATAATATAAATATTCCACGAAAAAATGGACGAAACTGAAGCCAATGAAATCCGAAGTAAACGAGAAACGAGATGTCGCTGAGAAAGTTATTGTATTTTTTTTTGATTATAGTATTAAGATACATTACTAGGATTCAAAACTTTTCTAAACTTGTAATATATTTTAAAATGTAACAAAAGTAGTACAGTCATTTTTGAAATGATTTTCTAATTGAATATGAAATGGAATATAATAAATTAGTATGTATTATCTTTTAAGGGTATACATTCTCTTTTCGTGGGTCCTCATATGAAACATAATCTAATATACTGTTAGCGAGTGAACGTAAATGGTATGAAGTCTTTCATTACAGGGGAGGTATTGTAATTAGAATCGCATTTTCCCCATTGCTAGAATTTTAGCGTGAATCTGTTCCTGCACATATGAAATTGCAAACTGCTCTGCATGACACTCGCTCCAACGCTTATGTTTAATGGGGAATACCCCAACGGGAGTCACAATGGTGAATACCCCAACGGGAGTTTCGAATAAACGGACGTGAAACTAGAATTGTAAATTTTGTTTCTTGTTGCAGCGTTTAATGCTTACGGAGGATATCAATAATGATGTATGCGCAGCTGGAAAGTATTTTAAGTTAAGACTTTTTTGTTTAATAATTCCAACTATAACAGTGCATAAGTAACGGATACAATCTGTATTATTAAATAGTACATTTTTTATCTTTAATTTCAGCATAAGTTATTGTATGTTTTTGTTGTTACATTATTTGTCAAAGTTTCGACCAATATTTTAGGGTTATTCTCGTAACAATTTGTATAGTTTAAATATTATAATTATACTAAATAATTACATGTGCTAAGTAATGAAGTACATAACACATAATTTGTGAAACCAGTTCAACTGGAAAAACCTACATGTTTACTCTGTTTTAAAGATGCATTATTCCTGCGAATTTGTACCCAGAGATCTATGATCTTCCCATTCGCTATTTGACAGTATTCTATCTCCACGTCCGTAGGTTCACTGAGCGTATCACAATATTCCCTTAGCTCTGGTAACATTCGTTACATGGAATGATTTTTTATTGATTATTTTGTATCTCCCAAGTAGAACTAAGATATACTGCTAACAAAGGATCATCCATAATCTCATTTCGCAAAAGACCGGCCACCGTGAAAACTGTTCAATAATTTATATAATATAACCTATGATTTCTATTTTATAAACAAATATTTTGGGAAAAATACAACACAACATATGAATTGTTTCATATGATTTATACTTATTAAACTTCAAATTACATCTTTAATGGAGATATTAATAAAATTTTCATTGGAAAATCGATCCAAATGTTCAAATGTTGGAGAAACATCGATTCTAGAGGAATTGGAAAGCACTTTGAAGATGCGCTCTTAACACGAAAACTGAATTAATTGAATTCAGCTTATGTGACGTTGTTTGTGCACGAGGGACTCAAGACACCAATCGTGAATTGCGTTCGGTAATGTAGCTCCTTGTCGAAGAACTATCTTAAATGGAGTATCTATCTCGAGTGTACCAGGATTTTCTTTTAGTGTTAAGTAATTTTTTGAGAATTAGATGATTCACAAGAACATACAGTAAATCATTTGCTTTGTTACCTCTTGGAACACAGTTTGTAAAAAGTTTCTTCATTCGTGTATTTTCCATTCAATTAGTAAAAATGAAGAGAAAACAGATTTGATGATGATTTGATAACGATAATGATAAAATAAATAATAATTATTTTCTGATATGACGAGGTTCCGGCATATGAACAAGTTATTTTAAATCCCAATAATATTTTGATACACACTGTATAAAATAGTCTTCATGAAAAGAATGAAACTTTTTAAATGCAAGACAAATTAAATAAAAAGTTATAAATGTTAAAATATAATACTAAAATAAACAAATAATAAAAACTAAATAATATATTTAAGTAGTATTAAAATGAATTGATGTTATAAAAATGTGGCTCATCCTACGAAAATCAAATGTGATTTCATTTTATAGATTCCTAATTTGAATTTAATTTTAGTTCATTTTTCATTCGTAGCACCATTAAAAGAAATTTCTTAAATTATTTTTGAAAACTTATACGAATTACTATTCCTAACAAGGAGGATGATTGATTTATAATCTTGCCTTCGTTATGCTACAGTGAAATATTTATGTAGGAAAATTGAAGTTTTTGGGATACTGCATGATTTTTGTGGTTAAAATGTCGGAGAATTGAGAAGCGTAACATAATCCGTGAAATATTAGAGGCTTCCCAATTCGATAATTTTGCAGAAAACACAGCGCCAATACTCTGAGAATTTTATTACTTTTATAATACCCCAAAATGTGGCCATGTTTTTTTACATCATACACGAAAAAATATAGGAATTTTGGAATGGTTGAAATGTTTCACCTAATGATTTATTCAGATTTCTGTAGATCATGTCACCATATTCCAGATGAGGAAACAACATAGCTTTCATTAAGTTTTTTTATAGTTTTTACGGGTAATAAAATACTCTCTAAGTAAATCAACAGTGTGTAATATTACTTGTGATACAGCATAAATTATACTTAAGAAGTGTATTCCTCTTGATTTTTAGAAAAAACGTCACGCACATAATTCGTTCCTTACGTATGTTTTTATAGAACTTTCGATATGGTGAGTAAAACAAAAAAATTAAGGGAAATAAAATTTAACGACCATCGTTGTATTTTCTGAACCAGCCATGATGTAGAAATTGTGAAGTTGTAGCAGGAGATATTCAGAGAGGAAGGTGAAGAATTGCAAACTCTTGAGTTTTTGTATTCTTAACGATCTCTTGACGTACAAAGTTCAGGAAATAACATAAATTCGGACATAACTGTAAATCTGTTTGATGTCATTCATTATGTAGAATTGGGAAGAGAAATATATTCTAAATTCCAGACCCAATAATGCATATAAGATTAACCTTAAACTATTGTTCTGGTAAAAGCTCTTTATAAATTGGCCAAAAGTATACATCTATTACTATCAGCTAAATATTTACAACAGATCAAAAAAGAAAAAACAAACAAACAATAAAACCGAAAAGTGAAGAGAAAGCACTTTTTATTAATACACAATACTTATACAAGCGAAATTCTTGTTCGTACAATTACAGTATGTATGATACACCGAAACGCTGACAAGTTCATAAGGTGTTTTTGATCAGCCTAATCCTCAAGATTGATCATAGAAACGTAGTCACGAAAATTCTAGGAGGAATTCTTTGGAAAGTGATTTGCTGCAAGCTCATTATTATACTGCAGAGTAATGTCTTATGGACACCAAATCCAATCAGGAAAACCCCAATCATCACCAAGAAACAAAAATTAAATGAAATGCAATTTTATATGTACTCGAAAATACTGTTTTTGTCGGGGAAGTTTTTTTATTGCCTCGCAGGTCTCAGCACGTAGACTTGCTTCGCAATAAGATCTCTTCCTCTCCAAAATAAATACTCAGAGGTTTGAATAGGACAAGGTTTATTACGTAAACAAGTCGTCGTAATGTAAACAGTGAATAACACCAAACGACGAACGACAGACGTTGAAAGCTCTGTGTGAAATAATGCCTCGTTCGTTTAACTCACAACTTTAGGCAAGTTGGTTGTCGAAGGTAAAGAGGTCTCCTTCTTCGTCGGTAGATGGTACCGCTGGTGATGTTCGGTTGTAGCTAGTCGACGGAGTACGATATTCTGGTGCGTGACGGCGCCTCTGGTCGAAGTTATCTTCGTTCTCACAGGATGGCGCGTCGTATCTTCGTATCTCGGTCTTNAAGAGGAAAATGAAAGATACCCTAGCCCTAATAGCGTCGGGATCGAAAAGAACAAGAGGTGACCAAGGGAGGTCAGAAAAGAGAAAGGAAGGAGCATGGCACAAGTAAGTGGGAGCAATGCCAGACTCAGCTCGGGGCCCCGTGTTCGCCAAACACGTACTTACTAGATGTAAGTCCCCTGGGGGGTCTTAGTTCCTGGACTGACGGTGTGGTGGCGTCGCAGACGTGTGGTACTTCGAAGTTGAAATCCGCTGGATGAAGAGTTATTCCTTCGGCTCACTAGATGGGGACATCTGATACTTCGAAGTTGAGATTCTTCGATGCTCGTGGACTGGAAAACATTCTATCACAGATCTGGGACATAGGCATATTTCTACGTGTTGATACTCCAATCGCAAGTTGAACTTAGTATCATTTCTGCGTGTCGATAATCCAGGATCTTGGACATAGAATTTGTCCGGCACTCGATGTGTGAAATAACTGTCACAGATTCCAACTTAGAATTATTCCTGCGGAGCTGGGTTTCTTGTTTGAGGTTATCGGACGGCGATGTGACCTCGAGAAGAATTGTCAGCATAATGAGCTCTCGTCGTCGCTGCCGGTATAAGCTAAACAATAACAGTCGACGGTGAGGGGCGACATAACACTATGTAGAGGTTCGTCTATTGAGATTCTCTAGAAATTTCTGAACAAACTTGACTGAGTTCTCGAAGATTCTCGAGTATTGCGGAAGTTTCTCGAGGATTTCGAAGCATTTTGGTGGTGAATTTAGGCGTCTCTTAGTTGCATGGAACCGCAATTGAGGCGTCTCTTTGTTGCATGGAATCTTCTAATGTTTACAATGTGGAGGATTCTGTGGCGTCGTGTGTTGAGAATCTCTTGTGCAAATAGTGATATCGTCCTGACAACAAGTAAACAACATGGCGCTCGTCCTTTGTGGTTACATGTAACGTTTTCGTGTGTTAATTACATGAAAGGAGTTCATCATACGTATTGAGGTATGTGTTTCGCTATATATGTAGGAATGTGTTCCTACACTGTGGACGTGAATCTGCCAAGTGTGAGGTTGCATTCGCATACTGCTACATATCCTCTCAACTCGACCATATTAAAAGTGATTAAAAGGTAATAGCTGTAGTTCTGCTTTAGATAAGTCTCTTCTGAAACTTTGAGTGAGAAATAAATTTGATCCAATTCAGATTTGAAAACGGAAGAAAAATGCTATGTCGTCTTAGAATAAGGTGTTAAATTTCTCATTATATTGAATTGATTCTCACCTTTAATAGAAATCATTATGTTCGGTTCAATTTTCAACCAATACCAATTAGTATCGACAATGAAACATTTTAATATATTCAATCAATAACTTTTAACTTGAGGAGCCCACTATTTTTTTCTAAAGTGGACATGCTGAGAGAAAATGTGTCTTGATATCTGAGTGATATTGGATTGGTATACTCTTGGAGTTCTTCCGCTCAACTCGACTATCTCAAATCTGGTGACAAGAGAATGGCTTTGGTGCGAGTATCTCGATCAATTGTGTGTGTCGCATTTGAGAAAGAGGATGGAGCGTCATCAAAGACGTTCCCGCACAGAGTGAACCATAGATGGTGACAGCGGTTAAACTGGTGACGTACTGAGGCGTCGCGAGCGTTCTCTCAATCGAATGGAAGGACAGAGAAGAGGGGAATGGGCGGAGGGTCGTGAGGAGCCTTTATACGTTGAAATTTCCCAGATGAAAGGAAAAAGCGGATTCGAAGATCCCTTTTACTGCCATTCCACTGAACTCTTCAGCCGCAAAAGAATATCTACCGGTGGGGGAGCACTCGCGCGAGGATACGGGCTGCAGGGGGAAAAAATTGTGCCACAGATGTTAAATATTATTGTCACATACGATTGCTCCACATTTACAATGCATTTTGTTTATGTGATATTTTAATGACATGGCACAAAAAATAGTTTACAAAAGTAAACGGAATTATTACAAAACTTAAATATTGATTATCGGAGATCAATAATTTTGGAAGGTTTTTGCTCTCTATATATTAGTATATAATAAAGTATTATTGACAATGATGTACGGTATTTTAAAGTACTAGAATTCAGTCATTTTTAAGAGTACACTAAAGAGATTTGGTTTAAAATGAAGCGAAACTTAAATATTTTCTCATTCTTTATGGTCGGTGGAGTACCAGAAGTTGTGGTTGCTATAATTCAATGGATTTTCAACAGGGGAAAGCGTTTTATGCTTTGTAGTATGCGAAAAAAAAAAAGAAATTTTTCTTTAAGTGCAACATGCGTTTCTTAATCGTATCGGTTAACCTGGTCCTACTGACAAAAGCATTTGTAAGTGGTATCACCAATTTGAAGAAATAGGCTTAGAATAATGCCACATTTTATAGATGTATTATTGTGATGTTAATGTTTATAAATTTTATGAACTTGACTATTGAAAATACGCAAAGATTTTTTAAAAATAGATTCATTGTTTAGATATTTTACAGAAGATAAAACTAATGAAGTTACGGATTATTAACCATTGAACATATTTCTGAGAAGAATTTCGAAATGACCGATTTCTGAAAATGAAACAAAAATCACTGTAAGCGGTTTGGCTGTAATAATATGTGACATATATCAACTACACTTATGAAAACTGAAAACTACAATTCACTTCCATTTTCTCAAGTACGGTAGGTTAGAAAACGCATTTCAGTTTTTTTAACGAGTAATTTATGGAAGCACGTTTTTGTAGTTAATGCCTAATTAAAAGATACTTAGCGGGAAATATTCCTCTCGCACAAATTGTCCTCTGAGTTAAACTTGTAGGGATTATTACAACAACTGCTGTGATGGCAGAATGAGCAATGAGAGTGAGTTTACAGCAACTTCTCTTATTACGCAAGGACTAATTCTAATTTACTGCCACAATCTTCACTCGACAAATTACAAGTTGCTTCATTTATAAACGCAAGATTCATGTGCGGAGAGACCTTTGAAAAATACTTGTTTTCTCTTACGAATAAGACAAACGTTCATGAGCTCGCACGTAATATCATTACAACTCAGCCTTTGTTGTACGTAAGCCCTTGAATCAGGTCACTTGAAATGTTGTTCTGTCTCTACAAGCCGCAAGTGCGGAGAATTCTAGATGAGACGTGAACGAAAACTCTGGCTATTTGCAGACTGAAATGCAGACATCTCTGCCCAGTGAGCAAAATGCGTTTGCTTTCGGTGGTTTGGAAAGCAGAACTCCGCGAAACTGCGAGTACTGTGGATACGGCTTATCGACTTTGCCACGTAGAACAGAGCACTCCACTACATCCTCCGAAACAAGGACTCTCAAAAGGTTTGCTACGAGTAACTGGCAGGATTTATCAGTGTTACAATGAACTCCGCTTGTCTTGACTCACCCACCGTCTCAATGAGCGGTTAAAAAACTTGAAGCGGGATAAAAACAAATGTTTCAGGAATAGTTTTAACGAATTTGATTATGAGTACCCTTGTTTTATACTCGTAAAGAAAATATTATTCTTATTCACAAAAAAGAAAACATTTTCTCTGAAATTATTATGGTTACGGCAAACACTCAATCTATAATATCACAAAATAAGCTTACGTTATGTGTAAGAGCATACCAATTAGAAAAAAAAATTCTACTAAGCAATTTATTTAATTATGACAAGTAATATACTATAATAAGCACGCTACAAAATTCTGGCATTTAATTTGGTCCAGTGATTCTACGATAAATGTAATTTAAAGAGCAATTATGGAAATTTTCATACGATATTCACTATCAGCGTTATTTGCGAAGGTATTAAAAATAAATCTGCAAAAAACAATTATACATTCCGGAAATTTATAGAGAAAGAATCAGATTACAATGACGAAGATTATAATAACGTGATATTGTTCTAAATGAGATATTAGCTGATGGAGAAGCTTTAGTACTTGCTCAACTCTCATTATCTCATGAATTATACTTTAAAAGGACAATGCAATAATAAATTTTTGAAGGAAGCTCTAAACCGTACTATCTAATTTGTCTCAGAGTAAAGACTTCATTGGTTATGAAGTCAAATGAATGAAAGGTATTTATCGAAAAAGTTAAAAAAATATGTACTTGGACAAGAAATTGCTAGTGTACTTAATCAAGTAAAGAAAATATATTGATTAATGAATATAATCACTAAGTTCATAAGATGTTACACACACAGTGTGAATATAACTATTTGAAGTTTAGTGGTAAAAAATAGTAGAAATTTGTTTTTATATGTATTTATTCATAAAAATACGTATGGTAAGATGAAATTACTCCTCGGAAATACGTATGGTGGAAGAAAGTACCAACTATATAACAGAAGAAACTGTAAGATGTGTAGAGACAAGCCAGTGTTAAATGAAGTTGCATGCGCCACATTTTTCGTAATAACAAGACAGACAGTAGACAATGGATACCTATGCGCCATTTTCTTGTATCCTAAATAAAAAAAGTAATATCTTGAAATATATAGTTTTTAATGTTATACAAGTCTTGTAAATAATTATGACGTAATATCAATATTTATTGAATATGCAAAGTGTATGTCATGGGTTATAAGTATTTTACCAGAATTACAGAGAAGTGCCTGAATTATGAATTGCTTAAAATGAAATGCGGAGCTTCGTTTATTTACAACCACTCTCTTTTGTCAACTCACGTTTGTTTAACTGACGATCGAAATTAACTGATAGCAGAGGGGATTAAAAATAATTGTACATGACAAAACCATCTATCCATGAATGTGAAGTATATAAGCACAAACAACACCTCCTGAATTCCTTTCTGACTAAATTTCAATATCCACTAGCGTTTTGAGAGATTACACACGTTTGGCTTTGGTCTAGTTCTCGCAATTGATCAAGTATTTTACCGATTCATCAAAACAGTGTATTCATGCCATATTATTTTAAGAGTATATCATTGATGTTATATTGAATGGAAAAGGGAGACAAGACCGGGGTTTAAACTCGGAATATCTGCTTTGTGCGCTATCAATACGCTATCTCGTCTATCATAGTCACGTGACTTAGATGCCATAGCGTTGTGGTAGCGCGTCAGCATGCACAGCTGCGGTGCCGGGTCCGAGACCTTGTCCCATCTTCCTTCTATATTCAATTTAACATTATTAACATCACACCTGATCGAGGTATGATTAACTTCTATTTATGAGACTATTTTAAGTTCAGGTTCCTCACTAAATGGTTTTGAACACACCCTTTTGGTTTCACTATGGATTGAGTTCCATGATTTTGTGGCAACAATACGAAGAGGAGATAGGATTATCTTCTCTCTGACCACTTAGAATAGGGGGATATACGAATAACTACCGTAATTCTAAAATGTTCGCTCTACTGTATTGTTTAAGAATGGTGGGAGTTAGTTTTATAAATATTGTACATTTTACGTCCATTTTCTAAAACTAAAATTATTAAAATATAATAATAATAATTATTATTATAAACCTAGAGTTTAGAGCTTTTTTAATAGTTACAATTGATAAGCAATATTTTAAGATTAATTTGAAGATTTTATAATAGTAAAAATTTGTTAAATAGAATTTTTGTATTGTATTGTATAATATACAAATTTATGGGTATTATGTTGATTTAGCTAAGTATTTTGATTCTTATCTTAGGGGGAAGCAGAATGATCCAGAACTCCACATAAAGAAAATAAAGAGATGATGGAGCACGTTAATGGGAACAAAAGATCATGAAAGTACATAAGGCCGGGAATGTCTCCCGTAGGAGATACATAGGGACAAAGAGTAAAACCTCTTTATAAAGGAAGATGATTAAGTGATGTAGACGTTAAAAGTTCGTGAACAAATTACAACGGACGTGCAAAACAACAGATACAACAGGTGTGCCCGTTAAGAGCAATGCGGACCTCACATCGACGTCGCGGCTAGATACGACATTTTCCGGCTATGGACCAAACTAGATCAGGCATACAAAGGAAACTCGCTAAATATTCCCAATATATATTAGAAAAAGTATATTGTGATCGTCCAGAAGTAGATTATGTGATAAGTTATTTATTTAATATTAGTGTAATTATAGAATTTAATTTCCATGGAAGACAACATTGCAAAAAAAATTGATTTCATTCAACATACTCTCAATGTAGTCGTTCGATTTGTGGACGCTAAAGTAGATATTTGAACCATCAAACTGTCATGTTTATTTTAGTAAAAGGACATGGACGTCAAATTAATCAAAATGTCAGGAATTCATAGCCTTGCTTCATCATACTGTATTGTGCTTCGCTATTAATCAAAGGCACCAATCAAAGACATTGTCTGCATCACGGGACGGGAGAGAAATAGGTAAAATACCAGACGCTAATGGTAACGCATTGTTCGCTTGAAGTGCCTGGTAGTCGCGTAAGGACAATGTGGAAGTGGAGCAAGAGAGCTGGGAGGAAGGAAGGAAGGAAGGGCGGAAGCAAGCCGGAACAGAATGTATCGCATGTGAAAGGAATTGTCGCATGTGCCCAGAGCGTAAGTCACGCATTCACACGCTCACGGATGCAGCGAGTAAAAACCGTTCTACACGCCAACCAGTATATACACGCACATGCAACGACACGGTAAGCGATGCGGGGATAATGACTTTGTCTTGGTGAATGTCAAATTTGCGGTTTTCATGTGGTGGAAGGGAGTTGGTGATGAAATGTGGGATTTGTACCATATTGCAAACACGGGAATGCGAAGATAGGGAAAGTTAATATTCCAAAACGTGTGAGATACTTATTTGTCAGTTGACTTGCACTCAGCGTGAATTTCACGTTACTCTGAAACAATTATTCTTATTACGAAAGCTAGGAATATAAGCAGTATAACAAATTTCTCGTCTCGTTTTCATTTCAAGCTACTTAATCCTTATGAAAGTGAAAATTTGAACTTCACAAATTGTTGTATTTCATTTCGTCACACCCATCATTACGAGGTTATTGATCTGCATCATTCGTGTCTTAGGAAGAAATGTCATGTGATCCATTCTAACCTCACAATTAAAAAAACCCCAAACAAACAGCGAATATCTTCCTTCCCAAATCAAAAAGGTGTTACAATCTTTAATAGTGTATAGTATAAACTTAGCAAAGCAATTAATAAATGTACTTGTTTAGATGAAATTATTCATAAATCTCTTAAGTAAACAAAACATATAAAATAAAAGATCATCGTGTTAAATTATACATTTGATGGATATTGTTAGAGTTTTCGGATGATACCTTCACTACGTAAACATTTTTACTAATTTGACACCATACACTTCATCATAATGCACATTGGAAGGAATTGAAGTCTGTCAAAAAGGTGTGAATGGGTGGTTGGTGAGGTATGTTTAAATTGAGGATAGAGGCAATTGTCTTACCAGAAGAACTACTGGGAATGTCTCAAATTGAAATAAAGGACGTGCATGATACAAATAGTTCTTATACAGAATATACAGAAGTACTAGGGTTACAGAATAAACAAAGGGGCAGTGAAGCAAATTGATGAAAAAAAATCATAATTAACTATTTTCTAAACTACATGATCTACATATTTTTTTTATAATTTATTAAATTATCTCCACAACGCCATCTTTGATACACGTTCGGAAATTGTTAAAGGGAAATATTTTTTATTCTTTAGAAAAAATGACTTTGAGAGTGAATGTCTACAAAAAAACTCTTTTAAGTATCTCACTTTCTTGTATGAAAAGCGGGACAAAATGCAAGACAACTCCACAATATTTTTCATTACTGAGCACCGTGAAATAAGCGACTATAATGCTCCATTTCTCAATTCGAATAGGACGTATGACAAGTAGAATATAAATACATAAATTCATACTGTGTTTGCTACAGACAGCTAATATGAATCATTTTTCGGTAAATTAATGTGTCATACTAATGTATTATAACGATCTTATGTTTGCTTAATACCAAATTCATTCTCATAGATTGCCTTCATATTCGTTCAAACACATCACGACAAATACTCTATACATCAATGTATAAGTGATTCTTATGCTATTACGAAGTGTACAATCTTGCAGATTATGCCTTAATGTGTTTATTGATTGGCTGTGACGCTTTTCACAATGGGTTGGGGAGTGCTCCGTCTGCATGGGGGAGCACGCGTCAAACCTAACCTAATTGTTTCCTCTCCCTCGAAGAGAAGGGATGACGGCCCGCAGTTACTGTCAACGACCAAGGAATCACAGGAACTCTCAACTCAGGGATACAAACAATGCAGATGCTAGAATCACAATACGTTTCTTTCTTTGGTCATTATCAGATATATTAAACAGTTACAACTTATAAAGACTATAAGTATTAAATGTAGAATACATAAAAGTAATATATATGAATAGATGCTAACTATATAATATAGTGGGGCCAGAAAAAATTATAGCTCTTCACATTTGTGTTCCAGTTCATGTAGCTGGGACTACTGAAAAGAGAACCCTTCTTCCTCTATCCACCTCCTCGTAGTATCAATAACTCTAACTATTACTAACTACTTCTACTAACCTCTACACGTGGGCCAAGTTGTTGGTAAACCCAACTAATCAAAAATAATGTTAAATTATTTTGTCTCTAGAATTTGCAGAAATTTCATCTATTTTTTCATGGTATATGTGAACAATGTATTTCAAATATTATGAATGAAAATGTCTTTGAATAATTTTATGAACATATATTAATTGTTACAACACTAGTTAGTAAACTAGTCATTATATTTTAATTACTAACACGAAAATAAGCTTGTGAGTTTACAGAAAATATTTAACTAATTTACCTTCCTGCAACGCTTGAGAACACGCATGTTATTCATTCCTGGTTGTTTAAATAAAATATCAGTTAAGAGAACAAACACTATTCAAATACGTAAACGAATATTAAAATTGAAACACAGAATTTTCAGTATTACATGAAACTAGTTGAACCCAAGCAAATAATTCGCACACAGTTAAAGTATTACAAAAGTTTATCTATCAATTTGATAGGTTCCTTTTTGTTATATTTAGTGACAGACCTTCACTTCCATATATGATAAAAGCAGCTTTCCACGATTGAATACACATCAGATAGGCGTGACGCTTATTTAAACTTTTTTGTAAGAACCTACCTGCATTATACATTACAATCGCTTTCATTCTTCTTTTTATGGATTGTTTTGGAGTTTTATAGAATGCAAGATATAAGCTTCATTTTGGGGGCAGTTTGTTAAATTATTAAATTTGAAATTCAATTTGAATTTTTATTAATAATGGTTTCGTGTAGAGAGAATATGTCCAATCGTTTACTGTTCACAAGGTGGAAGTTTGGAGAAAGCCATTTGTCACATGGTACTACCCAATTAAGTGAGGAATTAAATTGTAGAATGTCTAATGGTAGATTAGAAAGGGCTCTTACTCAGAACCCCAGCAAACTAGTCGCACATGTTCTCATAGAGAAATATATGGTCAGTAACAAATTTGTATTCGCTACTCTATGCAAAAAGTTCCGATGATTCATCTTGCTCATTACAAACCATTTCAATTCACTATAATTTGGACGATTTTATATGACTTTAAAAGTAACAAGCTTTAAAATTATAGTATTTGGAATGGATTGGTTGAACGCACATTAAGGTCACGACATCAAAATACTTCTTACGTACGTAAGCTAATCTACGTGTATCTAGGTATGAGATGTACGTATGTTAATGATGAACTTGGTGAAACAAATACTCTGAAAATATAGTCCTTCGAGCAAAAAAAAATCAAAAACTAATTGCATAAGGTGATATATTACATTTACGACTAAAAAAGCAAATTAAATTTAGGTCGATTCACATTTTTTGGAAAATTATATTCTCTCTATATGAATAAAGTAAAGTATATAAAATGTGAAGTAAAATGTCTGTCTGCGTGTCTTTTCATTTAAAATCTACAGGATTTTCACAACACGATGAAGTATTGCATAATTTATATCTCCATGAGATTTAGATAAACCAACCCATCCTCTATTTTTAACTCCTTAATGCCTAATTTGAGTACATATTTACACATACTAGAGAAAAGAAGTGGTTAAGGATATTAATGTAGATAAACTACCCATAAAAACTATAACATAACTAATTTAAATTAATAACACTCTTATTACTTTCAATAGTCATTTAAGAAATAAAATTTCTTCAAAATAAAATTCACGCGAATGAAGCCAGGAGTGCTGAGCTGGTAATAAATGAAACAAAAAGAATGCTCTATCTTAATACGGAATAGTCTTATATTTAAAAAACGATGGAAAATTTTATTAGGACGATATGATACGTCCATTTCAGTAAGTAAAAAAAAGTATTTATTCATTAATTATTCTTGTCACATATTCATAATACATTCAGAGATTCTAAACATACATTGTCGTACTTTTTATGAGCAGAAAAGACGTTTATGCATTTTTATTGTAAATGAATAAGAGGAGAAACATTTAGAATTTAATTTATTAATAACATGAATAGAATTATTATTAGAAAGTAATAAAATGTAGTTTTATAACTTTTTATACTTTGGTAACAAGTGTAATGGTAACAAATTAATGAACACAGGATAAATATAATTACTTCTTACACAACATGTTTTATATTAATATTATTCTTAATAATTTGTAATTCTCAAATCTTTACTTCATATTTTACCAAAATATTACGTAAACCCTCACTATTAATCTACAAAAGAACACTTTGTATTGAATATATCTTAATTACATTCTCTGCTTCGAACACTGCTTATGCAAATAGACGTACTGAAAGGCTGTTATCAGCCATAGGAAATTACCAGACAAAATTCTTGCAGTTTGAACAAATTATTTATTATTCCTTTGTCAAAGTTTCGCCAACTTTGACGGTATATTGGGTCCCTTTCCTTCTAACTCATTGTTGTGCTACTAAGTGCGAGACACATTTAGTTGTGTCCAGGAATTTTTTCAGTACAGAATGAGGTATACCTAAATTAAATGTGGCATATTTGTTTATTAAATATGAGTGTCCTGTTGTAACTTGCTCTTTACAATATTTGTGATTTGTTGGGTGATTTGTGTGCCCATTCTAAGGAGAGTGTTTTTATGTGGTATTTTTATCCAAGAGTTGGTAGCTGGAGAGAATGTGTGTGATTCTATAAAATTCACTAAAGTATCTAGTTTTCTTCACATATATTGATAGGTTTTTTATATAATTTATGGTAAATGTGTATGGGGTTCTAATTAGTTTTTTGTTGCTGTTTTTTTGTGAGGTTTTAGGGTTCGTCAACGGCGAGGTCATTAGAACCCATGATTCTAATTTGGAGCAGTGTGTAGTGTTATCAATTATAGGTTTCTCATTAATGTTGAAATAGCCCCAGATTTGTTTCTGTTTTGTACAGCCCTGAGGAAGGTACCGGAGGTATTACTTGGCGAAGTAATGATAAAGAATTTGGCCAAACCGCAAGACGTTTCTCTTCCATTATTTCGTGGGACACTTCGCAGTGCATCACATCTGATGCAACACGCACTGAACTCGTGTATCACTGTGTTGCATTACATGAAGTGGTACTTCACTTCAGTTCTGTTTCTTCCAGTTTCAGCGCTTTGAAACGTGAGTATTGCGCAACCCTCTCAGTAGAACTTCGTCTACGAAGAGACGGAACACACCTTGTGAACTTATCTTTCACCTTTCAGCTATCACGATGCTCTGGTTTCTCCAGTACTCTTGCGGCGCACATAGTACCTGCGTTCCATGCTGAAAATTATGTATTACGTCGATAAATGAGAAAAAACAAACAAACAAACTTAATATTGGAAATTACCGACCAATATCTCTACTACCCACTTTCTCAAAAATCCTAGAAAATCTCAAAAATCTATAAGCGTCTTCTAGATTTTTATGAAAAAATAACATTCTCACTGACGATCAACACGGTTTTAGGAAATCCTTTTCCACTACAACCGCCATAATTTCCTTCTTAAACGATGTTACAACATCTCTAGACCGTGGAGAAAATCCTCAGGGTGTTTTTCTTGACTTATCTAAAGCATTCGATGTCATCGATCACGAAATTATCCTTTCCAAATTGCATTCTTTAGGCATTCGTAGACTTCCACATCAATAGCTAACTTCTTATTTAAAAGATAGATATCAACAGGTCGAAATATCCTATACTAAAAAAAAATACTTGAGCGTTGACTTTCAGAAACAAAG
This sequence comes from Laupala kohalensis, assembly GCA_002313205.1. Taxonomy (NCBI): domain Eukaryota; kingdom Metazoa; phylum Arthropoda; class Insecta; order Orthoptera; family Trigonidiidae; genus Laupala; species Laupala kohalensis. The sequence goes on along the minus strand of NNCF01128137.1, from coordinate 656,079 downwards.
CCACTTACTTGCGGAGTACCCCAAGGTTCAATTCTCGGTCCTGTACTCTTTTTATTGTATGTGAACGACATGTCATCATCCACATCCGATTGCAAAATGGTTCGTTTTGCTGATGACACTAATTTACTTTGTAAACACGCCAATGCTCAAAAAGTTTTGTCTAACCTTTCGACTTGGTTCCATGCAAACACTGACAAAACTCAAACTCGACTCAAAGTAAACACAGACAAAACAGTCATTTCACAATAATATCACAAAATCTTTACCCCAGGTTTCTCTTTCGTTTAACGGAACACAATTAAAAACTATTACGAATACAAAATTCTTAGGTCTCAATATTCAAGACAACCTCAAATGGAATTGTCACATTGACTATCTTAATTCCCAAATAAGCAAATTGAGTTACGCATTCCGAATCTTAGTTAACGTAGTTAGTGCACGTATTTCCCGTTGCGTATATTTTGCAAACGTTTACGGTATTACCTTCTTGAGCAATTTCGGTCAGAGTATTCAATCTTTCAGAATTCAGAAGAGGATAGTTCGGATAATTTGTAAATCTCACCCCCGAAACTCTTGTAAACCTTTATTCAAGGAATTAAATATCTTAACACTTCCCTGCATTTATATTTATGAAACAGTGTTTGTTAAGACCGAATTACTGAAGTGCCACCCTTTCTTTATACGAAACAGTCTCGTTCACGAACACAATACTCGCAATAGTAGTAATATTCATCGCCCTAGAGTGTCAACCACTCTTTGCCAAAAAGGACCTTATCATTCGGGAATCGTTCTACATAAATCCCTGCCCAAAAATATAAAAGATATTATGAAATTGAATCTGTTCAAATCCGCGGTTAGAAACTACCTCCTGCACCAGTGCTTCTACAATGTAAAATAATTTATTGATTTTAATAAAAGTTAAATCCTTCTTTTACTTTATTATGCCATTGCTGTAGTACTTTTTAAATAACTTATAAAAATTTCAAAAACTATTTTCTTGCATGATTGTTGTGTCTTATGATTCATATTAATTTAGTTTTATGTGTACTCAACTTTGGCACGGTTGTGTACATTAATTCTGTAGCCCAATCCTGGCTCCGGTATTCCTTTGGATAGAGGCGGATTTATCATACAGGTTCTCTAGACTTTGTCTATGGGCGTGTTTATTGTAATAATAAATCGTGAATTTAGTGTTATTTCAATTCTTATGATTTTTAAACACTATACTCAGAATAATCTATAGTTCGATAATAACTTGTACATGTAATTTTTTGCTTAAAATTACAAACATATTGACATTCTATTAGTATTATAACTCGCAGCCAACTTTTTATCTTATCTAGGAACTTTTGCTGAAGTTTTTAAATCCGCCTCTACCTTAGGGCCCTTGATCGCAATTGATGGGATGGTCCCTTGCTTGCGTCCGGAGAGTAAAATTAGTTTGTTGTCCTTCACGTGGCCATATGCAGTTTGTACTGTTTTTTGATAATAAATTTATTATTCTTCTACTACAATTTCATTGTACTTTGCTTTCTTGGCGTGGTTCTTCCGTTTCCAGAACACATACATTTTATACTCTTTTTATACATTTTGTCTCTTTCCTTGTGAGGATGTATGGGATGAACTAAATAAATAATATTTTACTCAGTACGCGTATGAAAATATTTATAATCGTATGCGATTAGTATGTGATTAACAAGAAAAATAAATACCCTCATTCATTTTATTTACATTAGTTAATGAGCAACAGTTTCGTCTCCCACACTCATTTAAATAAATAAATACCCACATTCATTTTGTGTACATAAGTTGATGAGCAACTGTTTCGTTTCCGAAGGAATAAAATTTATTGTATTTATATTGTTTTAAATTTTTTCTGTATTATTCATTTCGTACCCAAAAATTGAAGCTTAGATTAGGTTACATTGTCGTTTGGGTGGGCGCGGCTATGGGCAGAGACCCGCACGTACACCTAAAAGGCCCTTTGTACTCTCTAGTACAGTTAGGTTTACTCGAATCCCAGGACCTCGCTGAAGGACACCAAGGAGTGGATCTTAGCCTTCCTGATATCCTCTAGATTCTGGAAAAATAAACCTAGGTAACAGGTTAAACTTATGCGATTATTGTTAATGAAAAATTATGAATTCGAGAATACGAAGTAGGATATCAAACTGGTCATTATTGAACATAAATCTGGAAATTCTTCATTGAAGATCTACGCAAACTCCGTTGTTTAATTAAGTGCGATTTAATTACTGTGCGATGTACACAGTTCTAGAGTTCTCTTTTGCAGCAGGACATCTCTTCCACGCTGCCCTTTTCAGTTTCTTCCGCTCTCCATTCGTCAATGGGGGAAGGAATAAGGGTAACTTTCTGTTCTCACCACTCAACCTTTAGGCAACACAAAAGGCACCAGAAATAGGAGAGTGCTCCCACGTAACGACACCCAGACTTAAATTCTGCCTGCTTCCAATGCAGAACGTCTCTTCTCTCTATCCATCGTTTTACTCAGGAGCCATGAAGATTAAATATCGTGGTAATTTTAGTTGCTGCCAGCGGGTAACAAAATGAAATTATTTATTTAGGCATTGTTTATAGTTACTTAAAACGCCAGATCAATTAACGCTCTTGTCTCAACATTTGTTTTAGTAGGCTTGATTCTCTTCGAGAGTAGTTTATAATTTATTTTCCTTGGTATTCATTTCAAATGTCATTTTATGTTATTTTTCCAAATATTACAATCTGAAATATTGCTGAAGAAACTTGATATTGTTCATCAAATTATCCCTTACTAATATATAATGTGTAATATTGATTTAGTATTTAGTTTCTATAAGAGAAAACATCGTTTCCCTTTACTGTAAAGAAGACCCTCAAAGCACATATATTTTGGAAAACTTCGCGAGACTTGTTTATCGAAGCCACGCATCTACTAGCTAAAAGAAGTCGGAAAACAATATTTAAATTGATGTAACTTTTATGATGACGAGAATTATGTCCATATTGCATTGTTGAGGACAAATATTTCCTCTGAACAATGTGCGTAACATGATAGTGGGTAGTTTCGTTAAATAAATCATTTCTAATATATAAATATATATTTCAACATTCTATATTTTAACTATGCAAGTTATACTTTATAATTTTGCCGAATGGAAAAAAAAAAGGAATTAATGTATGTGAAAATATATTTATAAAGGGTATTGTGAATTCAACTGTGTTACAGAATTGAACGAGTTCTTTTATTTTTTAATTTTTAATGTTGTTAAATATACAACGAATCATAAATTTTTATTACCACATAATTATTCTTTTGTTTAATGTTCAACGTCGCTTTATGGATACAGAGAAAAATCAAATAGATCGCAAAAGTATAAGAATATAATTAATCATGTTACGTCGAATGAAAATGGGAGACGGGACCGGGGTTCGAACCCGGGACCCTGAGCTCAGCGCGCTCATGCGCCTACCGACTGCGCCATCCCGTTCGCCACCCGGGTCCGTCTACCATTCTCATTCAACTTGTGAAACCCAAAGACCTCTGAGGTGGTCTCGTAGAGACTAGATTCCTCATTTGAGGCGACTCCCTTAGGAAGTACTTTATTTGGGTAGTATTTTTCCATTTCTGGTTCACAAACATAGAAATCTCTTAGATTGCGGTGAACCTCACCGTCGCAGTCGCAACCTCATGGCGCAGTCGGTAGGCGCATGAGCGCGCTGAGCTCAAGGTCCCGGGTTCGAACCCCGGTGCCGTCTCCCATTTTCATTCGACGTAACATGATTAATCTGTTACCTGGCCACCGCAATCTAAGAGATTTCCATGTTTGTGAATAAGAATATAAGAAATAGCTCGTATAATGCCAGGAAAAGAGGATTCAAGTCAAATAACGTTGACGATTTCGAGTCGAATAACAGACGTATAGCTTTAGAAGCCCTCTTCAGGAATAAAAACAGAAGTGTGTCGCTGAGTTGTGAATAGTAGATTTATTCAGGGATTATCCTTCATTGTAAACCGGAAAATTAATCCCCAAAAACACGAAAAAGAATGGCAAAAATCCGTAATTATATCATGAAAACATTAAATTGTGTGTTTCGAAATACGAAACTTCCGGAACACAATTCCGGGAGGCATCATTATTATGTGGATTGAAGCAATTATGCAGATTTTACTGTATAATCCGGGTAAAATTAGTGACCACACATTGTAAGACATATAGTTTAACATTTTGATCTAGATATTTAAGTTTTTAGTTTCGGAACTTATGAAATGTTTTGTATGGAATTCAAATGATAGTTGCATGAGGTTGAAGTGGTTTAATTCCTCTGAACAAATGTTATGTAAAATATAGGACAATAGAAGCTAAGTTAAGTTCACTTTATCAAAATAACGTAAAATAATTTTTCACCATTGCTGTAGTAACCAAATTCGTAATCTTCCCGACATAGCCCATGAACTACATTTTATGCGTGGTATAGTAATGGTGAGACGTAATTTTTTTTTTCTCTAGAGAATGAATAACTTTTTTAGTTGAGTAGAATCTACGATACGTTAATACTATACCTTTAAACGTGATAATATTACTGCTCTGGTAGCTTTTTAAAAAATGTTTCTTTAAAAGGTATACAACTAAAACATTCTCCAGAATAGCTGTATTATTCACGGACGCGAAAATTTTAAAATCCTAAATTGAAGTGATTTTGGATGTCAAGTATGGGGTGGTTTTACGAAAGTATCCGAATTGTTGATTATTTTGAATAAATAAAACCAACTGAACTACCCAACGCTGCCCCAGATTTGGAAATAACTTTAAAACAAATATTAACCGACATTCTGGTATTAAAACACGGAGTGCTTACCTGGGTCACTGCTCCAATCTGGACCATTGAATGCGTCAAATACAGTCAGGAGTAAAGGATACAGTGAAACACATGCGGACATCGTGTTCGTTTCAAACTAAGTACGTGGAAGGGACTAAGTGCGTGTTCTTTCGCGACAAACGAAGAAAGTTCTTGATGATCGTCACGCCAGGATCAATGGGTGCGGTGAAATTATTGTCGGAAGGGTCTCAACGATTCCACATAATAGATACTGACACATGTGAAAGGCATGCGCGTTCCTTTGCGACGCACGAAGGAAAGACCATACGGCAATTGCTACGCTCCGATTAAGCAAAGGCGCAAGGAGCCGCAGCGTCGAAGCCATCGCGAACATAAAACAACATTTCACTTTCGTGTGAGGTGACTCAGCGTCTCGACAGTTCCCGCACGAACGCTAGGGATGTAATGGTCGTTTCAATGAGTATACGAAAAACAAATTTTTCCAAAGTGATAGAGCCTCTAAGCAGCAATGAAAGAACTTTCGAGTGAGTGAAACGCAACAATGGATTTTTATAAAAGACACAACATGAAAATGTGAAAACTATTCTGCCCCCTACACCCTCTAAAGAGTAAAATATCGAAAAAAATCTAAAATCCCGTTTCAAGATATTTAAATTTGTAGTGTTGAGGTACAAAAGTCAAGCTGATATCTCAATGAGTTCGTGAGATACACAGCAAAACGTGAAAATAAAGGTGTGTTTTTTCGTAACTTCAAGTAACCAGCACTCTATCCAGAGTTTTGAAGCTCAAGTGTGCAAATTTTCATCATGCTCGGATTAAAACAGTAGATTTGTATAAAAGGCGTTCAAACATACACACATACACAGCCCGAGACACCCTTCTTTATATAGACAGATTATGTTATAAAGTTATTTCCAAAAGTATCTAGAGACAACCGCATTACCGCATTTTTATTCAAATTAAGTTTTCCTTTATAAAAGAGGTACTATGAAAATTGCGGAAGAGGGTAGATGCCTCGTATGAGGGTAATTATGATAAAATTATGAAGGTAACCAACCGTGACCTCTGATTTAATTTTTTTAAATTGTGAATGTATGCCTAATATGGAGGTTTACAACTAATTACTCTTATGTATTTCGCTGGAAGAACCAGCAATAGCAAAAATGGGTTTATAGTACGGATGATATTCCTTACCTCAGAAATATTCCATATTTTTCAACTAAAATTGTTAAGAAGAATTATTTCTGACTGATTTGTATTTCTGAGGATCGTGGATTTCCAAGTTTTCTCATTTGTCTCCCTAACCTGTCGTCGTTGGGAGTCAACTTAAGAAACGCTATGGGTCATAGATCGATATGAATCCTTCTTTTTCTGTGAGATAGCGCCAGATGTGGGTCGCTCGTCCTCGAGTGCTACGGTCGCCTCGAGGATTCGTGCAAAAAAGTCATTTCATAATCTTCTTACACGAGTTTTCACTGTAATAACAATTTTTCAAAGAAAGTTGAACGAGGATATTCTGTTTTATCCTTTGAGAATAGCATAAACTAACAGTGATTGTACTACATTAAATTAACTTAAGTAGTGATAAGAAAAATTAAATAATATAGAAGTAGTCATATTTTCCATCTGCATATTTAATTAATAACAAATAAAACGTAGTAGTTACGTTGGACAAACAAAAAGAAAACTGGAAACTAGAATTAAGGAACATAAGAATAACATAAAATGCAGAAATCAGAATGTTCTAACTAAACACAGAATAATTCCAGGCCACTAAATTGATTGGGGTAATGTTCAAATATTAGATACTAAAAATAATTACATGAAACGCATCATTTTGGAAATGTTATACATTAGAAATACCAAATATGCTCTTAATTCACAGATGGACACAGAAAAATTACTTAAATAATATATTTTAATTTTCAATTCTTAGTTTGAGGAATTTAGTATAAAACATATGATATTAATAATCCAGTTATAATTGTAAGTTTGTTGGTCCAATGTGACTTTCCCCTTTTAAATTAATTGGCAATTGTTTGTTTGATTCTGATGTATCTAATTTTTCTCCTTTCTTAATTAGAAAAAAACTGAAAATATAATTTGTCTGTTAGGATTTATTTTACTTTATTGCTCATAATTGCTTCATTTTGTTCACTGGAACTTTAATACTCATGTTTGTTTGGAAAATAAGTAATACATTTAAATACTGATGTATTGACCATTGTTGTATCTAGCTGATATTGATTTTCTTGTATATCACAACTGACGTGAGTCCAATTTATCTATTATATGGTCATACGCAGATTGTACTGTTTTTTGACAATAAATTTATTATTATTATCTATTCGCCCTAAAATGACTAAAACCTTGTATGTTATTTTACTTATTTGTATTTTAGAGTAAATATATGTCTGTTCATGAAAAATTGGGTCGTTTTATTTGTTACTAAATGACATCACAGTTGGTTGTGAATTAAACGCGTTTCATGCTTATTAACATTCTTTGTTAAATGGTAGAAGTGGATGCTTAATGTGAGAACGGTGTATGTTATCCATTTCTCTTAACCGCACTGTTTCATGAGTCAGAGGGGAATAGTGGACAACAACATATAACATTAATCACATCTAAAGTTAAAATTTCTTCGTGTATATGCATACATGGAACAGTATATTTCATTCCATATTTTATTAGAATTAAAAATTTCCATTTGTAATGAAGAATTTTTTAATCACATACAAAATATGTTGAAATTTATTATTAGTTTTCGTCTATCTCCTCCATAACATTACGAAAATTGTAAATAGTAAATAAAGGGACAAATATCAATTTCACTTATTGTAATTAAAATAGTAATGGAATAAACTTGCTTTTTTATCTACGACATATTAAATAATAATGAAATAAATAATTAAATAACAAAAAAATCAAATATACTTGCATTTAAACAAGCTACAACACAGATAACAAACGCCAATATTTAGGTCAGGTATCATCACTTCTATTCTGAACTAAATTACTTTTATAAACAATAAAAAGTGAATTTGTGTTTATACCTCGTCTAAATATTGGCGTTTGTTTATTATAGTATCACTGAATTTCAGAAGACAAAGTGATAACTATTATAATTTGCTATAATCATCATCATATACATTATTTCACAAGTGTTTGCCATTTCTTTCGTTCCTTTTCTGATTAATCGAACGGAGCAAATTACACAAATTAAGTATTGTATGTCGTCAGAGCATCAAAAGAGGGTTTGTAGTGTCCTATTATTTAATATTTTTCCCTTTTTCTTTCTGAAATACTAACATTTGAAAATCACTTCCAGAAAAGACGCAACTTCACTCTTTTACTTAAAAAGGACGAAACTTGACTCATTAGTTCGGACATATGAAAGCGTCTGGTATATAATAAACAATATTCGTAGCGATTGTCCTGAGTTACTGAATGATGCATTGCATAATATAATGTTTTTTATTCTACATAAAAGTAAACATTCTTATTTTCATTCGTACATAACATAAGTTAGATTTAATTTTCCTGTTTGTTTCCAAGGATTGAGCTATTTTGACTTATTTTACTAGGGTTGACCAAATTTGACCTATTTTCCTAGGGTTGACTTAGTTGTTATTAATAATTAATTTCCTAAATACTCACTATTCTATTATTTAAGAACCTAAAATGAGACCGAAGTATAGTGTAAAATAAATAACCTTAAGTCAGCTTTAATTCACACTGTCGAAAGCGTTGCATTCCCTTTCGCGTTTTGAAGGTTCTTGGAAAAACAGGTCAAGCGAGGAAGGGACAAATGGTAACATGAGAAGAGACAAAGAGCGCACAGTAATGATGCGCGAATTCGTCGCTTCCTCTCTTCCCAAGGAATCCGACGCTGAATTGAGTGGGTGGCAGTTAATTGCATGCGAGTTTGCATCTTGGGGTGACGCCTTCGTTCACAACCCCTTGAGCCATTCTGACACCTCCAATTTTATGACCTTTACTACTCGAGACATCTGTACTTCATTCGTGCTGGTGTTTATGAATATTGACTTATTTTGTATTTTTCAGCTAATACATATTCTTGATATGGTTTAGGAAATTGTAAATACTGAAGTTCATAGATGTATTTTCTCTGTGGACGTTTCGCAACATCAAAGTTCTTTAGGTTGCTTCATGTGGTTATCAAATTACATCGTCTAAATTGAATATATAAAAAAGTCCTTCAATGAATGGAATCCGCAGACGTTGCGGAAGAGACGAAAGGAAATTTAAATTAAATTATATTAAATGGAAGGTGAACNAAAAAAAAAAAAAAAAAAAAAAAATCTTCTCGAATGCGTACCGCAATATTCCTTACCACGTGGAGGGGACTGAGAAAACGATTTTTCTTTTCCATCCATCCTCGCTTCGTAACTCATGTTAATATGCAACTTCCTTTATTAACTCATGTTAATAATTGTAGATTATTTTCCGACGCGAACATATTGCACTCATTGTTCAAATATAAATGTACAACATGTGCAACTAGGAAAACAAAATATACATTTCGCATCGGCGTGGGCGCCCCCCCTATGTCATCTCGCTTGGATCAGATGGTGACGAGTGCTTGGAGGTCACGGGTCAGCAGGGTTCCATGTTTCCAAATTAGAAATATTCGCTCGGCGAATGTGCAGACTGCAACATCCATTTCTAGGTTAGAAATCGCGACGGCCATTTTCGTGGACAGATGTATAAAAGACGATATATCTGTGCGCAGTAAGTAGGTTTGTATATGTTTTTGTTCTTTTGTATATCTGCTCCTAACCCACATGACCGATTATCTTTTATCTATTAACTGACCGAGAATACAGTGGGTGTAAGACATTCTTTCCCTAATCACTACGGAGAGGTTAGAACGCGAATTTATGATGTAAAATCAAGAAAAGACAGTGAACAGGATGACCGGAATTAACAACGCTGTCACTTCATAATTTATGGAAGAGTGAAATACGTAATAAATTTTAATTTGAGATCAAATAAGATCTATGAACCAAACTTCCGTGAGCAAAGTTAAAGTTTATCGGTCTCAGAAAATAAATATAAAATAGTTAATTATCTAATCCCAATAATGTAAAAATTGGTACGTTCTTGCTATTCATTAGTACAAGAATTATAGTAATGTGATTTGTACGCAATAATTTGCTCTGTTTTGTTTATTATGTAATATAGATTTCAAATACCACAATATATAGTTAATTTATATGACCTCATGCCTGAGATTGGTTATAGTTTTTACCTGTGTTTGTACTGTGTTATTACATATTATATGATGACAAAAATGTCACAGTCACCAATAAATTTCATAGTTTTGAACTGCTTTGTATATTCTATTTCAAGTAAATTTGAATGCTGGCAGTAATGGAATTCATGTAATTCACGTAAAATCCCTTATAGTTGTAATGTTTTTATCGATATAGCATAGTGAAAAGTGTGTACATACACAAAATGTTTGCACAAAAAACGTTAATTTAACTCTTCAGTATTGCAAGAACATACTTTTGACAAATTTAATAAAATATGTGTATGAATGTGAGCTACATTAACCAAATTAATTTAAATGTATCATGATTTTTTAATTAAAAGCATTGATTTTTCAAACGTATTAAATATTGTCTCCACGAGAAAGAATGCAGGAGGATTTTACACGGACAGAAATAAAATTCAATCTATTTGGCAATCACATTATTTACGCAGATTAATCAGAAGTATCAACACATTTTGTATAAATATAAAAAAATCTCTCTAAATGACGTATAAATTTAATGGAAAATTTATCAACAAATTTCTGAAAGCTACATTTGCACTAATGGAACAAATATGTTTTCCCCATTATTCTCATGATTTTTTAAAAATTTCCTTACCATTGTACATAAATATACATGTCTGAACAGTATATGAAGAGAGTAGTAACATCAGTTCAAGTTACAAGAAATACATTAATTCTTTGAAACCTTCCTCTGAGATGGTTGAGTACATTCAATTCTCGTCAAATTAAATAGCAATTTCGCTTCGTAAAATTTACGACAATTTCTTCTGCCAACAAGCTTTACGGGGGAAATTCTTATTCATTTCCTCCGTTTCTATGGTTCTCTAATTCACTATCACAAAATCGAGGTGCGTCGTGTTGAGGTGCGTCAGACATAGACCAGGAAACAAAGGTAAAAAACTAGAGGTTCAAAACCATTGCACATACTTTCTCATATACCTTTCTCAGTCTGGACTAGAGAGAGGCATAAAAGCATTCTATTAGAAGAGAGATGATTTTCACATGTTTCTATATATTTTGATCGTCTTCATTTTACCCAATTTAAAAAGTTTATTAAAGAAATATTTTACTAGCATTTATATAAAAGAATCTCTATTATACAAATGCTGTTTTTTCGTTTTTTGGTGAGATAAGATCAGCAAGATTTATATTCTATTAAAGAAGATATATTTATTAATAAGTATAAAGATTAAATATTATTAACGCGAAAACAAAGACAGCAGACCTTAGATATTCTTGTAATTTAATTAGGACTAAATAGTTAATGCATAGAGGTCGCGTGGGTGAAAGATTCATGATACCAAGAGAAACAAGAACGTTGGATTCAATGGTGTGAATCCAAAGTGTATACGTTTGTAGATGTGTCATTTTTATATGTTACTTTGAAAAAGGAGAACAGAGGAATGTCTGCATTTTATGTTTCTCTTGGTCTCGTGAATCTTCCTCCCACGCGACCCCTACGCATTTGTCTTAACCTCACATTCGGTGACGCTGCATCATATTGCTGCGTAAACTTACGTATCAGATGTGTCCACTGCTCCTTTTGCCGGATTTTCTTGTTAACTGGTGCATGCTTCGCGTCATATTTAATGTTTCTGTATATTATTTGATGCGTGACAATGTTATCTTATATTATGGCATGTTTATGTTTATTATGTTTATGACATATAAAACGAGTGTAAGTAATAAGTACAAATAATACCCATTATTTAAAAATGTATATGATAATGAACTATATCTAACAATTTCGTCTGGCTCAAAGCGAATAATTCAACTTCTTAGTGTCTTTTATTAGAGATTTGAAGTAAAATGAATATACAGAATGTTAATATACTCTACTTCTGCTTCATCTTTGTTAAATAGTATTCAATGTTCTTGAAATTGTAAACAAATGCGTGAATGTAGCAGATATAATTATTTTACTGCATCTGTACCAAACTTTCGAGCGAAATACCGCTAATGCGGATGGGGGAATGGGGGAAATAAAAATAACTTAAGACAATTCATTCCCACATTATTTCCCCCACCACGTGATTACATCAGAGCATGAAGACAACCTGTACCGCACAGTACTGATAAGCCTCAGTTCGGTGAGTCAGAGCTGGAGGATAACACCAAATGCCGCATAACAGGCTACAACCGCATGACCCACAACTAGACGAACATGCAACAAAAATAGCATGAGATAATTTTAATACGTTTAACACAACTATTAATCAGTGTAGGCATGCATCTTAAGAGCGTTCAGGTTTGTACTTTCTCTCATATTTAAGTTAAATATTTGTAACAATTGTACTGGAGATCAGTGATGTGATATACTAGATAATTTCTATATTTTTTGTAGCAAGTATAAAGTGCACCATGTAATTTACAATAAGGATTTTGTACAATTTTGAGAAGAAAAGGAAGAATACATCTGAAGAGGGGGAACATACATTCCCGAAACGTAATGTGAAAGTTCGAACTGTAAAAGAGTTTGTGCGTCCTTAATACTTATTGTCATAAAGAAGGGCACTGCCAACTAATTTAACAAGAAAAAATTGAAAGCACATGCATATGTCAGAAGTAAATTCTACCCTAAATACGGAAAATGAAAAGAACACAACCTTTTTCTATTCGGTCAGGAGTGCTGCGCACAGACGGACGGACTGGACGGACGTTATGCCAAAAAGCACTTTTTCGGAATCAGGGGTCTCCAAAAAGGATATTTCCGCAAAAATCTCGTTTTCGAATTTCTTCACGATTACAATACTTTCTATATACTACGTAAATGAGAAAGTAAAAAAAAAAAGCTTTGCCTCCGATAAATTCACGGAAAACTGGAAATGTTTTTAATACGTTCTCATAAATATAAAAGAGTAATTGAAAGTTATCGTCAATTTTCTCCTTGTGCTCGAGATGGGGGTCTCAAAGATTTTTTTCGTTTTTTCGCAATTAACGAACAAGTGACGTATTTTTCAGAAAATCTATATTACTCAAATTGAAGGTACGTGTGCATCGAACGAGTATATTACATTAGAAATTCCGTCAACGGGTTTAGGTTCTTAGAATATTCTTTTCTTTGTTTTAGAAAAAATAGCACATTTTTCCTTTTAGATCATATTTTTTGGTAAATGTTTTATGGGAACAATAACGGTTTATTTTAAGGCGGCTCCAAACATTCGTCATTCGGCGAGTCCTGAGCGACCGCTCGCCAAATAACGAATAGTGTGCATGGGTTGCTTGCGCTTTGCTGCATCACGAATGCAGGTGCTCGGCTGCATCACGTGTCGGTGTTTTGGGTACATCAAAGGAAGCCGAGCAATGGCGAGCTTTGGCGAGCGATGCTCACTATTCGCGATTCACCGACTGACGAATGTCTGGAACCGCCTTTAGGTTTTAGGTCATCGAATACATTTACGCGTTTTTATCTATAAAAAATAACACAATGTGGAATAGCATATTTTATGTGGTATACTATCAAATTTTGTTCTTTGAATCTATCTATTTTTGAATATAATTACAGTAATATTCAAGAAACTAGACATATCGTGTCGTGTAGTCCATCTCAGACATTTTAACCTAGTGGGAAAAAGATCGGTCAGCTGATATAGATTGATACACCAGTGAATCTTTCAAACATTCACCCTGGATACGTTCATAACAACACAGAAGAGTATATGCGTTTAACCACCGCAACGTCAACAAATTTTCAATTTGTATAATCGCTTTTCTTATCATGGGATCTCCCTTATCCATTCTTTGATATTTCAATTTCTGATCCTACTAAATACTAAACAGAATGCGGAAAGAAAAGTCTTCAATGATATATGAAAACTGAGAAACACATGCGTTGCAATATACAATAATACGTTAATATAATTTATTCATACCGCCTTCTGAAACCTAAGACAAACAGTTTCAAATTGCACCCTTGTTGTAAAACGTAACATAATTTCATTTCGATATTACCGAAGAGAAGCGTTCGTGTATCACTGCAGTTGAAAAGAAATTAAGGAAGTTTAAGTTTTAGCTCCATCCAGAGAAAATTCCTTAGTAGAAGATTGAAAAGTTAAAATTAAATTTCAAAGGAGTTGAACTTGAAAACATTGCTCTTTAAATACACGAATTTCCGTAGCAACAGGTCTTGGTTTGACGTTTCGCATCACTACGTTGCAATACTATTTATACTGTATTGTCACGCAGAAAGTTTTAAACAGCATGGGAATGCATAAAATTGAATATTTTTGTTCAATATACTGAAGAATGGTATACCCTTTTATAAACAACAATAAAAAGAGCAATATGAACTACGTTTCAATTGACCATCCCACGGAGCAAAATTTGTCATTTACTCATGCTGTTGCGCTCTGGGTCTTCGAACGCTGTGACGTCCACCAGACGATTTCCGTTTTAACACTAAAGTGGTCTCTTGGGAATTGTGTACCCACAATCATATGATTTCTGATATCCACGTATATGCAAGAAAATTCATGTGGTTCACAGAGAATTCGTACGGAAAATATTCAGCACTCGTGACCGTGGTCATTTCAAAAACGGTATATCAATTTATCGGGTCCTTTATTCACCAGATTCTTGATTTGCTCGAAAATATACACACTAAATATGAACAATTCCAAGTTAAATGGGTGAGGATAGGAAAAACTGGTTAAAAAATTATTTCATCTGATTGTATATTTGAATTCACGAATTTTTTTAACCCTGTATATCTACGACTTTTCACAATCAATTTTCCTTTCTATCACACAAGAAAATATTCTCAATATTGCGTTATTGCATTTCAAACGCAACTTTTAAAAAAATACGTCCGAATACATATAACTCAATATAAGTTTTGCGGAAAACCATATATTAACTGCTGAGATAATTAATTTAAAGACATTTTAAAATAATTTCCTGCAACAGCTAACTAGGAAACTAAAAATTGAATGGGCATATTTTACGATTCTATAACTGTATTTGACCATTTGTTTCACGAATATATGGCTCAAGGTTGTTGACTTAATGTGGCGGGAAATTACAAAGAAAAAAAAATACTCGCGCTACAGAATACTGTAAGAAGGGAAGCAAGAGTATCACAGGTAATTAGAATTTCTAGCCTCTCTTATTTTATTGTCCTCCCATACCCCATATAAACGTAGGCTTCCGCGGCCGGAGTCAATATAAGCTTGTTTGCCCGGCACAAACCGCGTCTTAGTAGATAAAACTACCAACGTTTCGGCCATCGTTCGGTGGCCTTCTTCAGGGCAATGTCAGAGTCGTACAGACCTAAGTCGCTGTCGACTGTTCGACTCCCCTACCCCACATTGCATAACGAATTGCGCCACTGACTTTATGTAAACGCATGTTTAGCATCGCATGTCAAGCGAATAACGGACTATAAATAGACAACTTGGAAAGGCTTGTCTTTTGTGATATACATTTATCTTTGCGTTTATTTAAGGGTCAAATGGTAAAGTATACGTCTTGGCAACAAAATATCGTTAATTTTCATTGGATATCACAGGTAACCTCACTCGACGAGCGATTCTCGATTGTTCGGTTGGAGACAGTGTCGTACATTCGAAACATGATTCAGCTACAGCCTTCTTCGAAAGTTTGAGATCGGAGACGAAACGTTTCAAATCCATGACTGAACTCAATCCGACCAGCAAAGACATTCGTGAAACCGGCCCCCGAAATCTTCTATACTATATTATGTAACCCCTCCACAAGATCTCTCTACAGTCCACTTGGTATTACTTCACGAATATTCCTTCATATATTGAGAGACGATACCTAGAGCAATATTCCAAGGAGTACCGAGTTTATTCTCATACTTCGGTGGATTATCTGATTGTGCATAATCATCTTATAGGCATAAAAAGAGGAACGAAATTGCCACCTTTTGTTTTTGTCCATATTGATTTCTTAAGCGAAAGTAAGAACCTCTCACTCGTGAGTGATTCCATCCGCTACATGAGTAAAGTATGACCATGTCTCACTGCAAGGAGACGGAAGTAGCTGACATCAGTTGTCTCCTGACTGTTCCCGTCATGATGGTAGGGGGTGTTTCAGAGAAATTATATCAGACGACACCACACCCCTGTCGTTTCTTTCCCTTAAAAAGAACTCTAATTTCATGGAGTTGCACATTCACATTTCTGATGGCCTCATCCAATTGTTGTGGTTATATTTGAGAAACAATGTTTAAAATTGCTCACGTATGTAAAAGAAAATTCTAATTTCAAAAACCTAAAACCCTGAGTTGTTTGGTATTTACCGAAACCATTTAGTCACGTTGTCCCGATTTCATTACAAGCAATTTACAGAATTACCCTAGAAATCCTTGCATAATCAAAGAAACACACGAGTTGAACAGGCGTCTGCCGTTAACCTTGTTTCCATTTCCTGCTTAGAAATGAGTAGGAAATATTTTTACGAGATGCAGGAAGCAGTTACGTTCACAATTTGAGAGGAAAGTAGATATCACATAAACAGTAATTTCTAACTAAAGAAAAGCAAATATATAGTGAAGAATGAGACAAAGTTATCGCCTAAGGTTCAATAAATTCTGAGGAGGATGAAGCTCTGATAAATGAAACGATCATAATATTTTTACTAGAGATATGTCCTAGACAATTTAACATTTTTTGCTCCATTATTTTCACTCTTTTCAACCAATTTTCTCAGAGAACTTAAGCACGTTTGAGAAAAATGGGCCAATAAAACTTTTCAAGACATGTATTTGACCCACTTAACTTTGATATTGGATTGGTGGTGGGAAACAAGAGTCTTACTTGAACCGAGTCTTTTGAGGAAATAAATTATCAAAGGTTTTCTAAGACTGTGTCAACGGGAAATTTTTGATCTATCGTATTGTTCTAACGATAAACCCATTTACTAGAGAAGATATATTCAGGTCAAGGGAACATGTATATTCATTTATTCTTGCAAAAATTTCCTGGTGATTGCTGCCTGAAGAAATAAAAACATTTAATCTACAAGAAGTAGTGAACATGATCATACTTTACGATAACCTTATGTCGGTGTGCACCGTATATTTCTTTACTCAATATTTTAATTAATTTGATCACTAATTTAATCTATAAACAAAATTCACTGCCATAAATCTTAAGATGTTGTAAATAAATTTATAAATTTATTGTCAAAAAAACAGTACAAACTGCGTATGACCACGTGGAGGAAAAAAAACTAATTTACTCTCCGGAAGAAAGCAAGGGACCATCCCATCAATTCCGATTAAGGGCCCTAAGGCAGAGGCGGATTCAAAAATTTCAGCAAAAGTTCCTAGATAAGATAAAAAGTTGGCTGCGAGATATAATACTAATAGAATGTCAATATGTTTGTAATTTTAAGAAAAATTAAAAGAACAAGTTATTATCGAACTATAGATTATTCTGAGTATAGTGTTTAAAAATCATAAGAATTGAAATAACACTAAATTCACGATTTATTGTTACAATAAACACGCCCCTAGACAAAGCCTAGAGAACCTGTATGATAAATCCGCCTC
>NNCF01128137.1:622990-637787 GCA_002313205.1 Laupala kohalensis | reverse complement strand
GTAATGCCGTAACGTAAATGGGAGTAAACGTTTGCAAAATAAACGCAACGGGAAATACGTGGACTAACTGCGTTAACTAAGATTCGGAATGCGTAACACAAATTGCTTATTTGGGAATTGAGATAGTCAATGTGACAATTGCATTTGAGGTTGTCTTGAATATGGAGACCTAAGAATTTTGTATTTGTAACAGTTTTTAATTGTGTTCCGTTTAAAGAAAGAGAAACCTGGGGTAAAGATTTTGTGATACTATTGTGAAATGACATAGACACTGTTTTGTCAGTGTTTACAATGAGACGATTTGCATGGAACCAAGTCGAAAGGTTAGACAAAACTTTTTGAGCATTGGCGTGTTTACATAGTAAATTAGTGTCATCAGCAAAAAGAACCATTTTGCAATCTGATGTGGATGATGACATGTCGTTCACATACAATAAAAAGAGTATAGAGCCGAGAATTGATCCTTGGGGTACTCCGCAAGTAAGTGGCTTTGTTTCTGAAAGACAACGCTGAAGTATTTTATTTTTAGTGTAGAATATTTCTACCTGTTGATATCTATCCTTTAAATAAGAAGTTAGCTATTGATGTGGAAATCCACGAATGCCTAAAGAATGAAATTTTGAAAGGAGAATTCCGTGATCGATGACATCGAAAGCTTTGGATAAGTTTAAAAAAAGGAGGTTGTGAAACTGACTTTACAAACGGAAAATAATATTCAGGTACATTATTTGACATTTAGGTACATTATTTCTAAAGAAGTACGTATATGTATTATTCGAACTAATGTATTTTGGAAGAGTTATCACAACTGTCTTTAAAAATAATGTGTTTCCAATCGTTCAAACAAAGTAGTGACTTATTTTGTTCATGTCTCACACGCTCATTGACACCTCTCTATTAGTCCAGTCATGAGATATTTTATCCGGAAAATTTTTAAAGAAGGTGTAATTTTTTACTCCATTACTTTTTAGGGCGCTGACAAGAATTTCAATCTTTTCCTCTCGAGAAAAAAATGAGAAACATGAAAAAAATACACAAAAATTTCCCTGAAAACGCCCGTTTTGGTTTTTAATAGACAGGCGCTTTGCAAGTAACCATGGTTTTATCGTAAATTGTAAGGAACAATACTTTTCACTAAGAAAGTATTTTATTAAATTCTGACTCAAAGCAAATGAAGAAGAGGGAAATGTGTTTTTCGAAATTTCACTTAATATCACAAAATTATTAAGATGTCGTTACAATTTTTGAATGTAAACGAGCAATTGTAATCGACACTTGATAATAACGTAATTTCAACCTTGTCACGAGAAAGCTGTACATAATCGGTTTTCATAGAAATTGTTTCGAAAAACCCAAAATAAACGCTTGAAACGATCCTGGGACGAGCAGTCAACTCTTACAGGTGTCTCTTGCGCAGTTGCTGCAAAATTGAGATTGTCGCTTAAAAGATAAATAATATAATTCAGTGTGCGGTCAGGAACCGCGCGGCATTGACTCGCCCAGAACACGCGTTGTCGCCCGTCGCAATGAGCTAATTCAAAATAATTCAAAATTACACCACCAGGGTGATACTGCGATCAGACCCGAGCTCGCTCTCTCATGCAATAGCGAGCGAGCGAGATAGTTCAAAATTCTATCAATTGACCGCGCGCAATTTCGACAAAAACAAAAGATAAACTTCACTTGACAAATGAAATTCGCCGTCAATGTCTGCCGTACTCACGAAACCACGAAGAGGCTGAAATACGTATTTTATCTAATTGAATTCGTTTTTGTTTTTGGGTTTGGTCATTTTTCCATATTGAAACAACTTATTAAAATTCGCATTATTGAATGGTGTGAATTCACTTATTAAATTCAACTCATTATTGAATTAGCGCTAAAATGTCTCACGACAATGAAACTATTTTTTAGAGCTCCAATCAGATTAATTCTTCTTCAATATAAAGCTGTGATTTTTATTGATTCTCTCACTCTTGTAAAAAATTGTTTAGGAGGTTGGCTGGTTGGCTGCTGATTTGGTGTCTTGCAGCTTTTGTGTTTTGTGTTAACGGAGCTAATTATAAGAAAACCATTTACAACACACCTCACATCACTACCAACGCTTCGGCCATCTTGCTGTGATATCCTTGAGGGCAATGTCAGAGTCGTAGAGATCTAAGTCGTTGTCGGACACGAGGCAGAGTACTACTGCGACATAGGTCTGTACCCTGAAGAAGGTCACAGCAAGAAGGCCCAAAACGATTGTAGTTATATCTACTGGGACGCCGGGCGATCGTCTCGGACAAACACATTCACTCCGGCTGCGGAAGCCTTCGTTTACGACGGTGGCTTAGCGGAAAGCATCGCAGTTTGTCATTTCGACTGCAAAGTCTGAGTGAGTGCGAGTTGTATAATATCACGTTTACTTCAACTTCACGGCATCGCTAGTACTCGAAATGGTTTGACCGATACAATAAATACGACGGTTGAGTATTTCTTGATTTAATTGTATTTCTATTTAATATCCATTAGTTCTGTCCATATCTATGTGCAATTATTAATTCATCTGAGCACTCACTACGCCCTTATATAACATTACCAAGAGAGAAGAAAATGGTTTATGAGGTGGATTATCCACGTGGTTTCCCGTTACGTGCACTACTAGTCCACTCCGATCGGCTGCACACGGGAGAGTTTATTGTTGTGTTAGTTAATCCTTCTTTATAATTTAGTTTACACACACGCACGTATACATTAGAAAACGACGATAATATATTAATTAGTTTTTCATAATTTGCAGAAATGAAATTTCAAAAGCTGGGTTCATAGAATTTTTAATAATAAAAAGAACTTTTTAATAATTAATAATAAGAATTGTCAATAACAATAAGCTCAGATATACAAAGTTTATCGTGTGTGAATTCATTTTCTTGCAGAATATTAAAGCGAATGTTCTGCTTATGTTTTTAATAATATTTGTGTATTTTTTAAAAAACCTGCTTGAATACTGGAGTGACAGACAAGGTTTTAGAATTCACCGAAATAGAAATTTAAACTGTTGAAGGCGCGTATAATTCCATAAACCTTTTTTTTTACCTTTAACACCAGTCGCAAAGACATATTTGTAAGCACCTCACACTTTTTGTAATTAGATATAAAAAAGTAGACTCAATCATCATTGTTGAGATTCTTTCGGGTGATGCATCACACTGTGTAAATATCAGAACGGTTAGTGTTTAATGAATTCATATAATAATTATCTTTATATTTTCAATCCCTAGATAAGTGTTTAAAAAAATCTAAACATTCCATGTTGTAATTTTCAGTATAATTTCGAAACATTACATATATTTTTTTTTTCATCCTATTTATATTTTATCTCAGACATTTATCGGATACATTCACTAAATTAAAAACTGTTGTATCTTGTTAATTAAAGTTGTATTAATGTATGAAACTAATCGTGGTTTATCACATAGAAAATACGAAATTCGGATTGTTTGAAACTAAAATTACCATGATTACATTTACCATATTTTCAGAGGCATTTTCTCACTAAAGATGTAACGTGTGAAGTTTCAACAATCTTAATAGACTTTTCGCCAATTACTTTCGTTTCATGTTAATAAAAAAATTTAAACTTCTTGTTTATGTAAAATATACTATTTTATTTCAAAGACATTATACTATTCAATATTTTTCAGAATACTTCTATATTGTTGGAAAGAAAGGGTACCTATATGTAACAAAAATACTGAAAAACTAGTGGTGCAAAACCATTGCTCATACTTTCTCATATACGTTTCTCCGTCTGTAGTATACAGTGAGAAAAAATTCTATAATGAAAGGGTCATTTCTGGCGTGGTTCTCTATATTTTTGTCGTCTTCCAGTGCTCTATTCATGCTCAAAATAGCTAGATCAACTTATTACTATCTTTAATTTGAAATTTGAAAGTAAAGTAAGGATTCAGAATATTATTTCAAAACATATAGCGACATATCAGTCTTATAAATATCGTAAAAATGTTATGTAAATGTACTTTCGTTGTAGACAAAAATTGATGTATTTTTGTATCTGCAGTGCGTTTGCTGTGCCCCTATGTATTTTATCCTTATCATATCTTTCATTTCAGTGTACGATATCATTCTACCTCTTTTTGGTCCATTTACACTGCTAAATATTATTCAAACTTCTTGAAACAGTAAACGAATGTGTAATTGTAGCAGACATAAATTACTTTACTGCGTCTATACAAAACTCTTAAGCGAAATACCGCTAATGTGGATGTAATGCATACTAATTTTACTGTACGTAATGTAAGCAAAATTGTTGGAGACGTTTTTGAGAAACATTCAAAAGAGTTCTTTGATCTTCATGTGAAGTACACTTTGTTTTAAAGTAAAAAAAATAGAGCACGTGCATCGACAACAAGTAAATTCTATCTTGGATACGAAATACGAATTTAATTGATTCATCCATTTGCTCAGAATCGTTGTGCACAGACGGACAGACGGACGGACGTTATGTAAAAAACCACTTTTTCAGAATCAGCGATCGCCGAAAAGGATATTTCCGTCGAAATCTCTCTTTCGAATTTTTTCACGATTGCAATACTTTCTATATCTTACGTAAATATTGGAACCTATGAAGAAGAGTTTACATCATGTACGTTAGTTTCGTAAGTCTCAGATCATAATTCAGTTCTTTACTTTAATAAGTCGTAAATAAAATAATTGCGTTGATGAAGCTGTGTTACAATTTACCCGACCGTTTTTTCATGACCACTGCTAAGACGGAATGTAAAAACAAACTTCCCTATGATACGATGTAAGTACATACAAATGTAATTCTGTACATATTTTTGTGGGAAATTTTTTAAAAATGCATTGCCTTCAAGTCTCCTGTGTTGTTTGACTGATTTAAAAAATAACGTGTAAACGTTTTAGTTTTATTATGTTTTCTGCAATGAAAATAATGTAAATTTCTGAAACTTCGTTCATTTCATTGTTTTATCCCTTGTTCTCTCAGAAAGCTTGGATTTAAAGATAATGAGGATAGAATCACTCCTCAGTCTCGGGTCTTCGATACTATATCCAAAGTTTTAACACAAATACTATTAAGATGTATGTTTATTTTTAAATTCAACTTCCCAGGATTTTTTCCTCTATGTCTTAACTTGGTGTATTATATTTGGATAAACGTATTTATCAGATTCATTGCAAAACATTTTCGAGTTATTTTATAACTGCGAAAGGAATTAAAGTAATTTGTAAATAAAAAGAAATGAATTCTTAATTAGAAGGAACTGTTTTATTGTGATCTCAAATTCTCTCTGAAAGCGACATAAACTGGATGTCTCAACGAGTTTAAAGAGAATGAAAGATAAAAAGATGCAATAAAGATCTTCGAATACATGGTTTATTTACAAACTAATTTATTCATTGACATGGTGTTATAATTTTACTAGTTCGTCAATATTGCAATGAAAAATGCAGTTTTTTGTCAAACTTATTTTATTTACATTAGAAAGACCCACTAAATTTGCTTCCTCACTACTTTGACCGCACCTATGAACCATTGTATTAATAAATCAATGTAGTGATCGTGAAAGTAAGATTGAAATAACTATATTTATATAACGAATTTCCTTTTTAGATGAAATTAACATTAAAATTTAAATAACAATTTAACTTTATTTGATTTATTGTAATCCCATTTAAATTAGCTTGAAATAAAATTTCATAGTTAATCTTCTTTTTTTTTCAAAGTTAATTTTGCTGCTAAAGTATGTTTAGATATGAGGATAGTTATGCTTCTTTTGGCTTCTTTTGTGTTGTATTGACGTACGATGGCAAAAATTCCCACAATTATCGTGGCATAATTATTTAATAATCTAAAATGTATGTATTTGTTACACATACATAAGATACAAACAACTATACAACTTATTGAATAATAACTCACTACATTTGCAGAAGCAGATATCTGACTGCAAGATTTAATCGATAATAACACTCTAAATATTTATTTGAACTTATGTTGGGAAAGATAATTCACAGGGTATGAAGACACCGTGGTAACACTGAGTTGAGTTTGACCAACGAGCCAGTATAATTTAGTTGTATTCACTTAATCTTCCTGTAGATTAAAATCAACCTCTGAGAATTTAAACTGAACTCAATTTCCCAGAAGGTTAGTGCTTCTGCCAAATTGATTTCTGCCTTGAAGTTTCTGTGAAGTTTGTCATTGTCTTAAGCACTTACTACTCTCTCCAAGAACAATGTAAACAATAGGAATTACGCTTGCAAACTAGTTTCTCGGATGAACCCTTAGTAATATTCGTTCCCGCGTGCGCTATGTCATTACTTACTATCTGCGATACAAGAGAGATTCGCGTCTCCACAAAGTCTGGTACATGAGGAATTGACAATTGTAAGTAGACCGTGAAACCTTGTGCGTTACAAAGTCAAAGCACTAACTAATTTGTATAATTAGTCATCTGAGGTACAGTTATATGGAGCATTTGAGATTAAATATTGCATCGTCTGGTCAATGTTTCTATTAAAGATTGTAAAGAAGGGGAAGATTTCAAACCAAACTACAATGAGAGAAATTGTTGTGTAGTGTGTCCACAGTCGTGTAAATGTTCAGGGATCAAAAACTATGATAAAGCTTCATTTTTAAGTGATCTAATTAGAATGTATATAAGCAGTTATATATTATTTCTATCTGAACATTGTTGAAAAATTCTAAATTAATATAGATAACACTTTCTGTGTAGTTCGCGTTAAATGTTAAGAAATCAAATAATTTTAAATAATGTCCTACTTAAACTTTCTGCCTGGCTACTAGCTAGTCTTACCTAGCTAATTTCCACTTCATATCTGCTATCATTTTGAACTGCATTTCATGTTTCAGTTTCAATGGATAGAGAAAAATGACATCTTGTATATCTAGACAACATGACATGTCTTGTGTAACATTTTACGGAGTCATAGAACCTTGTCGTACCGACCTAAACGGTTCGTATTGTCAAGAATCGTTTTTGGCGATGTGGGGTGACGTTTTACCCAGACGTTTATTGATATTACTAGATAACAGATCATTTAAAACTTAAATGTCGTTTCCTCCAGACTTTCTGTAAAAAAATACTTTTAGCACTATCAGGGTGTATGTACACTGTGTTCAATCAATATATCCCCAATTTCGAGACAAAACTAAGCGTGGGCTCCGTCCTAAACTCATGTGATCCTCTTTCCCTTAATGAGTTTGATCACGACGTCGCTCCTAAAGACCAGAACGGAAACTCGACGCGAAGGAATCCGATTGTCTTCGCTCTATCCCTTTGCCACACCCCCATTCCGTGGCTTCGACCATGCTCCCCGTGGCTTCTGAATCCACTCTGTTGCCCTCGCGCCGACTAGTCCCTATCGATCCCAGGTCTTCTGACAGGGAAGACCTCAGGGAGAATGTAAGCGAAGACGTCTGTCCTCCACCTTCTTTGTGACAGTAGCAGCAAGCCGATCTCATTCTACTGGATAACCTCAATGAAAGGAAGTCATCCATCCAGATTTTGGTCGACGGACACAACTAAGCAACGGATCGCTCAGATTGATTTCGTCTCGCACGCTTATCCTAAACCCGATTTTTGCCAAGGGACGGAGAGAGTATACGGAAAAAGAATCGCGTGCGGGACACTTCCATCATTCTTCTGGATAGACTGCGGAAAGCACGAAAAATTTCGGTGCCGCTCGACGACATCTCACTAGGGAATTTTAATTTTTCGTCTTCAACTCTTCAATCTTCAACTTGGAATAAAACGTCAAATCTTGAGGGTAACACGCAAATTAATTTTTGATATTTATTCCCATATTTCGACCATTGAGAAAATTAAGTGTTCAATTATTTACTTGAATTCTAGACGTGAAAGGAATGCGGTTAAAGGTTAAAAATTCAAGCAATACATCAGTGAAAAACTTTCTTTTTCTGTGAGTACTTCAAATGTCTTATCACGTAATGTCCAGAAATCGTATTCATATTATGAAAACAAATGATTTGATTTATTTCGATTTATATTTAATGAATGATTACACAAAAAAGTTGGAGTTTAGTGATTTCTTGAAATGTACTTGAAACTTTCATCAGAAAATTTCAGTATGAAGTTTAATCATTGTTGGTAAGAGAAAAATAAATGAAATTTCATACATTTAGCTCTACATTTGCGCAGATTCCACATTAATAGAATTATTGTAAAGTATTACCTGCCATACGTTAATCGGCCATTATTACGATCCTCTAAAAAAATCGAAATTAATGTTAATTCTTTGACGTTTTAATGTTTAATAAATAAATGTAAATTTGCTTTTGCTTCAGTTTGATGTTATCGCATGCTCGTAAAACCTCCTTTGACAATGATTTATATTAGCATTATTTTCTCGCATGTCCCGCTTTCAGATTTTTGTTGTTGAAAAGTAAATGTTACAACTAATTACTAACTGACGATTTGTAAGAAAGAACCTCTTGATATGACAATATAGAGTAGTTATGTTTACTTGTTCGTTAATTTCGTTAGCGCAATAAATAACAATTTTATGTGCTTTTTAAACGGATCGAGACGTGCCGTAGCTATCCTCGCAAATGTAGGCAACGGCAGGTAGCGAACACGCTTATAAGAAAGAATTATCGTTGATCTCCGTAGACCGATCTCACTATTTTACGTTTTTCTCGCTTGATTTGCTTTTCAGTTATTATTAGAAGATATATTTTAATGTAATGATGCTTTCCCTGTACATTGATTTGTCCAATTTCACTTATTTTATTTACAATAATGATTTTTATACCTTTTTTAGGTTAAATGCTTGATTTTTCTTTTTCATCACATATTTTTCCAGTCACAATGTCGGTTTCCTGTTGGTGAACCATGAGCAAATGAGAGCGTAGCTGGTTTGGGCAGAGAACCGTCGTCATCGGTGGTGTCGAAAGGCGTGTGAGGTTAGATTTCATTGTTATTCAGGTGTGAAATTTATAACATTTTATTTTTTAATAGTGAAGAGAATAACATCATCCGAACGTATCGATTTGTATCTGAATTGTTTACAAGATGTGCTGTGTAGGCAATAGTGAGTAAAATTACTTTGCCGTATTAAAATTCCAGCTCATTTTACTAGTTGTAAGTGGCTTGTATATTCGGGAAAACAATAACATTCGGAACGAGATACATCATGCTGTTTTTAAATACTGAAGTGAATGATTGGTTTCAAAAGACAAGGATCAACAACGATTAAAGACATCAACTTTCTATTTTCAAAATGTTTGTAAAAAAAAAAAAAGGATTTATATTTTTTATAGATAGAGGACTAATTTAGTGTCTTCAGTTTCCTGAAAGATTGTGTCAACGGTGTTGTGTTTTGGTTTGACAACACAAATATAAATTGTAAAACTAATGTATATAAGACGACCATAATCTATCTCTGAATTTATGTTTGCGACTATGTCATAAGTGTCACGACTATACATAAGTGAAAATATTTCATTCAGAGTTAATTGTGAGATAGTATTTGGAGATGTCGTAGTTCAGTTAGTTGTATGAATTTTAAACACGGTAAATGTTTTCCCACATTAAAACAAGAGAAAGTTTTCGGCAATGCGTCCCTTACGGTATAGTACTAAACATAAACTCAAAAATGTAAGATTTTGTTTATATTTCGTAAACGTGTTGTTATTATGACTGTTAACAAATGGACAAAGTTTCATGACCTTCACAAGAATAGTTTGCGAGTTATTGCAACATTAATTTAAAATGGTCTCTTATGGGATTTCACGAAGATGGTCTCTTATGGGATTGTATAGTCGTGACACTTATGACATAGTCGCAAACATAAATTCAGAGATAGATTATGGTCGTCTTATATACATTAGTTTTACAATTTATATTTGAGTTGTCAAACCAAAACACAACACCGTTGATACAATCTTTCAGGAAACTGAAGACACTAAATTAGTCCTCTATCTATAAAAAATATAAATCCTTTTTTTCTTTTTACAAACATTTTGAAAATAGAAAGTTGATGTCTTTAATCGTTGTTGATCCTTGTCTTTTGAAACCAATCATTCACTTCAGTATTTAAAAACAGCAGGATGTATCTCGTTCCGAATGTTATTGTTTTCCCGAATATACAAAGCCACTTACAACTAGTAAAATGAGCTGGAATTTTAATACGGCAAAGTAATTTTACACCCTATTTCCGACACAGCACATCTTGTAAACAATCCCATAAGAGACCATTTTTCGACTTGAACTAGAAAGAAATTATGTACGGAAATATAGGAATTTCTTTAAACTTTTTGAAATTGTACACTGGTATTTTGAAAATATGAAAATCCTATGACAATCATAAGTATCGGGATCTAAAATGAGATATTTCATAAAAAATAAAATAAAGTCAGGCTACTCGGGATTACTAATTTCAGTTTACTTTATTCACAATTATTTTTTCGATACACAATTAAACTCAATTTTACAACAAATTTATAACATTCCCGTTTCCAACATCGTCATTCCGGGATCTCTGCTTATCCCTTAGCTTTTTACCCTTTAGGCATACCTATTTTTTTACTAGCCGTCATTGTTTGTTTCATGCATCGCTGCCTTTATTGTTCCAATTTGTTCTACGTAATTTAAAAAAGCTTGAAATATCAAGAGAATCACTTATTTCGTCTTTCGCCACCAGAGTGTGAAAACTAATGCCACGGCCTTATAACTATCTCAATACATGGGGTTCAAAGAGATGAGAGCATTGATGTGTAATTTTTCATTTTGTCAAATTGAAATTGAAATAAATTACTGTGAGCTTAATGTTGATGGAATACTTCTTCAGAGACTACTTTGCCTTCCCACATAAAACAAGATGGTATTAAAAACATTCTACGAATAATCAGTGTCGGAAGTAATCTCAAAAACTTTAATCTATTTACGCGTTGTTAACAAGTAACAAGCTCAGATATGATTTACAACGCCGCCAACTTTAAAATGTAAAATGCAACGTTGCCGCGAATCAAGTGTCAAATAACACGAATTATTTTAGTTCGTAGTATACTGAAATTCATGATTTAATACTTGTGACATATCTCAAGTTATCTAATATGTTTTCAATAAGTATTATGGTCATAGTTTGATATCTTATGGCGTAGTTTAAATTTAATTTATGTTTCAATCCAGGTACAGTCACATTAAAAGTTTGAAATTTCGAATGAATTTTTATCATTTACGATCATACACACTAATTTAAAATGAGTAAACATACTTCTCAAGCTATTTTGAAACAAATTTTACCGAATGAGTGAGTAACCTAGGTATAATTTGCCGTAATATTGAAGTTCATGAATTACATGAAGTCCATTAACTATTGACAGGATCTTATGTGAAGTACTACCTTAATCCAATAATAATCAGTCGTTCTCATATATTTCTCGGATAATTAATTGTATTCAAAACATGAAAGCATAGTGCTATATATCATAAAAACGAGAAGAAAATAAAATAATTATAATAACACATTAAACATATAAATGAAAGTTAATCGCTTATTGACGATTGGAACTGTCATAACATAGTACGAAAATTGCTGAAGAAGGTAAAACCAAAGATTTCAATTATGAATAACTGACATACTTGTATTTTTTTTAAGTGAATATTCTTATGATATTAGTTCACAAATATTCTTTGAAATAATTTATTGAAATGTACGTGAACAAGAATTCGTATGCAAATGCACAGGTTCGTATATAAGAATTCTCGATATAAGATACACGATTTCATCGTATACAAGAGTCTACGATGAAAAAATCTTCATCACTTTCAGTGAAAGGTAACCTTGTGGCCTATATACGATTTGGCGGGGACATTGGTAAAACAAATCCATTTCAATTTGAAATTAGGATAAGATAGTCCTTTCATAAATAAATATTTCAACTATTCAAAATATAATCTACCATGACACTAGACGTTTTTGCAAATAATCGTTAAATAAAGATAAAAATGAATGAAGGAAAGTATGGAAGCATGAAACAGAGAGATTCTAAGAAGGAAAGAGTGAAAGAAGGAAATAATGGGAAACAAAGATGGAACGAAGAAAACGGAGAGTTGAGAAAGGAAAAAAGGAAGTTTGAAAACAGGTAAAGAGAGAAATATTAAAGCAATAACGAGCATAATGGAAACATTGGCATGTTTAATAAGAAATCTTTACAACAGTTCAGTGACTTTCATGAAATAAGCGAGGAACCAAGTAGGGTAATGTAATAGTCAGAGAACACTAAGAAATAAATTACATAACAATGTATAAATATTGGCAAAGATCTTGGATAAATCTGCCAAGTTTAATGTGTTGTTAAAACGTGCAAACATTCGACTCTTGAGGAAAAACGACTAGAGCACTTTAACGACTGAAAGTAATGGGATTGACGTAATTTACGACATAGCGATCCTCAAGTGAAAGAAAGTCTAGCTACTGTCGGGATTGTTTTTACCCTGCATTTACAGATCAGCACTGAGCTATTCCAAATCAAACGTTGTATATAAATATGAATATATTTATTATAAAAGCTTTATCATTAATCGATATATACGATAAAATATTGATTAAATATTATTTTTTCGGGAAGGTGCTGATTGTTGTGCATTAAAACAGAAAGAGTACTCTTTCAAGTTTATTCTTACCATGTTTGATAATATTTGGTGTAAATCTATCTCACAAAACGTTTGACACTAATATCTTTATGAAAAACAAGAAAAAATAGGTGGAATAAAATATGTGAAACATAAGAAAATATCTGCAATGCAATGGTATTTTACTTGGTACTAGGTTAGTGTGGTTATATATTATTGTTTTTAACGTTCAAAACGAAAATATATTATTTTTCGTAATTTGTGACGTTCCTAATTTCAAAATACAATTCTTTCCAAATAAAACATTTCCATATTTTACTCTATCATGATTGCATTAATAATTATTCTATAAACTGCACGGAGTTATTTTTGAATTCTGATCGAAAATTGACTCTCGTCACCATATACTTTCCGAGATGTCAACGTCA
Organism: Laupala kohalensis; assembly: GCA_002313205.1. NCBI lineage: Eukaryota > Metazoa > Arthropoda > Insecta > Orthoptera > Trigonidiidae > Laupala > Laupala kohalensis. The sequence continues at coordinate 624,712 of NNCF01128137.1, read as the reverse complement.
ACATACGACACAACGCTATATCGTACGGTTTGCAACATTGGAACGAGAATTGCTTCGAATCCACATTGGTGGAGCTGAACAAAATGAGTGGCAGTCGTGGTGTTTGCCAAGGCCAGCCACGCTTTGGTAGTTCAATAGCTGTGCGAACAACTCGTATATTCTGTTATATGTCGCTCCTCCCCGCTGTTCACTTACCCCTCGTACGCTAGCGTCACCGTTCCGCGACCAGCGCGCTGCCTCAAGCCATTGCAACGCAGTGCTCTCATCGCTGTGCGAATATGCGTCCATTTCCGCTTCATTTTCCACGCGTAGTTTCAGTCCACATATTGTAAAGGGAGTGATTGGATAAATGCGCAGAGTTGGCGTGGTGGAATTCTGATTTATATACGCCTCGTTAGCGCTTGGCAGACTTCACCACCGTTTCATTGACATGTCAAATCCAAATAATTGTTTTTTAGTTATAGACTTTTAATAAAAACTTCGGTGTACTAATATTGGTTTAAATTTCAAGGCACGAAGATATTACTTAATTAAAATCAATATTTTGTTTGAATATTTTCAAAATAGCATTTAGAAGAATAATCAAAAACATTAAAAATATTTCATAAGGAAATTATCTTCGATAGGATTATAATAATTTTCCATACATGGAAAACTTCTTAATTTTCCAAGTTTTTAAATGTATGATGAATTCGCCTAAAATGGGGAATGAAACGAAAAGTAAACAAGACAATACCTCTGGGCAAGGAGCATGCGAAATTAAACGAAAGTAGCTTCTCTCGCTTGTTGAAATTCTCGAATGAAATACGGGCAAGCAAAGGTATAATCTCGTTTTTTGTTGTTGTGATAGTTTTCCAGTTAAACAATGAATCGATTTTGCTTAGCACTTAGTTTTTAGTTTTTTTAGTAAATGAAGTTTGTATTGGTTTCAATGTTTTCAAATTGTCATTGAAGACACGGAAATTATCAACAATCTTTCGAATTTGAGATCCAGATTTTTAGATAGTGTTATTAAAGTCCTGAAGCATTTTTATCGTCTGTTGTAAGGAAATTTCAGAGATGGTTATTGGACGTATTGTATTAAAAATAAATTTAAAACATAGGCGTATCGATTAAATTCCTTGTGGTGCAAAGGAAAGTCAAGAAGTACAGTTTATAATAATTGCAATAAAAATGTTTATTTAATATCATCAAGAAAGTCATGCATAGAACTGTCAGCTTATTCGTATCTATGAATAATTTAAAGACAACCATTATTTTGATTACTTCGTATGACAGAGGCGATTGATTGTATATCTCCATATCAAAATTTGTCGACAGTATCCAGTTCTTTACCAACTGAAAACAAGGACAGTAATGCAGTAATCCTGAAGTAATTTTGTTTAAACTTACGTCGAAGGGGTTTGGTACAGAAGAAAGCAGATAACAGAAAATTCACTATTACTTGTTCAAATTTTGTCCAACATTTGCTTTTGAAATAGAATATCACTCAGAAGGTGGCTTCCAGTTTTCGGGTGGAATGTTTACATATGAATTATAGTGTTATCGTTGCTTAAAAGAGCTATCGTATTTTAAAACATTTTTTCGTGTATTTTAATTAAGCAGACTTATTCAGACGTATTAAAATAAAGTTAACGTGTCAACAAGATGAAAGTGAAGTTAATAGTATCCTATGTTAAACTACAAAGTTAAATTTTTTAACTAATATATATATATATATAT
>NNCF01128137.1:574209-622786 GCA_002313205.1 Laupala kohalensis | reverse complement strand
GGACAGAGACTTCGGGAATCCGATCGTGATATTTAGAAAAAAATGTGAATACACCTTGTGGAGCTAGCTACGCGAAAACTTGTCAGAGGTAATTGATTGGCGGTATTCACAGTGCATAAAATTCAATTGGAGTGGGGAGAATTGCTGAGAAGGAGGAAATGCGATAGGTATCGCTATCAATGTTCCGGGGATCGTCAGAGGGGACGGTCGCACTCAATACATCTTGCGCGAATCGTCAGAGGGTACGGTTCGACATTAATATTACACCAATCTTCAGAGGGTACGGTTCGAGCTGAATATTCCGGGAAGCGTTGGAGAGGACGATCCGTGGGGCAGAACGGAAGAACGCAGTTTGAAAGAAACGTATTTTGTTGTCCGTATCGCAATTGAATTTATTAATGAACGTCCGAGATAGACGTAAATCTGAACGCGTACGGAATATTATTTGAGAGCTCCAAGTGAAGCTAGTAATGCGTTGTAATAGTTTCAGAAATACGAATTAGACGAAAAATGAAAACGGTAGCACGTTGGTGACCGTGATAACTTGCCGCGAACTCGAAACGTGAACGAACGAAGAGACGACCAGACGATTGGGGAACAGCACGCAAGTAGCCGGCTGGTTCAAGGTCGCAGTAGGGGCCGTGTAGCAGCAGAAAATTCCGCTGTGAAGAAGGGGCGTGCTTCTGACAAGTTGATTTTGTACACGATCTCGAAGGATGAAGTCTGGGAGTGAGTATACGTCTCTGTGAGACGAACATTTAAACGCAGTGGTTTCAATGATTAGGGATTTGCATACCTCTGTAATTCAGTGAGAAGCTAGTATCTTGTCAAAGAGAAAGTATCAATGGAATCGAGTCTGTCGCACTTGTATTCATTTTATTTCCGAGAAGAAAGAAGAAACAAGAACCTATTAAATAAACTGTTAAATTTTCTCTGCTGTAAATTCAAAGTAATGCTCATATCGTGCCCGTTTTGACCATTTGATAAAGATTTATTGTATAATTGTAAATGTAAATGCACGGATGTATTAAATGAGCTGGATGTGAAATTGCGTAATAAATTGCAGAGTATTTTTTTTCTCCTGCATTGTGTTGGAAGCGAATTTGTGTTCATGTACATTTTATGTAAATTATTTATGCCAAGAAAATCACAGAATAAATTGTGGTAATCACATCAGAAGTAACGAATCCTTTTTTTAAAATTTATAACTATCTTAATGCACGTCGTTGGGTGCATTAGAATATACATAAATAAAATACACTTTTTTAAGAACGAAAAATTCTGTGGAGAAACTAAAAGCTTCTTACGTTCCGTCTTGAATATGTATCAGAATTACTATAGAAAAAAATACTTCACTTGAAGTACATATATCTTCTTAACAGTATTGCGTTCTCACAACTTAACAATTTTAGATACGTTTTCGTATTTTATTTACTGATATTGAATCTAGATAAGAATTTTGTTCAATTTGACTTATTAATATTGTTAAAATATGAATTATTAATAGGAAGTTTATGCATATTGAAGTTGAGGCCTCATATAATCTTAAACGGCTTGCACGTTATCTGTAATATCGAGATTTTAGAAGTGTATGTAAATGTTGGAGATTCCAAACTTTTATGAATTTTACGAACTCTTTTTTATCGTCTTTTATTTTAGTTTTCCGTACCCTCAAATTTCTTTTCCGTTATCGTTCATTTAATTTGATATAATATCAGAATTTAATATTTAAATATATTTTTCTGGTTTTTATTGTTCATAAATAACTCGAGACTACATTTTATTTGTGTGTCACAACATCGAGATAAACGCAACTTAATTCTATTTTCATTCTAGAAAAAACTCATTTAAATTGTAGAAAATATCATTAAACGAGAAAGTTTTAAATACTGTAGCGTAATTAAAGATAGATATCCTAATTATGATTAACATTTTTTCTCCCTTGCGATCTAAATTAAACTCATCCATGAAATCGACACGTAGCTATCTTATTTTCGAAAATTATTGCAGACTATTTGCGATAAAGGAAATAATTAGAGATTCCTCATCGATTTTAAAGTGATTAAATTGTCCTTAGGTTATGGAAGGTGCGCTGCTTCCACGATGGAGAAGAATACTTTGCGCTCCTAGCGGTTTTATTCCAAAGTTTCTAACTTTGCGGATAAGAAGGCAACGGCGCGCTTCGTGAATTGGTGTTCGTGGGAGTAGAGGAAGGGGAACAGGGGGCAGGAAGGAGGGTGGGGCGTGGAGAGGCGCTCTTATCGGAAGCGGAGTCGCGAGCCAGAGGCGGTTACAGGATGGAAGAAAGGAGGATGCAAGGTGCGCTGAAGGAGCGTCTCTAAGGTAGACAGACGGAGTTCAGCGTCCTTTGGGGAGAAAAGTTAAGGAAGGATAGGGTGGAGGAAGATCATTTGCATGAGGATACGAGAAAGGAAGGAGAAGCAGAACGAAAATTCTAGAATGTGACAATCATGGAGGAATAGTTTGGAATAAGAATACAAAACTGGGATTGCGAGATGGAGAGGAAGTCCTACTACGTGGAAGTACTCTTAAGAAGAATGGAAAGCAATACAGAATGAACCGCAGAGTACTAGAGCTGGAGTATCATGACATGGACCAAACTTCGAATTAGACCATTCAGATGAATAGGATGAAGATTGATTTTCCAGACAGTAAAATTACTATAGAACTGGTAGTTGGTACATAGAACTATGGCTGAGTAAGCTCAAGTGATGAATGGAGTGGATGCAAGGCGGAACCGATGTAAAGCAATCGATGTGCCGAGGGTTATAGAAACAACATGATGAGAGGAAGTAACCTTGCCCGAGAGTGAAAGCAGATTGAAAGCGGTGGTTTCGGTGAGGTTTCATCCTTTGGGATGAGAGATGATCCACGTTACAGATTCACAAGGATGCAAATGAGGGTGGGGTTGAGGGAGAAAAGGTTCATAGACGTGCGGTGAGACGAGAAGCCGTAAGGGCTTGGTCGCAGTGGTTCGTTACAGCGTAGAATACAAGAGGAGGAGGTTGTAGTAGTCGTAAAGGGGTGGAGGTGCGCGCCACAAACTTACGCAGGTGTTGGCAGAAGGGTTCCTTCTATGATCCAGTCCTCTTGCGCTCCCTGCTTCTTCCTTTTGATAGTTCCGTCTTCTGCTTTGCGTCGTTCACACTCTAGTTCCTCAAGAAACTTTTTCATGGAAATGTGCGAACAGTCTCCATAGACCAGCTCTTTACAATAAACCATTGCTCTCTTTTTGCGATGCTGACACTCCACTCTTCACAGTGAGATCTCTTATAGCTTTTCCTTTTTCCTATAGTATCGGTCGTATTTTGAATTATTTTTTAGAACTGTCTACTACTTTTGTTATTAACATTCATACTGAAAAACTCTAATATTGACACCAATTCACACAATTTCATTTGGTTAGGTTATGAATATTTATCTTCACAGAACCAACCAGCATCCCTTAGCTCGATGAATTTTTATCGCACTCTTAGGACACAAATTTTCGTTCACGAGTGAAAGGCAAAAATTAAAAAATATTGTACAGTCTCTTCAAAATATTATTTTTTTCATTGATTATCAAACATGGTAAAATATTCTTCAAATAATATGCATTTGAATATATCGGAAAAATAAACAAGTAATTATTTTTAATATATTTACCATGAGTTTATCGTGATCTACTTTTACTCTGAGTCATTGAATTTTTTAAGTATTTGACGAAATCCTGAATGGAAGGGGTCATTAGACTGCGAAAGATGCTAAGCTAAATCGCACTTCTTTAACTCTTTAACATAATATTGACATTACAAGTTAATGAAACATTCCTCCTGGGACAAGAAGTTTGAAACAAAATTCTGTAAACGAAAGAAGTTTTGAAATCTCTAGTTGTATGCACATGAAAGGAAAATCTCAGTTTCCGGAGACATGAAGACAAAAAAATGTTGATACAATCCTATCACTATAATTTATTCAGAAGTAACTGAGAATAGTGGAAGCGAGACTTCCATTCTATTTTTATGAGGAAAGAGTTTTATTATTAAGACATTTTAACTTTATTCTATGACTCAGTTGAATGAAAATTTCTTCCTCCAGCTCGACATATTGTAAAAGATTTAATAAGTAGTCAGTATTTAGTTTCATACCGGAGAAGCCAAAATTTTCTCTCTAAATTAAGACTTGTTTACTTCTTAATTTATACTTCTGTTCAGTAGAAAGCATTTCCTTTTAAGTGAAATAAAATCTTATTTTCCGTAAATGAGACTCATTTGAGCACTTCACTAATTTCCTTTACACAGAGAAGTTCACAATTAAGGTTCCTTATATTTCGTGCAGCCATAAAACTTTCACAAATTTTTCCAAAATCACTCATGTTGTTATTATTTGAATAGGCTTCATTATGCAATATTAAGTACAAATTTTTAAACATTTATATTTCACTTTATTCTATATTTTTATTTAAAATAACAAAATAATGTTATGAACATACTTCATTAGTTTCTTAATCGCTAAGAAATAACATTGAATCATTTCTTTAGGTTAAGTTAACAGATTTACATATTCCTCCTAATTTTGAGAAGATGGTTTTAGGGAGAGATATGAATATTCCAACGAATTTATTCCTTTGTTCAGCAGTTTTGCGAATCGATCAAAGTCCATCAAGTATATTATGCATTCACAATATACTGTCGTATTGATGAATTTGATTTTGAACTTTTAGAATTGAAAAATAATTTACTATTTATCGTTTCATATATGTTCTCTACATTTTCTATACACAGTCTCTATGTTTACATTTTACCTTCTCATATAAGAAATCTTGAAATCGTGGAAATTTTCTATCACAAGAAATTTTGACATAAATTTTGAGAACATCTGACTCAAAAAAAAAAAAAAAAAAATTTTGATCGTACGTTTGTTTATCCGTGTAGGCGCAGCATTTCTACGGAAATGGTTTTTCAATTTTATTGATATTTTGTATTTGGTGAAGTATCTACTTCCAGTCGTTGCACGTGCTCCGACGTTAAATGACGTTACATGAAAATTGTGAATAATTTTTTGGATTCCAACTTTTTCTTTAAATTTTCTGTGTGGAATGAGCATTACTACAGCACACGCAAAATTTTGCTTGAGAGTTTGGAACGGACGCAATAAAATAGTTTCTCTCTGCTTCACTTACCCTTTAGTTCAATGTTTAAAGAGTCCGTGAAGATCTGGAAAAAATATTTTCATGTTGTAATTAATATTTATAATATTATAGAAGGAAATAATAGTTTTGCATCACTAGCATTAAATCTAAGTGTCAACTTCACAATTCCCTAGTAAAAGTGTAACGCAGTGGAAGGAAAGAAGCTGACTTGTGTTAACCTAACCTCAATCCCACTCCGAGGAGTTCTTTCTGAAGCGCAGTCATCCAGATCCTTGAGCTGTGCTCTCTCATTTGGAAATTGACCGAAAGCGACGTGCACGCAATTAGACTACTATTGTGGAGGAGTGTTTGCGCTCTTCACGGTCGCACTGCTTCCGCGAAGCGAAAAGATGAGAAAAAGTAGCGAAAGAGGCCATTTCGCATTCGCGCAAATGAAGAATGCGCTGCAGCGACGGGGCGCAGCGCAATCAGAGAGAAGTGCGCGATTATCCTGCAGCAACAGCGAGGGGCTGGAGGGTTGGAGTAGCAGGGGGATGGGGGAGGAATGACAGCGATGCAGCTAGGGTGAGCGTACGTTAATGGATTGTTGGCCGCGTTGCAATACACTGTGTGATAGAGCGCGGCGGTCACTCGCGGCTATTCGGGGATTATGGCGGCTCGGCGATTTTTTGCTTTTGTTTAAATATTGACGGATTTACCTCCCTTATCTCGATTTCTTTCTTTCGTAATCCTTAAACTACCTTTACTCGATTCATTTATTTATTCATTTTAGTGTCGTGAATAATGCAAAATTCAGATTTTCATACTCTTTTTTTATAAAGCTTTTAGGGATTTATAAAGTAAAATCTATGGAAGTAGAGGCTGAAGATTTAGAAGAAAAAAACAAAAAACGATTTATTAAAATATTTGCATTGGAAAAGTAGATTTTATAAATTTAACTATGTTGTATTAGAGCTTTTTGCGTAAATATCTTTGAGTTATTTCCAGGAAATTATTAAATCTAAATAGGCTAAACTCTTAATAGGCTAAATATCTTTCTTCCGTTAATTAGTCATTCCAAACGTTTAATTTTGCTCGGAGATTAGACCAATTAAATATAAAAAAATATCCATTATTTCATTGACATCAATATGTTTATGAGTTAGCGCAAATACATTGTGTTTGTTGTAGCAGTGCACACAATTATATGAAAACAATGCGAACTTTTATAACGATAATCTGTGGAGATCTGTTTAAAACTTGGTTTAATTTTATTGCATGTCTATCGATAAAACATTTTGCATCTCTCAAAGCAGAACGAGAGACGTAAAGCTGCAGCGGAGTCTGTGTACATTTAACAACCAAGCGTACGAAGCATGAATCTCGATACTGATTCATATCTGTTTGATTATAAAGCTCCACTGGAGCGAATCGACTCTGGAAATCAACGAGACGTAGCGCGTTGTGGGCGGAGGCCATATATGCCTCAGATGCAACACTGTTTGATCTGCATCCGCATCGCCTTCCATCTTCCGCTTTGCGTCGCCGTCCTGTGCGTAGCTCGCTAAGACAAACATACTGGTTTCACGAAATGTACTCCCCATCCTACCACTCGACGACTTCCCACTAACGCCCTCCCCGGCCCCTCTCTGTCTACTAATTACTCTTAGCGCCTCCGCTCCTCATAATGCCTTGCACCACTCACAAGCTGGTGTTATCCCGCCCTTGGCATCGTGCTACAACGCTCAGTGCGCTGTCCTACCGCCAACTGTTCCTGATTGTCACTACGAACATGACAAACTTATCACAGGTTGCAGCTGCCCCGTTTCATGTCGTTTCACATTTTACGTTGACAGCTTCATAGATTATGTATTCATAGGGGATATAGGTGGATAAGGGAAAAAGATCAAGCTGAAAGTTACTACACTTTATTCACCAGACGTACATTAATCTCTGGAATTTGAAACACTATACCAAGACTCTGTAATGGTTTGGTGTAAAAACGCGTTAGAAGTGGAAAGCAAAAGTATTTTTTGTACGTTATATATTTCATATCGTCAGAATTTAAAGATAACATTAATATTGTTGTGTCTATTTAGTTTGACAAATTGATGGAAAAATCGAGTTCGGCACAATACTCTACCAGCATTTTACGAGCTAAATTGAACTTCATCTAAGTTCTTAACTTTTCTTTGTGTGTTTGACATTCTTCGTAAATTATTTTAATAACTATTATCAAATACCAATGATCGGCCGGTGACATAGTAAATAGCACACTCACCTACTACTTATGGTGACACAGGTTCAAACCTCCATAGATCCAAGTAGTACTTGCTGTGGTGCACGATGCGGGTTCGCGACAGATATTATCGGGTACTCTCCTTTCCCCTGCCATTCATTCCACCACAATATTCACTCACCAATATTCATCCCAAATCATTCATACATCACCTGCCTCGAGAAGATGCGTCGGGAAGGATATCCAGCGCCCTCGTGTTCTCCAACACATCTCATCCTTCATGGGCAGTTCCCGGGAAATTGGAACTGGAAATATGATGGGGATGAATAATAAAATTCTAAGATGTATTTCAATGCATTCTTCGTTTAAAACAAAAAGAGAAAATTGATGTCTTTAATTTGTCCTCATTTTTATCCCTGCAAGTAATATTTATAGAAAAGTTTCCGAATTTTTAAATATTAAAAAAAAATGAAATGTATGAATCCTTCTTTTGATATCGATGAATTTATTAAAAAGTTTTAAACTTTCATCTTAACCGTGCAATCGTTATCCACATACATGTAACAAATTAAATAACTGAATGTTTCTTTAAATCATATTTCTGTATTATGAAAACGTAAAAAATGATAGCTCCATTTCTTCTAACTTATTAATCATGTTACGTCGAATGAAAATGGGAGACGGGACCGGGACTCGAACCCGGGACCTTGAGCTCTACGCGCTCATGCGCCTACCAACTGCGCCATCCCGTTCGCCTCTCGGGCCCATCTACCATTCTCATTCNACCTCAGAGGTCTTTGGGTTTCACAAGTTGAATGAGAATGGTAGACGGGCCCGAGAGGCGAACGGGATGGCGCAGTTGGTAGGCGCATGAGCGCGTAGAGCTCAAGGTCTCGGGTTCGAGTCCCGGTCCCGTCTCCCATTTTCATTCGACGTAACATGATTAATCTGTTACCTGGCGGTGAGGTTCACCGTAATCTAAGAGATTTCTATCTTCTAACTTAGTACGAAAAATACACGTTTATATAACAGAAAATAACAGTTATGTGGGATTACACATAAATATTATTGACAAAAATTTTCAGTTAATTAAAATCATTCACTTTGTAGCTTTTATTGAAGGTACTGTTTCGGAACAAGCAATAAAGCTTTTTATTACTTTAAGAAGATGAACGAGACAATAATATAGTAATCATGTATTTTTCATCTTGAAGGTAAGAAAATACAACGTCCCATTTCATTACAGATGAGAACAAAATATTCATAAAGCAGGATTATTTTCATTTCTTTTACATTTCAAGAGTCTTTTAACGAAGCAATTTTAAAACCGTGAAAGAAATTAATCCTTTTCTCGAGATGGGATGTAAGTCTTCCTCCATGAAATTCATTTGCTTGAAATTATTTGACAAACCTTACGTACTTTATCTTGTTCTCCATTTTATACCCCTTTATCCTTCTGTGGTCTATCGCTAATGGAAACGGATCTTCTCCTGGAAAGAAATGAGGACGTTTTCCTTTACGCTTTTGAAATGGAGTCATTCTTATGCATTCTCTTAGATGCGTAATGAAGAGGAAACGTTGATACAACGAATTCATCTTGAGAAATGCCTCTCATGAGATACATTTATACAGGCATTGCGCCAAATTTTGTGATAAAGACGCGCTTATAATAAAGTAAAAGCATGTTAATTACACATCCAATTTTAGACAAAAAGAATGCCTTGTTCTACAATAATTTTATATCTCTTTTATAGTAATTAACATTCTTTTTAACCTGGCTAATGTGTTATGTTTATTTTTGAGATAAGTAGAGTTGTAATAATGGGCAACCAAAATTATCTTCGATTAAAAGTAGATAAGGAACTATTTCAGTAATTTGGTGACTTCGCATTGTTAGTACATTCCATGCCATGGACTGGTAATTTTCTTGTTACTAAGAACAAAGATATAATTCAAGGTTTCAATTCTGTGGGTCCTTGTATTTAGGCAATGAGATATATCTTTTTTTTCCTGATGATACCTTGAATTACTATTCCACTTATAGTAAACAACCAAGAGGTGTAATCGTTGAAATGTGTACTAATAAAAGTAAATTCTATGGAATTTCTGTAGCATGGGAATCGGTATTATTTGGAATTTCATAGGACTCTTTATAAGGGTTCTTGCGGGTAAAATGCAGAGTATTGTTAATACATATGAATTACAAGAGGAGAAAAACAATTAAAACTTACTGCTTATCAGTAGATGTAAATCTTCATTGGCGTGACAGTTAACTGTGCAGCTTACTGATATACCCGTCAGCGTTAACGTACATTTCGTGAGGCACAGTCAACTTACACAGCCAAGATCATTGTTCTCAAGTAGATTACCTAAATGTGAAACTAAGAACACAAAATTATGAGATCTTTACTATGCGCCTTGCTTATTGAGCGTTCTGGGGAAAGTATGTTTTCCTCTTGACAGGATTTTAAAATAATTCGTAATTACGTGCACATAAGCATACAATACTGAAAACTGTGTATATTTTTGTAGATTTTCTTTTTCTCATGATGCTGAATCATTAACACCACAAATTAATAACATAACAAATTTAGACATAAGGTAATATTCGTTTCATAAACTCTATGCAGAAAAAAACAGAATACATACAAGAACAAAATAATTAAATTTGTGACCGATGTTGGTGATAGAATGAAGTTTAAAGAAATCTGAAAGTACTGTCAACATAACGCGAAGTATTCTTATCATTACCCTCATCGAATATGACGAAGTAAAGGCTAGACTGTAGTAAGACCATGTATCAATATCGTGGCAGATAGACTAAAATTAAGTATATTAAANAATTATATTAATAATTAAGTAGTTTATCGTCTATATATCAGTTACAAAATGCCCATGACCACGTTGAAGCAAATAAACTAATTTACAGCTATTGTTTTACAATAAACAATACCATCTCGTTCACGTTGTTTTAATAAATTAAATTTTATCTGAGTAAAATTAGCTGGCTGCGTATAGTGACATCATAGCAGGAGCATAGTTTTCCAAACTAAGCAAATTGTTCTATGCATTCCGAATTCTGGGCAACGTTGCAAGTCAACACTTTGAGGCAGAACCGCTCAAAGCATTCAAACATTTAGGATACAAAATAGAATAGTTCGGATTACCTGTAAATCTCGCCCCTAAATTCATGAAAACCTTAATTTAGAGAATTGAGTATTCTCCTTCCCCCTTGTATATAAATTTATGAAATAGCCGGGTTTGTTAAGACAGAATTAATAAATTCCACCTCTGTTTTAGAAGAAACAGTCTAGTTGACGAGCACACTTGTAATAAGGTCAATGTTCATTGTCCCGTCGTGTCAACAGCTCTTTGCCAAAGAGGCCCTTATCATTCAGCAATAATTTTGTATAATTCCCTTCTCAAAAATCTAAAAGATATAAATAAATCGAATCTCTTTAAATCCGCGGTTAAAAGTTTTTTAATGTGATATTGTTTCTATAATGTGAAAGAATTTACAGATTTTAATATATGAAGTTAATGAGAGTTTCAATTTTCTAATAAATATTGTTTTCACATGACTTCCGGATGATGTAACTTAATATATCTTTACTTTATCACGCCATTGTTACTGTACTCTAGATATTGATTAAATTCCTTTTCATGCATGTTGATTTTGCTCCCTTTGTTTATTAATAGTTTATTTCTACATAGTAATCTCTTAAATTGCGGTGAACCTCGCCGCCAGGTAACATATTAATTATGTTATGTTGAATGAAAATGGGAGACGGGACCGAGATTCGAACTCGGGACCTTGAGCTTAGCGCGCTCATGCGCTTTCCAACTGCGCTCGCAAGTTGAATGAAAATGGAAGAGGCGAACGGGATGGCGCAGTTGGAAAGCGCGCTAAGCTCAAGGTCACGAGTTCGAATCTCGGTCCCGTCTCCCATTTTCATTCAACATAACATAATTAAGTTTATTTCTAACTGTACATAACCGTGGCACGGTTGTGTACATTATCTCTGTAGCCTCATCCTGGCCCGGGTTTTCCTCCGGGTGGTGGCGGACTTTCCTTGGGCGGGAATGTCAATAATACTTTTATTTTATTAATCTCGAATCTTTACTGCACTGATATCTACAATGTATTTTGGAATAATAAAGTGATAACAGTACGTATTAAAAAATAATAATATAACTATTAAATCCTTCAGCGCCCTTGGAATAGATGGGACGGTCCCTTGCTTGTTTCCTGAGAATAACTAAGCTTATTTTCTCCGTGGTCTTACGCAGTTTGCAACTGATTTTTTGACAATTAATAATATATTTATTTATTTACATGCTCGGGCATCACGTATATGGCGTTTTCAGGAACAGCACGCTGTGTTAGCCTCATGTGGAGAAAGACTATTGATAGGGTTCACCAGCTGCTTATTATGACAGGACGGACAAAGTTGAAAAGGAAATTTAGGGGTGTGTGAACCTTTGACATTCTGCGTTTTTCTGTATCATTTATTTCCATGGTTTCATAAATTAAATTTAAAGTTTTTCTTGATAAGTAAAAGTAATTAAGAAATGTTGCCTCCTTACTTCTTCGCAATGTCAAATAAGCAACATTACTAATAATAAAGAAAATGGAAATGGCCGAACATAATACTCTGTCTCCACATTGCTTAGAGACTTATTTGTACTTATATCCTACAAAGTTGTGATTCTAACTTCTGCTGGAAGCATGTGATGCTTCATTAGATTCATCATCATGTAAAGTAAGACGAAAGTGTCTCAGAATATTTACATTTTACGTCTATGCAATTGAATGGATCAAACCTCACAAATGAAGAATTTTTCTACACAGCATTAATAACAGGTCTACACAGAATGTGTGGACGATATCCTATAATTTCAACTTTTCCTTTCTATTCTTTTTTTTTATATAGCATTTATGAATTACACGTTTTATAACGCACGCTTATACGCCATGATGGGACGTAGTACTCTGGACGAAATGTGATCTGACTCATGAGACCCAATAAAACACAGTGGTCTTGCGCATCCGTCCATGCTTATAATCTGTAACCACGCTTTTCTTCACTTTGAGCGGATTCAAGTCGAACGGTTGGACGTACAAGGTGAATAATATAAAACGAAAACGTGACTAAATAGATTTTTTGTAAGGCTTTACGACTCATGTCGACATCAAAGATCATTGGAACCCGAAAAACTTGTACAGGTAGGGAAAATGCAGTTACGCACTAGAGAGAGCCAACATGACTCTCCCCGCGTGTGGGACTCATCGAATGATTCAACCCTACCCACTAAAAACACTCCTGATCTACAACACAACAAAACATATCTCACAACTCACATCAAATGGGAGGGAGCTAAAATGAAGCGGGCACATAACATGAGGGGCGACAAAAAATGAAGGTTGAACAAAAAATGAGAGGAATGAGGAAAATGAAAGATACCCTAGCCTTAATAGCGTCGGGATCGAAAAGAACAAGAGGTGACCAAGGGAGGTCAGGAAAGAGAAAGGAAGGAGCATGGCACAAGTAAGTGGAAGTAATGCCAGACTCAGTTCGGGGTTCCGTGTTCACCAAACACGTACTTACTAGATGTAAGTCCCCTGGGGGAGAAACTAAATAGAGTGACATCTTATGACTTCCTTGGTATAATTTTATTGCTGCATTGTGTATTAACATATGCTATTCATTACCATTCAGATGTCATACTTACGTGTTTAGTGATGAATATGCAGAAGAGTGACACTTACCTAAAACTAGCGGAAACGGAGAAAATATTTGTCTGGCATAGTATTCAGAAAATGAAAAAGGCTTGCTAGAATTCTTATACATTAACATTACTTAAAGGTACACTCTATAGGGAAAAATAGGAATGTAATGTAACTTAATTTAAGACATATTAATATCTTGTTTACCAAGAATCTTACGATTAATTTTCAAATTGCCTAAAGCATTAAAAATAATACGCCATACCGGTAACTCTTTTCGCGACGTCTCGCGTAAAGTATTGCATGTATCGCGTAGCCGGAGTAGAAAATAATAATAATAATAAGACGTTTTTTCGGAGCAAAGCGTATACCTCATCACTACACCAAGCAATTACAACTATACATTCTGTCACCTGAATAAGCCTCTACCCCAACCAATACAAAAAAATAGAATGACAACCTGGCAAGATAAACCAATACATGGGAACTACCCCAACCAACTGACCAACAGCAAAATAAATAAAGTAGAATCAGTTAAGTGGTTAATGAACGGCAAATTATTCCCAAAAACAGAACGCTTTGTAGTATCAATGCAAGACGGAGTCACACCAACCAGAAACTACAGGAAAATAATCCTGAAAGAAATCGGAATTACAGATTCATGTCGCCGATGTAACCAAACCAAAGAAACTCTCGAGCATATCATTGGTGGTTGCACACAGTTGGCCCAAAATGATTATAAAACTAGACACGATAACATGGGAAAAATAATTCACATGAAAATTGCAAAATCACTGAACTCCACTTATAGTACTGAAACCACTATCATTTATTGTTTCCCTTATCCCACAAACATGGAAACTTTCGTAGTATTCTCCCGTATGGGAGCGACCGCCTTTGCTCCCAAACCCTCGGCGCTTTTTTACTCCCAAACGGTTGGTGTAGGGGCAGACCTCAGAGGTAGTACTTAAAGTAACTCGTTTGGCAAAGACACCTGAAAATAGGTTCCCTATTCATGTCTTGGTGCTTGGTTAATAAAACAGACATAAAATATAGAAAGGTTTAATGATTGAATTGGCAAGATGCCCGAAATGATTAAACAATTAGAGCAATGCCCTTGTGGGCAAATGGTTAAACATTTACACTGAATGCCATCATGGGCAATTGATCAATTATTTATGTTAAATCCCCCGATGTGGGTGGATACTCGGTGCTCTAGAATAATTAGCCTGAAGGGCTTACAGAGGCGGGCGCCTCAAGCAACGACAAGGTCCGTGAAAATGTTCCATTGTTTCATACCGTCAGAAAGGTTGTCAGTGCGGGCAGTAGCGACATCTTGGAAAGCCACGATGGTGATGTCTGAGCGGTCTCGGGTCCGACACACACGTTCAGGCTCGGCCGTTCGGGACCCTCTCGATCAGCGTGTACTTCTAGCTCGCAACTCAACGATCATAACACAACCACAACAACTTCGAGTGGCGAGTGAGCATCACCATAAATCAGGTCGCGGGAGTGCCGCGAAGAAGGGTGTGTGCAATGAAGACGAAAACCCACGCCCTCTTCGGATGGGGGTTGTTCATAACCATAAGAATATTTTAGAAAGGTCACTATAGTGGGGATAGGTCCCTGGGAGGGAAGATTTACACACGACATCACAGTGGTCGTGAAAGGGGTAGCGGGACGCTGGCTGTAAGGGATGTGTGTCATCGTCTCTGACTATGCTGAAAAACAAGCTTCTGTCCCGAGAGACGCCGATACCGGAAGCTCTTATCTGTCGCTATTGACGGGCTCCGTTTCTCAATTGTCTGCGGAAAGCTTNCTAGAATTACGAAGGCCATTAATATATTATTATAAAGAAGTAATTAATGTATTATCGTGAGGTACTCGGGGTGGGGGTGGGGGGAACGTCATGGCACTCCGTGACAGCATTTTTTACCTTCCTTCACACTTTTATCGCGAAAATGTCGAATGGTTTGAAACAACATTCAATGATTGCACCCATTATTTCCTTCTAGCAATTTGTTATTTGCAAAAAGGGTGTGCATGTCACAACGTGCATTAAAATTATCATTTGAAATCATTCCACTAAGAACTTACTCTGAAGTCCGAAAGGGCGGCGCACGCGTGCGTTCAAGGGATTTGGGTTGACGTGTAATCAAAATGAGTAATAATGAATGCTCAAATCTATTGTTACTTGGGTAAGTATACTTTCACCATATCACCGCTAGGTTGTGCCACCAGTGAAGCTCACAGAAAATACTACGGGCAGATTTCTTTAGAACATAGAACACTGGATGTGGCTATGCTGTATATTCGCACCAAGAAGTAGTATAATAATAGGAGGGGAAAGTAGGACGGCGCCATGTTTAGGTCGTACCGTCAACTCAATCAACAACAACGCAAAGGGTGACCGGTATCTAAACTACTTGGTCGTTAGGTTACCAGTTGTTTCTGCATCTACGTTGTTCGTTGAAGAAATAGTTTGTTTCCATTTGCTTTTTCATTTACCTACCATATTCCAATAGGTCACCCAAATTACGGTTTGGGGGAAGGGCGAGGTTAAGAAACAATATTAAAGAGATATTTATAACAGACAGTAAGGCAGATATTTGAGTAATGTACATACCATGATATAAGATTTATTGAAAGACGCAAAGGTTAGATTAAAGAACGCAGTTTACCAAATCAGTTGCAAATATTGTAAAGATAATTATAATCGATGGGCAAAACTGGAATTTGGGAACACAAATCCAATTATTTTAATAAAATCTCTCTTGAGTCTTTCATCGCCGAATTAACCACTATCATATTACTGAGTATTGTGTATAGAAGAGAATTATTATAAAAGAGAGATATATATTAAATGCTGCATATAAAAAGCAGTACATATACTCTTAATTTCCGAATTAACACGTCTAAATTACAAAAAAATTATAATATTAATGATTAACATTTTTTCATTTGTATCTTCAATATGTCTCATTTCTCATATATATTATCTCATTTTCAAATTTCTCAGGTTCATATGTTTTATTTTTGTATATTACTTGTGTTTTATTGTACTTTTTTACATGAAGATGGTACAAGGTAGCCCCAAAACGTTGTGATAATGTTTTAATGTAATTCTATTCCATAATTATTTTCAATGAAAAACCTTTTGAAATATTTTAATGGAGAAAACGCGTAGGTATTTATATCATTCAATGGGAATATGCACTGCAAGGCATATATTGTTCCATGTACCTATACAAGGATAAAATTTGTGGTAACTTTGGGGCAGGTGAAAATGGCGACGAGCCTGGAATCGAATCCGGGAGTCCTGCTTTTATCGTAGGGGTGTTAACCACTACGCCTTCCACAAATGTACACCATTTCCACCCAGATGTTTACTGTGTTCTTTTTCTCATTTTTGAACGATAAAAGATTCTTGTACATGGCATACCCCACCCATCGAGTGCATTACAGTGCACACCCTGTTGCTCTAGTTTACTCCCGGTGAAATTTCATCTCTCTTTAGTCATTCCTTTCTTCTGTCTCCTCCTCACTCACTCCGTGGTGGTGGTCAACGCCTCAAAGCGCACTCCAATTCTCTCCACCAATCACTGTGGACTCTCTTGTCATTGGTGACGTTTCCATTGGAGCGATGTATCTGCGAGCAAGCGGTGAGACACTGTTCCTGAGGGTCAACAGTCGCATCCATCGGGAAATAAAAGCGTGACCTCCTCTCTCGCTGTCACAGCTGTCCACATGCCACAGCTGACGTCATTTCTCTCAACGCCAAACGTGTTTGCGGGCGAATTGAATGCTTCTATTTGTAAGTCATCTATTTGCTTTTCTGACTGGAATTCTTATTTTTCAGTTCTTCATTTTGTGAACTTTTTCCGATTGAAGGCATCTGTTTTAGATCTATCATCATATATTTGTTTACGTGATATGAAATCTGTGGTGTAAGTTTTATTTACACTTCATTCTTGAGAAGTAAAACAATAAGGAGAGTGTTTGTACATCTCTCCGCAATTTCTGGTAGTTATTAGATTCATGAAACTATTTTTATATATATTATATGTACTGATCAAGCTTATTGCTAACTTTCGTAGCAGATTCATTGTGGACATTAATGTACACATTTATTACGAAAAGTATTGAAGTTACTTGCTGCAAATATTCAGTGATAATTGGGTCAGTGTCATTTGGGAACGAACTGGTGTCTATGCCTCGGAGCTTTACACAAGGCATGCCCAATGCTCTCAATTTGGCATTGGCGCTAAAATGATATATTTGTTGTGTAGTGTAGAGGTTTGGTTGTATTGCAACGAAACCTCCTCTTCCACAAAATAAATAAAATTTCCAAGTTGGTTCTTCAAGGGCAAAATCTTTATTGCTTTAATGAGTAGAATCTGACTTGGAACAAAAGAAACTTAAGAGGTTGACACAACACGACATGTAACGGATTTAATGCTCCGCTTGAATTGGTCTCTCACGTATGCTATAGGGATGCAGCGTCAGTGGCAGCGATCCGCGGGGCTCGGCACTCTTCTGTGTAGAGATGCCGCTAGTGGAGAACTTGTCGTGGCGTCTTGCATAGACCTTCGAAGTTGTAGCCGTCAAGTTCCGAGGGCAAAATTTCCTCAGCGTCGCGGCGCCGTCAATGGTGAGCTTCGAAGAGGCCTACTCGAATGTGGATCCTTCGGAATCCAGCGTCAATGAAGTTCGAATGCGTATCGTTAGGATACGATTTCTGGTAGCAGAACGTGGCTGAAGTTCAGCGTTTTATGCTTTCTTCAGAATCATTTAAATATGCGACCCGAATTGTAGGAGTGCATGTTGTTAGAATTTGCAGTCGCCAGAATATAATTAGAATTCAGCCTGGAATTTGTTATAGCGAGATTTGACTTGGAACGTCTCGGAGCGAAATATATCGTAGTGCAAGGCTCGTCAGGATAAAGAATATTTGGTTGCCACGCCCCGGGTTCTTAAGTAGAAATATTTGACGGTCTAGGGGCATATCATTCTTAATAGGCCCTACGAAGGGGCAGCTTTGTGAATGCCGTTATAAGATCGCTTTTGGGGTGACTTTTATCGTCATGGAACCTTCCATTTGTTTACTTTGTTTTCCGTGGTGTCTGGAGTTCCTTGACATCGCGTATATCCCGAGGGCGTTTAAAAATTAGTAAACAACATGGTGGATGTTTTGCAATTTGCATACGTTCAAAGTTGCGTGCGACTTCGATGCGTGCGACTTCGTTGATAGGCGTTACGGGGGAAAGTCATCGGTGCGTGCGTATGACATGTTTCTGGTGCGTAGTATGTAGGGAAATGCATGTCCCTACATATTATTTTATATTCCAATCAGTGCCGCATGGTATCAGATACAGACAGAGGCTTATGATACTCATTTTGCAGAAGACATGCGATGTTCGCCTTTTACTAAGAACACAGTTGTTGTGTCTCGCACCCAAGTTTGTGCGAGCAGAAGACCTTGCAAAAAATCGACAGTGGTGTGGTGGCACGAGCAGACAGGAGATAAAGTTGTGAAGTATATTATTTATTGCTTTATTATTATTATTATTATACTAATTGGGACTTTAGGCAACGTCTAGGTAATTAGAGCCCTTATTGTATTATTGTCCAATTCTCTGATGAAAAGGAATTCTTCTCATGTAACATTATGTCATTGACTTCTGATTCATTTCATGTGGCAAATTCGGTGCTTTCTTTCCTTTCAAGCGATGGAAAATTATCTTGAAAATTTAGCAATTTAATATCCAATGATATTTATTTTATGAATATTCATGTACATTTAAATAATGAAGAAACTAACGATTAAGGAATACCCCAAAATAGTTGTTACGTTACTCTAAATACGTTTAGCCATTAAGTTTAAAAACCTTTGAAACTATGCATAAGTTGAAACAAACATGAAGAAAAATACATTATTTATGGATACTAATATGGGAACTTTCTTGTATCTTTTGCCGAGAAATATATTTAAGATAATTCATTACTCCGGAGATATAAAAATAAATAATGTTTAGATTAATTTATTTTTAATAAACAGTTGCAAATATTTTAAATCTGAAAATTTTAGAATAATATTATAAATAAACAATTATTCATTAGATTTTTATATTATTTCACAAACCCCAAGATATATTAGAAATTTCCATAGGTCTCTTTAAATATAATGTATAAAAATTACCACAAATAAAAGTTTTACGATCCCAAAAGTGTGTCATAAAGTATAATTCTTATCTCCGTCACGATTGTGAGTGATTGGGACGCAATAACGAGTTGCAAAGTTGGGATGTCTCAACGCCACAAAAAACCTATTAAACATAGAGCTAATCAGCCGGAAAACCATGACTGGGCCACGCGCAGAGGGCGTCCTCGAGGGGATATGAGCCAACCGGTTTCCACTCATTTGAAACCACCAATGGGAATTGAACAACTGTTCATTCCCGTAATAAAAACAACTGGATTGGCTCATAACCGCCAAGACGCCATCTTGGCTTATCAGGAAATCACAGCCGAGCACCGCCAGCGAAGCAGAGAGCAAAAGGAGAGTATGTTTCACTTCTCCGGATATTTGTGTATGGAATTCATTGCATGTAACGTATTGTATACTAAATACTCTCTTCAAGAATCATTATCACAGTAATGTTCTAACATAGAATTATATTATGTAGCTCATACTTTCTTCAATTGTAATAGCTTTAATTGCAATGGTATCAGCTAAAACCATGTTAATTTAATAATAAATTATATTGACTTGATCAACTGTTTAACTTGCTAACAAGGAGACAAGGCTTAATAGGGTATTGATCCAAAGTTAGATTTACCCCGACAATCCGGTTCCATCTCACATAATCAATGATGAGTTACACATCGATTGCGAAGCAAATAGCTCAGTGTATATATCATTAATTAAATCAATAATTTGATTTGAGAGCTTAATTAGAGCTAAAAGGTTTAATTAGTATTCAACTCTCAAATACAGTAATGGGGAACGTAACAAGATTACACATACAAATACAACTAGACTTTTTAACCAACCTGTTGTTTATGGTTACGAAAAGAAACATTGAATTAAATTATTTTTACATATAAAAAAGATTTACTTCACCATCAGATAATATCAGTCATCTATTTTACTTAATTTATATCTAAAACAGCTTTGAAGCGTGCGAGGTAGAAATACAAAAGTATTCTTTTCAAGCTGTCATATAATACTATTTAAGATATCTATAAAGAATAATTTTCAACGACAAATTTCAATCACAAAAATCCATAAAAATGCAGGGCTTGACCAACTACTATAGAAATAATTATTATAAAACCATTTTCAACACTACTCCCAACTAACAATAACATGTTGTAGTAAAAAGTATTATTCCAATCAATAATATAACTTATCCATGGTTACTTTCAAAGCGACTACCTATCATTAGCTGCATTACATGCTAAGTTCCTGAAACTTATGTGAGCAACTGAAATGGATAATATAGCACGAAAGGCAAAAACAGCTTTTCACAATCTGCTGTCGGGCTGCATCAAGCCATATGAGGCAGAAGTGGAAGAACAGCACGAAGATGACGATTTGGAAATAGCGCAAGATGCACTTATGTACTTCGACAAATCCAAACATGAGCTAAAAGAAGAAATAAGAGCAAAAATAAGTGTTATTGATCAAGAGAACTCTCTATTGACAAACTTCATAAACAGATGCGAAGTTGTTAAAGAGAAGATCTATAATGTTTCTGAAGAACTGGACAACGAACTGAGTCTGTTCAGAAACGAAAGTCAGTTGATCAATATGAATCTTGCAAAAATGGACGAAACTCTTCAAAACAAGGATAATGAAATATCACAGCTCGTGAACCTAATTGCGAACAAGAACCAGACGAATGACTGTTACTCAGATGACGAAGCAGGTCAGTTCGAAGAACTAGGTGCACAGTTTGATACAGATGATGAATATGATGATTTAATCATATACGATTGATAATTTAACCGATTTTTCATTATTTTCCTGATTATGACCTACAACCCGAAACGGACAAAACACGTAACGATCACTGGAATAGTCCTCCTCTGGACTTTTCGTCGTCTCTCCCCGGACCGATTAAATGAACATGGAACGACAGATAAATCAACCATACTAAGACTCCGTCTATTTATTTGTGTGTCCTACAAGAAAAATCTGACATCCTACCTGAAACGTGAATTTTCAATCCCGCTTGTGGCAAAGATACATTGCATGTGATTGGACTCAAATTGATGTGATCGCAGCCTCCTCTTCCCAGACAATGCTTTCTTCAGAGNCCCGCTTGTGGCAAAGATACATTGCATGTGATTGGACTCAAATTGATGTGATCGCAGCCTCCTCTTCCCAGACAATGTTTTCTTCAGAGATATGATTCAGCAAGGAGTATAATAAAGGAAATTGGTTTTCGCACCTCATCATAGAACGTTATTGTATTCCAAGAAGTTATTTTATTTGAAATCACTTTTATGAAAAGATTTAGAAAATCAAAAAATGTCTCTAGCATGCTAGACGAAAATAAAAGTTTAATCCACTAACGGAAACTCTCGTGTAAATAATTCAATAAATAAAATATTAAAAAAAAAAATGCGTGATGTTTGTGATGATTAATTGAATAGATATAGGACGTAATGATGATTACATCATAAATGATTGATAATTTAACCGATTTTTTATTATAGCTATCATAGCTATAATGATAGTTATCAAACACATAAGAGGAATATCGAAAGCAAAGGGGCCACCAAGTGGTTTGATAGGACAGGACACGACGGCGCAGGAGAGAATGATCGGCCCGTGTGGTTGCTTCCTCCCAGCATCGCACGGACGTCAGACGCGTCCCAAACCAGATGGCGCGTGTGCGGACTGCTAATATTACATATGATGGGGAACCACGTGGATGATCGACCTCGTCGACGCAGTCTTCGTCCCTTGGTACCGGTTCTAAAGAAGGGCGTATTGGCTGCTCAGGTGAATTAATAATCACACACTGATATGTTAGGGAGTAACGGTTATTGTTACAGAGCAATCCAATCTAATCGACGAAGGAATAGGTAACCATCTAATTTGTGTCTGGCCGACGTTTCGAGTGTTCTCCACGTAGACTTACCGTTAACCCTGCTCTAGTTCAAGAAATTAAATCTCCAACCTTCACTCTGGCATAAGCTTGTGACCTTGCAACTGGCATAACGACCAACGATACCTGCCACATTCCCAATTCAGTATTTCCACTAACAAGTCGTCCACTGACAGACATGGGTCGATTCACAGTCACTGAAGCAGTCGATCTTATGTGTTTGATAACTATCATTTGTTATGACAATTTTTTTTTCACTTAATGCATTATATTTACATTATACGTATACTGTACCGAACATTTAATTGATAAAATTTAATATTAGAACGTTATTAGAAGTTGCTACAAATGAAAGTACATGAAAATTTGTAAGTTCTTGTAAAAATTCTTTACAAGAGAGTATAAAAAAACTATGTACGCAAACACATAAAGTACGTTTTAGCAATGGCCAAAGTTTTATATGCTTCATACGATAAAATATTAATATATGTCCCATAGTACACTAAAAGCTTCATCACATTGTCTCATTAACTTACAATTATATTTCTTTCCGAAACTTAATTATGGGAAATGAGAACTTAAAAAGAATTTGATAATTAGATTTTTAAAGTATGTATTTTACACTCGTACAATTTTTCCGTTAATACATTTAAATTTCAATTACCAGTAAGTCATTACCAGGATATATGCGTAAATCTATTTAATTCTTTATTATAAAAATCTTTAAATGATGATAACAAATGATTTAAATAAAACGGAAATAAATTTAAAAAATAATTCCGTCTCGCATGCCAGAGGACAAGAACATGCTTCCGCATGTAATAACATGATGTTTTTTTAGGTTGAAGTGGGTGCTCAAATTCCTTTATTTATTTTACTGTATGCACTATCATATCTTTGAGAAAAACATTTTGTGTGAAGGGGAGGTGTCCACTTAAATTTAAATCAAATGTCACACGATGTCTTGGCATATTGATCGAGATGGAAAATCCACGTCTCTGGAAGGACGTTATAGCATTATAATCTACATGAATATCTGGAACTGCATCTTCGCGCTCATTGTGTGCTAATGTGCCGGGTCCGCGATCGAGAAATGAAAAATACAAGCTCAGAAGTTCAAGAAGAAATCAAACAATAATTTATGAGTCAATCATAATCGATGTTTCACCAGGGACAGTCATAATCATACTAATAATCTCAAAATCATTTTCTAATCATTTAAATAAATCTCTGTGGAAGATGTATTATGAGAGGATGTATTCTCATCAATTTGAATCGAACCGCACACATTGCACCTTTGTCACAATACACACTGAAACAATCACATTCCATGTTAAAATTGTCTGTCCAGGAAGAGATAAAGAAAGGTCGAAGTCCAGAGGACGACTTCTCCAGTGAACGTAAGGTTATTTGCTAAATTCGGGTTGTAGGACACAATCAGAAAAAAATCGGTTAAATTATAAATCATTTATGATGTAATCATAATTACGTCCTATATCTATTCAATTAATCACAAATATCACGTATTAAAAAAAAATAATTTATTTATTGAATTATTTACACGAGTGTTTCCGTTAGTGGATTAAACTTTTATTTTGGTCTAGCATGCTAGTGACATTTTTTTAATTTTCTAAATCTTTTCAAAAAAGTGATTTCCAATAAAATAACTTCTTGGAATACAATAACGTTCTATGATGAGGTGCGAAAACCAATTTCCTTTATTATACTCCTTGCTGAATCATCTCTCTGAAGAAAACATTGTCTGGGAAGAGGAGGCAGCGATCACATCACTTTGAGACCAATCACATGCAATGTATCTTTGCCACAAGCGGGATTGAAAATTCACGTTTCAGGTAGGATGTCATATTCCTTGTAGGACACACAAGTAAATAGACGGAGTCTTAGTATGGTTGATTTATCTGTCGTTCCATGTTCATTTAATCGGTCTGCAGAGAGACGACGAAACGTCCAGATGACTTCTCCAGTGATCGTTACGTGTATAGTGCATTTCGGGTTGAAGGTCATAATCAGGAAAAAATTGAAAAATCGGTTAAATTATCAATCGTATATGATTTAATCAACATATTCATAATCGGTATCAAACTGTACACCCAGTTCTTCGAACTGACTTGCTTCGTCATCTGAGTAATAGTCATTCGTCTGGTTCTTGTTCGCAATTATATTCACGAGCAGTGATATTTCATTATCCTTGTATTGAAGAGTTAAGNGAATTGTTAAATTGTAAAATTACTCGGAACAAGGAGTCACCAGTTGATATAAATCAACGAATTAAGTTTAATTAAACTGATTGTGTTAAATCAATGAATTATCAGAAGGATCAGCGTGAAAGATCACAGTCGGGTCCACCAATTTATTTTTGTCGTGCAGTGTGGAAATGTGGTTGAATTCACAACCAAGTCTCCGCTTTCACGAGATAAATAACATGGACAGATTCCGTTGAAATTCTTGCTTAGCAGCAATTTATTGAATACAAAGTAACGTAAGGAAAAGACACCGCGTGACAGGACAAAAGAACCTGGACGTCGTCAGCTGAGCGTCTGTGGCTGCTGGTCCGTATCCGTTTCGTTCCTCCCTCAGAAATCCTTGGCGTTGTATGGCGATACAGGTGCCCTTCTGGTGAGGAAGCCGGTCTGGGTGACTTGTCGTCTTTCCAATTGGCGCCGAAGATCTTCGGGTTGAATTCGTGGCGGATTTAAATGTTCATATCCTCGTGGACTTGCACATTAGATAAAGCTAGTTGCTTTGAATCTTCCTGAATTGAAATTGAATGAATTTCGTTTAGATTGAAACTTCCGTTCATGAACTCGATTTGTACACGTCTGACTGCTCGACTGGAGAGCTGGAAGTAGCGAAGCGAAGTGGTTGTTATCCGTTTCTAAGTTAGCTCCTTAAGAATGGAGATAATTGACAGTCTTCATACTAATGGTGATTAGCTCTGGTGAAGGAATAGTGTCGTCACGAGGCGTCACAAGGCGGCGTCACGAGGCAAGTTGGGTACCGGCATACTTGTTAAGAGATAAGCATAGAACTTATTTTATGTCGAGTTCCATTCCCTGTCTGGGCCTTGGAATGTGTTGGCCTTGTATCCGGGTCTCAGGATGTGTTGGCCTTGGAATTGGCGTGCCTTGGACTTCTTGTAATACAGATGGGCCGTGCCGAAGTGTAAACAGAGTTCATACAAGTAAATATATTCGTGATGAAGTTAATTATGATTTACGTTGAATAATATCTTGCGATGCTGTAGTGAGCTATATTTGTAGGAAGTTGTGTTCCTGTGTCATCAGCAACTATCTTGCGTGCGAGCAGGCTGATGGGGCAAGAGCAATTAACAGGGGAAGGAGTGAAATGTAGGAAATGTGGATTGTAGGAAGGACACATTTCTCTACATAGGTCATAATCAGGAAAATAATGAAAAATCGGTTAAATTATCAATCGTCTGTGATTTAATCATCATATTCATCATATGTATCAAACTGTGCACCCAGTTCTTCGAAATGACCTGCTTCGTCATCTGAGTAATAGTCATTCGTCAGGTTCTTGTTCGCAATTATATTCACGAGCAGTGATATTTCATTATCCTTGTTTTGAAGAGTTTCGTCCATTTTTGCAAGATTCATATTGATCAACTGACTTTCGTTTCTGAACTGACTCAGTTCGTTGTCCAGTTCTTCAGAAACATTATAGATCTTCTCTTTAACAATTTCGCATCTGTTTATGAAGTTTGTCTATATAGTGTTCTCTTTATCAATAACATTTATTTTTGCTCTTATTTCTTTTTTTAGGTTATGTTTGTATTTGTCGAAGTACATAAGTGCATCTTGCGCTATTTCCAAATCGTCATCTTCGTGCTGTTCTTCCACTTCTGCTTCATATGGCTTGATGCATCCCGACAGCAGATTGTGCAAAGCTCTTTTTGCCTTTCGTGCTATATTATCCATTTCAGTAGCTCACAAAAGGGTCAGGAACTTAGCATGTAATGTAGCTAATAATAGGCAGTTGCTTTGAAAGGAACCATGGATAAGTTATATTATTGATTGGAATAATACTTTTTACAACAACAATTAATGTTTGTTGGGAGATATATTGTAAGTGCGATTATGACAATGCTGGTCTGTTCTTACTGATTGGCTTACTTTCTATGTTTATTAAGACATAGTTTAAAATGATAGATCTAGAAACATGAAATTTCTACCTAAAGTATCTTTTATAACAAAACAATCCTTCAAGATTGTTTTTCAAAATTTATATTTTAAAATGTTGTTTTTATGTAAATGTTTTATTTTACAAACGAGCTAATGGAGGAATTATTATATTTTTTAATTCCTGAACTGTTCATATAATAAATAACAGTTTTAGGTTTTTTTACATTTCACTTTTTAATAGTGCACTTTTCAATATTATTTTCGCTACATCTCATTTACTGAGAAATCACGCTACCACATAACAGTCTTATAACATGTTATTGCTATGTAATAAAGTATCCTTTTAGGTAAAACACGGGGAAATGTTTGTTTCGGTGTCATCAATGAATGGTAATTAATGTTTTAATTTCTGTGTTGTTTAATGGATGACATTTAACATTTTATTGTTGAATATGTATTGCAGATAATTATGAAATACGTACTTTTCAAATTTTAGATTTTAAAGGCGTTATTCACTGTATTACTTCTAACATAGTATTTTGTATTAATATTCTCAAATAAATTCAATTTGTAAAGGAACTTCAAAATAATAGCATCAAAAACGTACGAATACACAAACTTTACAAGTATATTATAGTAGTTGGCAAGGAATATCAACGTCAAACATCAATTTAATTCCAAAATCAAGTTACATTACATTCCTATTACTCCCTATAGAGTGTACCTATAAGTAATGTTAATGTATAAGAATTCTTGCAAGCCGTTTTCATTTTCTGAATACTATGCGAGACAAATATTTTCTCCGTGTCCGCTAGTTTTAGGTAAGTGTCACTCTTCTGCACGTTCATCACTAAGCACGTAGGCAGGACATCAGAATGGTTATGAATAGCATATGTTAATACAGAATGCAGCAATAAAATTATAAGATGTAAGTGATAAGATGTCACTCTATTTAGTCTCTCCCCCAGGAGACTTACATCTAGAATATTAGGTAGGGAACGTAATCATTACGAACATTACATGTACGAAATGATACTCATTAAAACTATAATGGGAAATTGGTACTTACCTACGGATCTAGAAAAGTGCCAGGGATTTACTTTTCAATATTATGCTAATTTTGTGTATGGCTTCAGTTTTATCGTTTTTCCGTTGTTCATCATGCAATTTCATTCATGACATGTTACTACAAATAGTAAATAAAATTTCTGCTCTACTTATGTTTTACCAGACGAAGGCCAAAATCGTGGCGGATACTTTGCGAGTGAAAACTTCGTTTCCCAATGTGTTATAGAACGCCTAAGAAATGGATTCCACTGTGTTCCCGTAAGATAGTGGTTATTTAATGAATACGCGTTATGAATAATTTTGTATGAATTGTATCGTAAAATGAGTTTTTGTTGTCTTAGCTGTAGGCTACGCACTGTTGCGCGTCATTCACGATTGTGTATAGACGCGCGAACCGATTCTCGAGTCACGGAGAAAACAGAAGTTCGCAAATAGAATAAAAGGGGCGCGTTCTCTAGGCTTGGAGGCCTTTTGGGTGGGACGGTTTGAGGAGGCCGGCTGCTTTTATTTTGGTGACGGGTGAGGAGTGGAACTTTTTGATAGGACGGTCGTAGAGACAGGGTTCGTTTTGATCACGGATTCGCGGAGAGACAGCCTCCTCTGGTGAGGGATTTAATTTTTCCACGCTTTTCGTGGTAATCTGAAACTTACAAAACTTCTTCGCACTCGCCGCTGATGCTGGACCGTGATCCTCTCTGAGTCTAACCCGCACAGCTGCCTACTCTAATGTTGTGTCGAAGATTGTCATGCGAATTATGGTGTGTGTAGTGCTGTGAAGCAAGGTTAAGTGTATTTTGGCATGAAGATTTTGGTTAGAAAAGGTCCTGATGTCCCGCATGTGTTGCCGTCACGTTGGTTAGATGAAAAGTTGATTCCTGGGCTTACTTGTATAACTTGCTTACTAATATAACATGTGATGTCTATCAGAAGCACGTTTGATGGAAGTAGTTACGTTTCTGTTGCTAAATAATGAAAGTGGTAGTTGGTAAAAAAAGTTGGAAGTTCAATCTTAATAAAAATTGTTCATGCTTTTGAGTTGAAGTGATTTAATATATTCTTCTCTATTAAATTTGACTGTTTGGAAACTATCAAATCGCTCTATAAACTGTAAAATGTATTTGTCACCTATAACTCTGATACATCCAGAACAAAATTACTGAAGAACAATGCTGTAACAAAAACTATTTATCGTTCTCCTGGTTCCCAACTTTCACTGTTTGTGTCCGAGGATAGTAACCGGGAAATTTACGGTTACAGTATGTAAGTAAATATCTGCGTGTCTAAGTATATTTTTTGTGTCATTAAAACGTAATTTTAAAAATAAATCAAGAAATAGGAAAATTTAATAATTTCGAATGTATGAAAGTTTATCGATACTTTCTAAAATTGTTTACTAAATAATTTCTAAATTCCTTATTGAGCATGTTATTATTGGGACTGTATTTGTATACATCCAGTAGTCCACACATTCGGAAAAGACACATCATATACTTGCATAGACCGAGTAACTTCATTAGTGTACATACATTTATAATTGTAACAAGTATATTTTATATATTCAGATAATTCAAATTTATGTGTAGGAACTGTGGCTAAATAAATGAATCCAAACTAGTTATTGTGAAGAATGTGTAAAAGTGATTTTTATCATAATTAAAGAATGTATTCTGGTATAACAAAGTATGTTTAAATGTATTTTTAATTTTGTAATATATTGAATGACAGTTACTGTGTGAAATATAAAGAGCCAAAGGGTTAAAAATATATCTTGAATAAAAGATTTGAAAATAGTCGTCCTTCACAAAGGGTGAGTAGGGTAGATGTGAACTTCAAGAACAAGAGAAAAGTAATAATGAAGTAATGCCTGTATATACCTGTCTATACCAGAAATAATGCATTTTGTGGAACTACAAAAGAATAAAGCAAGTTGATTGATGAAATAAAACACCCTTCGAAAATGCATGTGGAAGGTAGATAGGGAAGATGAATGTAACAAAAGAAACAATGTATTCAAGTATCTTGTTAATCAACATTTTGTACAAATACCCTCATTATATATCTATTATTTATTAATGAAATATTATGATTCTTTAAGTATCTTCTCATTTATTATTCTTTCTGTACAAGTTGTATATCACCAAATCGTATCTTTGTAAATGCGTATTTTATTCTTTCGTTATCATATAATGTTAATCTGCCATTACGTGTATTCGTTTCCACTTTAAAAAACGTTTTCCAGGGAATCAATTAACCCAAAGCAATATAAATGTTTTCTGGCGGTGCCATGCCCTTTGAGGAATTGCAATATGTTGCGCACAGCCTCGAACCATTTCTCATTTCTTCCACTAAGTTGACATCTGTTATATAGTCAGGCGACTTTCACCCAAGTATTCATCGTATTTGTGAACCGACATTAAACACAAAGAGAAATTACATTTTTCCCTTTCATGTTTTGCGTGTTCTTTGCTTGTTCAATTATATTACCTCATTACAAATAGATCAATAGTTATCGCATCTTCATGACCTGTGCTGCATTTGCTGGTACTATTCATTTCGTGTATAGTTGACGGAGAATGAGCTTTGTTGGAATTGTTCAATTTCCTTTGTCCAAGATCGTTAGAAGATTTTGTTGCATTCTAAATTTCAATAATATAGTACACTACAGTGTATTATGTTGATCATTGTTTTTTCATCCCAGCGTTCTTTAGCGTAATATTCTTTCTTCACCAACCCTACGAATAATTTCTTTTTTATCATCAAATATTGGAAACTCTCGTCGAATGAAAAATTAAATCTTAGAGACAAAAATGTACGTATTTGGTAGTTTCTCAACATCCAACCTGCCCTGGAAAACTGAAAAAAAACCCACCTTCAAACCATGGATTCAAATGAAACTTAATGAAAAAAACCCATTAAAATGACAGTACAAGAAAGAGAAATAAATATCTACTACAGTTTTGTATTAAAATATTTTTTGTGCTGCTGGGAGCACGGAAATATTGGTAGTTAACTTATAAAGTTATGACTGAGGGTCATTCCATGTGAAATCAACCATAATATGATTTTCATGTTTCAGAATTATATTTCTTTTTAAAATATTTTAAAACAAGAGCGAGGAACTGCTTATATATTGGAAAACAACGTTGTCTGTGCGTTACTTTTCTACAGCCTCAGCGTCGTGTCATATCTCGAATAGCAAATTATTCTAGGTGTGCAACACTATACAACGACTTTCCAGGTATTTAGCATAATGGAAAGCTATATACTCACTTTCTATTAACATTTTAAAGTGTTTAATATATCGGTACTTTTTATGAAAACCTATTGCCTTTATCAGACTAAATAAATTTATCACAATCGAATGTTATATACAAACGGAATGTATTATAATTGGATTTGCTTTCCTCTCTTTTCACTCGACTATCACGGAATCTTTTATCATAAAAGAGAACCCCGAACTCGATCTGCTGTGGGAAACCCGGAACATTAATATGTTCTTGCTCCCGCTGGTATACGCTCACGAGAATATGAACGTGTCAATAGGAGCTTAGATGTGCTTTTACTTCACTTGCTGAAGTTGACTGATAAAGATATGAAAAATTTGGTTCCACCTTCCAAAAAAAAATATAAGAAAATCGGTCGGTAGAAGTATCTCCGTGAGTACGCAAGACACCTCTCTGTTCCAGGCATCGCCAACCTTGTGTCCGATGAGGTTTCATTTTTGGACGTAATCCCCCCTTGGACCGAGCAGAGGGCGACACGTTACTAAAAGCGCAGGTCCGGTTTTCCAGCTGGCAAAAATGGAGTTGTCTCTCGGATCGCAGATTTAGTAAATTTTTTATCTTATAAATCTGTATTTCGTTCCAAAAAATTCATACTCCCACGCAGAAATCGCAGATGCTGAGCCGACTTTTGACGTATTTCGACGTCGATATCGAGTCGAAGGACGACGTCGAATAAACGACGCCGTTCTGACGTCGTATTTCTCGGAATTTGAACGAGACAACGTCGTTATGCGACGTCGAGACTAAGATAATAAACTACATTGTTTCGACCAAGATCGAGTCGAAAATCGACGCTGAGACCTCCGTTATACGACGTTGTGACTACTCTATTATTATAATAAATAATAATTATAATTGCACATGGTTCTTCTCTCCCGTTAATTGGAACCCATTTCTCTTTGGATGGTCGAAACCACATTCGCAATTTCCACGTTCTATCTTTCACTGCCATCTGGTATTGGAAGTTGGAACTCTACTTGGGAGCATTTTCGCCATGAATTAATTTTGCCGAGAACATCCTCTCTTTTCTTGTTTACGGAGATTACTATTTACGTGTTTACTATTCATGGTACCTATAGTAAGAGAGAGCAATACAAATTAGGTTTTATCACTATGTTGCAGTAGCTCAGTACCAGCGTGCTCGTCTTGAAATGAAAACGTTCTAATCGTGCAGTAGTCGAACTTTAAAAGACGGATGGCATTACTTCCACTTACTTGTGCCATGCTTCTTCCTTTCTCTTTTCTGACCTCCCTTGGTCACCTCTTGTTCTATTCGATCCCGACGCTATTAGGGCTAGGATATCTTTCATTTTCCTCTTTTCTCTTTAAAAAAAAATGTTTTTAGTAAAGTCTTGAGATATGTTGGGATTTGAGTTTTGAGTTGTAATGCAGGAGGGTTTTTAGTGGGTATGGCTGAGTCATTCGGCGAGTCCCACACGCGGGGAGAGTCATGTTGGCTCTCCCTAGTGCGTTACTGCATTTTCCCTACCTGTACAAGTTTTAAGGGCTCTAATGACATCGATGTTGACGAGCCCTAAAGCCCCGCAAGAAAAAAAAAGAAAAAAGACGGAGATTGTAAAACAAGTCATATAACATGATAGACGATGGATAATATCCATAAAAGTTTTAATAAAAATGATAATTCAACTTTCGGAAGAAAATCGTGTGACGATTTTGTTTTGGCGTCGATACGCGGCGTCAAATATGCGTTTTTTTTACGATGTCGTGAAGATGCCGTTCTCCGACGTTTAATCGACGTTACATGCAATGCCTTCACGACGTTGTTTTTCGACGCCGCCACGACTTTGACGACGTTGAAACGACGTCGTTACGACTCGAAATTTCTACGTCGTCTACTTCACTATTTCACTTTCCTTACATAATTCTAGAATTTTGGTGGGTTGAATATTTTATTTCACATGCGTGTACAACTACTATTTATACCTGGAACTTAATACCGCGTTAATTGTGGGAAATAACCCAGAGTTTTCCCCGTAAGAAAATCTGAATTAAGTAATTACATCGACACATAATTATCGACGTCAGGGAGATATTCACGCTTGAGTTTTGGCCGAGGCTTAGTCCCCAAAAGCATCTGCGGACCCATTACTGTGGGCGAGAATATCCCTACGAGAGATGAATGAATATATAAAAGCAAATAAACAATAAAGGTCATCAAGAGCTAATACAAAATCAGTTGGCAAATCTTGTTAACAAATCTAATAAATAGGATTTTAATACATTTTTGTTTTATTGATTTCGAAAAGTTAAGTCGGTTTAAGAAGGTTTCTGACTTTGAAATAAAATAAATAGCATACAATTATTTAGAGCATTCGAAATTGTTATCATAAATAATGTATTGAAGTAAATATATAACTTCCAAAAGATAAGGAGATATTAGCAGGAATTTCGAGATACTTAATATTGTGAACGAAAGTGCTGTAGTCATGAAAAATAAATGAGTTGTAAGAAAGTGTTTTCTGGTAAATTTTGCTTTTATTTACAGTTAACTTTTTAGAAATACCTTTACTCTCTGTTCTTATTTACTTTTCGATTATTGCGCTCCATTCCATTTATTTCACTTTTTATATAACATTTTTTCGATAAAAATATCATAAGTTGGTGGAATCCACATACACGGGCTGAAGGTTGACAAAATCTAGCGGTTTCAGTCCGAAAGAATATGCAATTAATTATTAACTGATGATTGAACAAACAATTATCTGTCCATCATTTATGTATCTCCTTCGCACACGATAAAAGAGTGTTATGCAACGTTAAGTTTTCAAATACGTTTGATTAAAGAAATGCTTATGGAATATGTTTAGTTTCAAGCAAAGATATTTCTGAGTAAAGAACATATTTTCTTTTTGGGCTAAACTAGGTTCTCACTTGAAATAAGTTTTGCTTCAGGGCACCATAGTAAATTAATAAGTCGCATGGGTTTAGTTCAAAATTCGATTACTACTATTTAAGGCATTATTTTATATCATTATTTTTTCTTATTTAAAAGAATACTTTCCGTGTAGTAAACAAAGCTTAATTGAAACACATTTAATTTGCGTACGTGTTTGTTTGAAATGTACGAACGCAAATTGTTTTAATATAAATCAATTATATTGCCTAAAAAGCAGAAAAAACTGCTTCTGATCACGTGGAGGACAATAAACTAATCTACTCTCCGGAAGCAAGCAAGGAACCATCCCATCAATTCCGATCAAGGACCCTAAGGCTGAGGCGGATTCAAAAATTTCAGCAAAAATTCCTAGATAAGATAAAAAAGTTAGCTACGAGTTATAATACTAATAGAATATAATGTCAATATGTTTGTAATTTAACACAAAAAATTACTTATACATGTACAAATTATTATCGAACTATATATCATTCTGAGTATAGTGTTCAAAAATCATAAGATTTGAAAAAACACTAAATTCACGATTTATTGTTATAATAAACATGCCCCTAGACATAACCTAGAGAACCTTTATAAGAAATCTGCCTCTACCCGAAGGAAAAAGGGAGAAAAACCCGGACCAGGATGGGGCTACAGAATTAATGTACGCAACCGTGCCAAAGTTGAGTACACATAAAACTAAATTAATATGAATCATAAGACAGAACAATCATGCAAGAAAAAAGTTTTTGAAATTGTTATAAGTTATTTAAAAAGTGCTACAGCAATGGCGTGATAAAGTACAAGACGGATTTTACTTTTATTAAAATCAATAAATTCTTTTACAGTGTAGAAGCACTGGTGCAGGAGGTAGTTTTTAACCGCGGATTTGAAGAGATTCAATTTCATAGTATCTTTCATATTTTTGGACGGAATTATTAGAACGATTCCCGAATGATAAGGTCCTTTTTGGCAAAAAATGGTTGACACTCTACGCCGATGAATATTATTCCTATTGCGAGTATTGTGTTCGTGAACGAGACTGTTTCGTATGAAGCAAGGGTGCAACTTCAGTAATTCTGTCTTAACAATTACGACCGTTCCATAAATATAAATGCAGGGAAGTGTTAAGATATTTAATTCCTTGAATAAAGGTTTACAAGAGTTTCGGGGGTGAGATTTACAAATTATCCAAACCATCCTCGTCTGAATTCTGAAAGTTTGAATACTTGGTCCGGAATTACCCCAAAAAGTAATGCCGTTACGTAAATGGAAGTAGTTTGCAAAATATACGCAACGGGAAATATGTGGACTAACTACGGTAACTAAGATTCGGAATGCGTAACACAATTTGCTTAATTGGGAATTAAGTTTGTCAATGTGATAATTCCATTTGAGGTTCTGTTGAATATGGAGGCCTAAGAATTTTGTACTGCTAATAGTTTTTAATTGTGTTCCGTTTAACGAAAGAGAAACCTGGGTAAAGATTTTGTGATATTATTGTGAAATGACTGTTTTGTCAGTGTTTACAATGAGACCATTTGCATGGAACCAAGTCGAAAGGTTAGACAAAACTTTTTGAGCATTGCCATGTGTACATAGTAAATTAGTGTCATCAGCAAAAAGAACCATTTTGCAATTTGATGTGGGTGATGACATGTCGTTCACATACAATAAAAAAGAGTATAGGACCGAGAATTGCACCTTGGGATACTCCGCAAGTAAGTGGCTTTGTTTCTGAAAGAGAACGCAAAAGTATTTTATTTTTAGTATAGGATATTTCGACCTGTTGATATCTATCTTTTAAATAAGATTTAAGCCATTGATGTGGAAGTCTACGAATGCCTAAAGAATGCAATCTGGAAAGGAGAATTTTGTTATCGGGATATCGAATGCTTTGGATAAATCAAGAAAAACACCCTGAGGATTTTCTCCACGGTCAAGAGATGTGGTAACATTGTTTAAGGAAGAAAATATGGCACTTGTAGTGGAAAAAAATTTCCTAAAACCGTGTTGATCGTCAGAGAAAATGTTATTTTTTCAAAAAAAATCTAGAAAACGCGTGTTTCTAGGATTTTTGAGAAAGTGTGCAGTAGAGATATTGGTCGGTAATTTCCAATATTAAGTTTGATTCCTTTCTTGTGTAAAGGTTTCACTTTAGGTCTCTTAAATATGTTAGGAAACACCCCTTCCCATAAAGAACTATTAAAAATATTTATGAGTGGATTTAATATAACGTGGGACGAAAATTTAATAATAAACTCGGGTGTATCATCTATGCCTATTGAAAATTTGTTTTGTAATGAGCTGATGATTCTCGTGACTTCACTGACGTTAGTTTCGGAAGTGAACATAGAATTGAGTACGTGGGTAAATACAATTGGAGAACATTGATTTGGAGGTGTTAAGTCCGTTATTTTACCTACTTCTGAGAAGTATGAGAAGTCCTGAGGATTTGAGAAGATTGTGCCATCGTTTAGTAGAGAAATATTTTCTTCTCAATTTTCAGATGTTGACGTGTAATTTTTAACAATATTCCACATGGTTTTCATCCGGTTGTTCGATTTTAGTACCTTCTTGTCGTTTTCCATAACTTTAGCTGCATAGACTACTTTTCAAAGAATAGTCTTTTATTTCCGGAATTAATAATGGAATTCGCGTGGTTGGTTATGGAGTATTGAAAGATAATTTGAAAGGCGTTTGTTTTTTGAAGAAATTTTTATCCCTTGGGTGATCCATCTATTGTATTTATTTGTGTTAATTATCTTGCGTTTTATGGGGATGCTAGAGTTGTAATGTTTCAGGAATATTGAGATAAATACATTGAATTTTTCGTCGGTGTTTTGGTGATTGTAAACATCTTTCCATGTTTCTTCTCGGAAATAATTTATAAATATGGATAGATTTGTGTCATGAAACTCTCTTGAAAATTTGTAAAGGATTTTAAGTGATTTAAGTTTATCTTTCATAGTCAATATTTGAGCAAGGTGATCGCTGTATCCGGCGATAAACACTTCAGAGAAATACGAGATTTNATTTGATCTAGCAATGTTTGAGATGAGCCGGAGAGGCGAGTGGGGTCATTTATCGTAGTAATAAGGTTGAAGGAGTCGATAAGATTCTTGAATCGATTAACTGGTGAATGTGCAGAGTCGGATGTAATCAGGAAATCGATGTTTAAATCACCGCATATATCGATTGATTTAGTAGATTTTTATGTGATATGATTTAAAACAATTTAGAAGTTCCGAAAAAATATGTGAAGATCTTATTGAAATATATATATACACAAAACAATAATACAGGTGTCGGTCAGATTAACTGCAGAAATTTCGTACACACTACGCAGAAGTTCTCGTAGACTCAGTGGAGAAGATACAATAGCATTACGAACGTAGATACACGTACCTCCGTGGGGATTTTTTCCTTTAAAGTTTTGCCGACAGTAAGGACTTGCTAAATAATTATTAGAACTAGCAGTATCATTGATCTTGTTAGTTGAAAGCCAATGCTCTGTGGGGTATTGCAAATAGAATGGATTTTTGTGTACCAGAATTTCAATGTCTGTCAATTTGTTTGAAAGGGATTGGACATTTTGATGAAATATAATTATTTTATTTTCGCAAAGAGTTTGTGATCCACGAGAAATGGTATCCAAGTTAGATTGTGGAGATTAATTTGAATTTGGTACAGCTTCTTGTTCCGGATTAAGACCGCACCCGATTGTAACCTTCGAGTACCACATCGTACTCCTGAGCGCAAGTTGTAACTGTGTCTGGGGGCGGCAGGAGATGTGGATGTAGGAATAGACGAGGACGTGGGAGATGACGAAACAGGTGAAAGAACGGGGACAGGAAAAGAAATGAGTGTGGAGATAGGAGGAGATGGTGATGAGGTTGGAGCAGAGGGAGGTGGAGGAGGAGGAGATGAGGTAGAAGGAGTGGGAGGTGGAGGAGCGGTTAAAGGGGCAGGTGGATGATATGAGTTCACAGTGAAGCTAGGAAAGAACCGAAGTGATGTTTCCAAGATGGTCTCAGATGTAAACCGTGCTGGGAAAAGTTCTTGGCAGTCAAGTGTGGTTGAAAATTTAAAAAAAGTGATTTTTGTGTCTGCCAGGTGATGTTTCAGGGATATGTTTGCCAGGTTAATTTCGTGGTTTATTTGTGGAATGTTAAAGCGTGGAGGCAGGCTAGAGAGTACTATGTTTGTGTGCTGAGAGGCCGTTTTTAGTTTTTGTAGATGTTCAGACGCGTTGAAATGACCACCCACATTAATATTGATCTAGCCACCTATGATGATTACTGTGTCCCGCTCTTTGAAATTTTTTGTGTATTTTTTAACTTCTCGTATTCAGTCAAACGAGCGTTTGGCTTAAAGAAACCGGTGACTGAGAACTGGCTAGGAAGCAGTACACAAGTAAAATAAATTCTTGGAAGTTTGTTATTAAATGAGTTCTTGTTTAGTTGTTTCACTAAATAAAAGTAAAACGTTATGTTTTGTATAGGATAGAGATCAGTCAATTTATTTTACTTGGCTCTGTTGTAAAACTAAAGAAGTTTCAAACCATGTAGAACACATAATTCATACAAAACCTACTCTTTAAAACGTATATTAAAAAAAAAGGTGATAAAAATATACATTGGTTCGAGACAAGTGGATTAGAGATCTCTAATTGAAATTAATGTTCTCGTTATACTTAGTTTTCTACTTTCTTGCTCGCAGTGAAAATGTCAAGAGACTCTATTCTCTAAATTGGCGGCGACACAAAAAGCCTGAGATACCACTTGAAGGGAAAACGTTGGGAAACAAGTTCATTTATTTAGACGGGTGACAGCTCGGGGATGAGGTTGGTGGGAAAGGAAGATTGTTAACCGAAGGCGACGAAGATATAGAGGGTGAGGGTTGTAATGCGGATGGATGGGGGTGAGTGTAGAAAGGCAGAAGAAGGCTTGGTGGTTGGTAGAAATACTAGAAAGCCAAGGAGCTGTCCAGTTGGACTAAGTTTGTTACCAAGGGATGCGGCGTCTGTGGCATCGGGAAGTGACAGGATGACCGGCTCCCCAGAGAGCAAGACAGATGGCTGAGGGCAGATAAGCAGAATGACAGTCTTCGCAGCAACAGGACACGCTGATCTCCGGTCCGAGGAATGCTCCACTGGAGACTGTTAAATTGCTGTCTCGAGTTCTGCTCTTGTTGGTAGAGGATTCAAAGGATCCTTTGTTCCTTGTATTTTCCTTAAAAAAGAAAGAGGATGAAAGTCAACTTTCGTCTTGTTTCATCGCGGGAAAATACCAAACGCGATTGTAGAGCTGTTGTATCCTTTGTATGTTTTTTCGCTTGAGAATGAACGTAATAAATATTATTTTACTCAGATCTTCTACAACATGGAGACATACAAAGATAAATAATATATTTCTTATATTCAATTTTTGTTTCGCTTTGAAGATAAATAAAAGAAATGTTTAATTGAAGTTTGAATATTAAATTCGGTTTTTTGTTTTACATATTTTTTATAATACAAATGTTTTATTTATTTCTATAAAACTAGTTTTAATTTTTCCGCGAAATTTAATTGAATATGTATTATTAATAATGGAACTTTTTCAAACAGTTATTCTTCGTAAAAATAATGAATGGATATGATGAATATAAGGAAGATTTTCCAAGCACCATTATTATCTCAGCCGAAGCAAAAGACTATTTTTGGTATTTGCTAATCGGTCCCTGACATTCTAATTTTTCCCATTCGATGTGACAGCATAATATTATAATTGTCGTATAAAAGTTTATTTTCCAGATCTTTCTTAGTATTATCAACTAAATTCTAATATCTGAAATATCTGAGCGACAGAGCCTCATAGGGATGAAAATCACGTACGTAAATCATTCAGCGATATGGTTACACGGGTCCATGTGATGATTTTGCAGTCATAATAACGTGGGCTTATTGTATCGTAAAAGCGGTAAATAGCAATTACAAAGGTTAAACACTACTTCGTTCTTAAGGTGGGTCTAACGCTCTAAGCCTGAGAAGTATAACTGTTTTCATTAATTTTATTTTAATTGTTTTATATCACAACATTATGAATTATAATGAAGAAAAACATGATAATTTCTTTCTATCAGTTAATAGTATGATATAAACAACATTAAGGATCTCGCTTAACTCGTTTAAAATGCACAAGAGCGTGTCAAAACATGGAGGCCGAGCGCAACGGTTTCGTGATTTGTGCATCACACCTCGGAAAAAATGAAATATGTTTTTGTAATGTCTAGTGGCATATAGGTAAAAGTAATATAACACTACGGAAAATTTAGTGGGAATTAAATTAAGCTTCCATCATTTTAATGATTTCAAAGTTGTTGTTTTCCAAATAAGTGTTTTTTTCACAACACTCAATGTATTATATCATCATATTATAGTCGCAATTATTTCATTAAAATGGCCGGCGAGGAACGATTTCCAATGAAAAATCGCAATAAGAACATGTCACTCTGTATATTTATGCTGATTTAAGATATTTTAGTAATTTCATTCTCCCTGCGCTAGTACTACCTTAAGGTAAAGAACCATAATAAATTAATGATAAATGTTTAGTTTGAAGGTTATGTAAATAATCGAATAGTGTGAACTAACTCCTTCTGTACGGTCTTCATTAAATCATCGAGCGGTAAGAAACCCTGGAAACTTGTCACCATTCAAAGTCAATTTACATGAGTGCTTTAAAATCAATAGTACATGGTGCAAACTTTCTTCTAAAGTTCAGAAAATAATCCTTCTTAGGTGCCTCACTCGTGATAATTAGGTAACAAAAGCAGGAGATAAAGGATAAATAAATATGGTAAATTTGGTGATGCCTTATTTATATGTTGCTTTCATGAAGATAACTATGTGAAATGAGTTTGCATATTTTTTTGTATTTGTTCCGTTTATTACTTGGACTCCCACGCACACATCTCACAACATTAATGAGATTTCTGTATTATATAAACATATTTGATATTTCTTACTAAAAACTCTGGAAATGAAATAATTTTTAAAATGTTCATTTCCCACTCGACGTGATTGAAATTTTTCTACTCTATACTAACTCTATTGATCTGTC
Organism: Laupala kohalensis; assembly: GCA_002313205.1. Lineage (NCBI taxonomy): Eukaryota > Metazoa > Arthropoda > Insecta > Orthoptera > Trigonidiidae > Laupala > Laupala kohalensis. The sequence goes on along the minus strand of NNCF01128137.1, from coordinate 582,052 downwards.
TGTTTTGTGAAATCGTATTTAAAAAAATACAGCAAATAGATCGAAGAAATCAAATATGTTGGTCAGCGCATTGAATTTCGCTTTTAACTGGCAACACACGATGCCTTCAAGCACGTCTCGTTCCCTTCAGGGCGAATGGTTCTCACTGACTCAGGATTTATGTGTTGTAAACCAGCGGAAATGGGAAACGTAGATTGAATTCAATTCCGAGGGAAGGAAGTTCACTTAAAGCTGGCTCGGTTCATTCTAAGAAGTTGGAAATATTCCACTTCATCCCCATCAAATTTCTATCGCAGAATTTCCTTTAAGCCAAGCGCGGGTTCCAGGGACCGTGGTCTAAACAGGCACCGAACGGTGAAGAATGAATATTCTGAGCGTGTGAATTACATTCCAAAGTCAAGCAAACTTGGTTTCGACATAATCGTCGCTTCGTCTCTTAAACAATTATTTACACAAAATCTCTTTCACATGCCAGTCGCACTTACGGCTTCGTTAGTAATTGTTAGATCCTTTGTGCATTTTTTACGCAAAGTCTGTTTTTAAGTATTTGTCTCTCAGATTTGATATTTTGTGGAGTAATGAACATTAGTGAAAACTCCCTCAAAATACGACGGTTGCTAATGAAGAGATCGCCAGCAAATATTTCGAGCTGAAATATTTTAGTAGCAGGAGAAGGACTACTTTTTAAAAATCTAGAAACATTTTTGAATCGACAGAGTTTTTCGGAATAAATAACACAAAATCAAACTTTCACTATAGTTCAATAACACCATTTGCCAAAAACAAACTTTTCTTAACATTTACTGATATTACTAAGTACATTTTATTGTTCAAATGTTTTTCACTCTACTTAATCTTCCGCCCCATCAAATTCGCTGTGGATTTCAGGCGCAGATACTCTTTGCGGCTTTGCTCCAAATAGGTTCCACTGTTTCGATATAGGTATGGTTACTAGGTATAATTTGTTACTTTAACGAGGTATTTGGGGCCAGATAAAAAAATGAAGCGGTGTTTGTAGACTTATATGTGTCAGAGGCTACACGATGAAACATTTCTTTTATACCAGTTTGAGTGTACAATCAGTATGTGAACAGACGTGAATATTAGCTGCATAATATGATTATATGTTATAATTCCGCAAATATCATTCTAAATTTAATTTTTGTACTATAAATGTTTTCCGAGCTATTATATTTTTTACTGTAGTCATAGGATTCTAAGAAACAAATTATATTTTATTTGAATATTTGATTTTTAAATTACGTATTGTTTTCAATTATGAGATTGTTATCTGAAAATTTCTACTTATGATTAACCCGTTTTTAAGAATCTTTTTCTGACTTCTGACGACTTCGTATGATGCAGTGTAAAAAATTTAAAGCGACTCACATGTTTCAATGAAATTCTTTTCTACTCGTATCATTCTAGGAACACTAATGAGGTAATGTAAAATCATTATTAACTTAAATAAGTCACATTTATTATTTTACTGTATATCATAAATCTCGTTAGTTTTTGAGTAATTGAAAAACAACGTCCTTAAACAATAACTGTGTGTAGTACAGTTTCTAAAAGATTTTGCCCAAAACATGTCTTTGACATGTCGTGCGACAGGTTCTCAATCAAATCCCGATACATTTGTATGAGCTTCATTCAGGATATACATGTCACTCAAACATGTCACAAACGCGTTTGCGTATACGTAAAATCCTTGACGAGCACGCGCTCCGCCTTGTTTGTTTACATTCTAACAGCAGTTTTGAAGGTAATGTCATTGTTTTCATACGTCTTCCTCGTGGTCTTGACTCCTTTAATCTTAAGTGTTGCGTAGTGCATATTATATTAACCAGTTAAGTTTAGGTTAGTTCAATTCTTTAGTATATCAGTTTGTGTTCTTCTCCCGCAATACACGAAGAATTTCCTGATACAAATCGCATAGTGTCGATGACCTAGAAGTCTGAGCTCATACAAGGCGCAAACCATCAAAATGTCGTGATTCCTGTATCTCACACAAGTCGCTCATACATGTAAACGTACCTTAAGGACTAAATTGTATGGATGGTATTAATAACGTCACCCAATTGTTGAAAGAACAACGTGCATGAGTGAGGCTCATTAGTTCACGGGAGTATTGTTTAAGTGGAACATTTTACAAAAATCAACTCGTTGGACAACCCTGAAAAAGATTTCGTGAACTGTTGCTTGTGGCGACCCTCTCGAGGCGCCAAAAGCAAAGTGAGGCGTCAGCGGTGTTTCCGTGCGGAGTCGCGACTTGTTCTTCTGTCCGTCGCCTCCCGCCACAACACCGAAGGCGACAGCGACTCCAACTGCGATAGGGGCGCGCTCTACTGCCCTTACTTTTCTTTTTCCGGTCTCGAAGTCATCCACCGCCAACCTTCGTTGTCGTGGTGGCGGCCATAGCGACCGAAAGACGCATTGGAAAACGATTTAGGGAAAGTTGAATCCGCGCAACAGCTGCGCCGAGATTCAGAATCGTATCTGCTTTGTGGCGTCACAAAATAAATGCTTCAGCCATACCCGCTCCCATCCAATTTATTTTCAGTCATCCATTCACCCCGTTGATGCATACACACTCACCTAAAAATGCATATATGTTCTACATGCAATGTATTCTTCATTTTTTTGTGGATAAAACGCTTTCTGTGGTACGCTACTTCGAATCACTCGCGTTCCACTAGTGCGCAAGAAATTTAGGATACCTTAAAGGGGAGCATTTTTGTTTACAAATTATGGTTTTACAACACAAATTTTATAAATATTACCTGTAAATAAAATGTATCAAATAAATAATTAACAACCTTATATTATTAATAACAATAACAATAATTTATTAAAGTTATTAGTATGGTATTATTAATTGTATTAATCTGGTATTATTAATTTCATTGATCTGGTATTACTAATTTTATTAATCAAGTATTATTATTAACAATAACAATTATATCTAATAACAATTATTAATGTGGTAACACTTTTACAAAGTACGCTATTTATCAATTTTATCTGTTAATTGTTCAGGTTCAGTGGGTGGGGGCTGTAGCCTCCTTAACCCCCCCTCTTCGCCACCCACAGATCCACCACTGGTCGGGGATTGATTGGTAGACTTAACTGATTTCGTGGTGCATTTTATTTTGCAAAGAATAAGAAGTGATGTTATGCCACTAATAGTTCCGTGTCACGTGGATAGAGTTGTTGCCTTGTAGAAATATCTACGTAGACTGATAAAGTGCTCCACAATGAAAGAAAACGATCGATTAGTCTCTGTGACAATCTGGAGGTAGAAGTATTACAGTAAGCTACGTGTCTGATGGGGTACAGGGCGAGGACAAATCATGGTGGATTGTGATGCTTGGGGCCGGGAGGGGCGAGAGCTTTAGCAGGCATATTGCTGACTGCGAGGACAAGCTTTATGATAAAGAAGCTACGAAAAGCACTCGAAGTATTGTGGCCGACGCAAGAAATCTGTCAGTTCCTTACTTCTTTGTCGACCTGATTAACAGTCAGTCAATAGATCATATCATGTCAACGTGTGTTATTAACTGACCCGGGTGTCCATTACGCCCTTTTATCAAACCGAAACCTAGAGCTGCGTCAGTAAGAACGTACACCCTCGTGGTTCCCGTTCGTGTTTATTGCGTGACATGTATGTATTAAAATAAATAAAATTGAATGTCACGTGTGATTAATTTGCAAGCTTTGCAATTAAGAGTAACATATCATAATGAAAGAAGTACAAAAATTAAATCTTTCGAAGTGTTTCTTTTGTCGATACATTTCAGTCTGAAAGGTCTCCTTCAAAGTAATACGAAGGAAAATACACTGAGGGACAAAATTAGCGGCATATTTCCTTCGTCGTATTATTTTTCTGTGTTTTGAAATGTATCATCGTGGAATTTGGAGTAAGGATGCTGCCTTGTTGTATTGTAGTCACTTTGGGACATCTATACCAACGTTTTTAATACATCGCTAGAAGCGCTTCGATAAAGCCTGGCCTCTGGATCTCTTGTTAGAGCCATTCTATATGATATTGATAATGCCGTATACCAAACTCCAATTCCGCTCCGTGCATTGAGTTATTCGTGCTGTAAACACGGAGCGATTTGGGCGGCAAAGACCTGCACAACACTGCTCAGTTCTATCGTTCATTCCAGTGTAAACGATTGCCAGTGCAACGCGATGGTTCACTAGCAAAAGTCATGACCTATTGGAGAGCGCATACATACACTATCGCCTCATTGCGCGTGCGCGAAACCCCTCCAAATCGATCGCATCGAATGACAGATCCTCGGCGCGCGTTTCTATGTGTCTATATTGCGAACACCTGCCGTCATTTTTACGCGTCCAAACTAGGAAGTCAAAAGACACGAGTAGAATCACATTCAAGTTAAGAAGAGACAGAATGGCCTTATACTGCCTTGTTTGGACTATAACTGTCTCAGAGCAGATAACACCAAATTTATAGACTTTTTCTCTGCTCTGTATTGCCCTACTTTAAGAATTCTCAGGATCTTTAGTTTCAAGATATATTAATAATGTAAGATGAGGTTTCAAGAATTTTGTAACAATTATATTTGGTTTCCTAAAGAAAGGCATGAAAAGAAAAATACTACAAACTTTTGAAACTTCATTGAAAAGTTACACATTCAGAATTTTGTGTCCTTTCTTAATTTACTAAAACTGATCCTGTAGGATTGATTCACTACCACAGTTGTATCATTAAAAATATTCTGAGTTGAAATATATGAATTTGTTATCTATCGCAAAATGATTTATCCGAGGAAACGTTTGTTTTACTAGTAAATCTGAGGACAGCTTTTACAGTTGTAATATGAAACATGTTCCACTGAGAGGTAATTAAATCTTTTAAAGGTCTAAAATTTGAATAAATAGATGAAATAATATACGCTTATACCGATCTTTAACTCTTAAAGCACTGTTTGGGCTATTCCAGAAATATTTAGACAATTTATTTTGAAGCAATATATTGTCCTTCATAGTCTATTATTTATAATATTATTCTTTAGTAATAACATACGATGCCTTTTATGAAATAAATGTAAATAATATATTGTCAAAAAAGCAGTTACAAATTGCGTATGACCTCGTGGATGACTATCAATTAATTTACTCTTCGGAAGCAATCAAAGGACCATCCCATCAATACCGATGAAGAGCCCCAAGGCAGAGGCGGAAGTAACATTTCAACACACTCCCAAGATAAGAATAAAAGTAGTTCGGTACGTGTTGTAATATTCACAGAATACCAACAAATTTGTATTTAATCAAACAAACAAAAAAGTTATTTGACTTGTAGGTATTATTATAAACTATAGATTATTCGGAAAATATTGATTATAAATCGTAACTGTTAAAATAACATTAAATTCAATATTTATTAGATATATAGACGCCACCCCTAGGCAAGACCCTAGAGAGTCTATATTAAAATCTGCCTCTACCACAAGGAAAACAGGAGAAAAACCCGGGCCAGGATGGAACTACAGAATTAATGTACAAAACCGTGCCAAGGTTGACCAACTGATAAAACTAAACTTGCATGAATAATACGACAATACAATGCAGGAAAATAGATTTGAAATTGTTATCAGTTGTTTTGAAAGTACTTCAGCAATGGCATGATTAAGTCAGAGAGGAATTCAACTTTTATTAAAATCACTAAATTCTTTTACATTGTAGAAGCACTTGTGTAGCTTTTAACCGCGGATTTGAAGAGATTCACTTTAATAATACCTTTAATATTTTTGGGGAGTGAATTATATAGAATGCTATGGCCCTATTTGGTAAAGAGTGGTTGACACTCTAAAACGGTTTATATTATTCCTATAGCCAGTATTCTGTTTGTGAATAGGACATTTTTGTATGAAGAAATGATGGCACTTTAATAATTTGGTCGTAACAAACGGTTTCATAAAGATAAATGCAAGGACGCGTTAAAAAATTCAATTCCTTAAATAAACGTTTACAAGGGTTTCGGGGATGAGATCTACAAATTATTCGAACAATCCTGTTCTGACTTTTGAAAGGTTGGATGCTCTGACAGGAATTACCCCAGAAGATATCGGTAAATTATTTTCAAAAATAAATTACTTCCCTAATTTATACACGTTATATTTTTAATTTCAATCATACTACTATAAGAAGTTTTAAAATGTTTCATAGGGGTAGATTGATGAGATGTTTTATTTTATTGCAGTGTTCGCGATATACCCTCATATTAGACGTGACAACAATAGCATTAATACTGTTTATTATTACCTAGACTTTTTAATAATTCTCGCCGAAGTGTTATAAGTCATATCGTTTTCTGAATTCCAGTTTAATTTTTGAAACAACTGAAAATAATTTCTGTAAAAATCACTTAGTTTTATAATGCTTATATAGAAAAGTTAGTGAAGGTATCAGCAGCGCTTGAGTTCCACAAGAGATGCATCCTTCAGCGTTTACGACAAAGCTTTTTTCTTATTGACTCGAAGAACGATATTCTACCTTAAGGCATGCGTTATTCAACGTCTCCTTCTCCTTTCACAGTAAAGATCGTAATACCAACTCAGGCAGCAACGGTTTCACTTTCAGTCCGTATTGTAGGGATGAGTAAGTGCCTTTGATGTTCGATACGATTTACCCCAAGAAAGAGTTTCCATTTTGTTTTCAGTTATCGATTTAATTTCCGTCTCCTAGCATTCAAAGCAACTTTACCTCTGTTTCATGTCGCTCTCATCGGGAAACGAGGTTTTGTAGAAGAAAAGGGCAAACCGGCCTTAGTACATCGAAATAAAGCTCATTAAATGAAATAAAGGCTTTGAAGGTTTCTGCTGACCACTGCATCTGACACTCCGTATTCGTTTTCTCTTTCTTCTCCTTCTATCCCGAGTAATTAATGGTTTGATTTTGGTTCCAATTATTCAGCTGATTTTTAAATCGTAAAATAATTGCAGTGGAACGTGGCTTCTTTTGTCCTTCCTTTTTTTCCGGTATCTGATCATGTTGTAAAAATACGCTAGGGGAGCATTGGTTCAACGTTTCCTTCGTGCCACTCGGAGACTCCCTCTGTCGCCGCTGGAGCCCAATAAACCTTCACGTGTACTCCACCACCTCTTTAGCATCATTTCATTTTTCTCTCTTTCCTCAAAGTCTTTACACCGCCCATTTTTCTTCTCCTTTTCCTTTGTCTGCTCTATGTCAAATGTCACTCATTCTTCCCCCTCTCGTCTGTTTCACACTTCCCCAAACACAAAGTCAACTCTGGTGCTTCCCTCATCCCCTCGTCGAGATTCTCCCAGCCGTGCTTAACGCCGTTCCACCCTCTCGTCAACTCTCACCTCACGCGAGGTCTCCTGCTTCCAATCTCGCTCACCCCTTTCCTAAATCCTGAATTTACAGTTTCAGCGGACCGCAACGGAGCTCCGCGCTCCAGTGTGGCAGCGTGCCAATAATGTGAACTGGTCAATTCCTTAAAGAGAATGTCACGTTCTGAGTCTCGCTGCCTCAGATGCAATTTCCTCCGCCGATATAAAAGAAGGTACGGTTCGGGTTCGAAACAATGAGCGGTTACGTGCCCTCATCGCCTTACTGTAATTCTTTTCACAGTCGGTTATTGTCTATTTTATACACAAAGGGATTGTAGTTCGCTACCATCACTTATTTCTTGATTTTTGAAACGTCCCTTATGTCCCTCTTTTAAAATGGTAATGAATTGTTCCAACATAAGGTTATTTACAAATTATGTTTTACCAACTTTTCAATGGTATGAAAGGAGACAATTTATTCGTCTCATCAAACAAAAAAGACATATATATATATA
>NNCF01128137.1:560842-574190 GCA_002313205.1 Laupala kohalensis | reverse complement strand
TATATATATATATATATATATATTACTGAAACATCACCATTTCCATGAATCAATTTTTAGGTACGTTGTGATACAGAGCACCACATCAATTTTATTCTTAACATAGATAAAATGATTCCATATCACAGGGAAAATCATGAGTACATTATATGAAATTTTGCATATCCTCTAAATCACAAATCATTCTCTGTACCGTTATATAAAGAAGAGCTTTGTACACAAATTACTGATTTTTATTAGAAAATCTATAAAATGCGATAAAACCAGACGTGTAGTAATATAATGCCTATCGACGAAATTAGGAGATTTTCAAGATAAAGGGCATTGTGATAACATAATATTGCTTCGTAGTCTACAATGCTTTCTGGAAATGAGGTATGTAACATTAATAGAATAAAATACAAAATTACTTTAATGCATGATGTTATTATTTATCATTATTTAAAATAGAGTGAAGTTCAAAAATAACAAAAAATAAACTACTTCAGCGTTGTCTTTCAGAAACAAAGCCACTTACTTGCAGAGTACCCGAAGGATCAATTCTCGGCCCTTACTCTTTTTATTGTATGTGAACGACATGTCATCATCCACACCAAATTGCTAAATGGCTCTTTTTGCTGATGACACTAATTTACTATGTAAGCATGTCAATGCTCAAAAAGTTTTGTCTAACCTCTCGGCTTGGTTCCATGCAAATCGTCTCAAAATAAACACTGTCAAATCAGTCATTTCACAATAATATCACAAAATCTTTACCCCAGGTTTCTCTTTCGTTAAACGGAACACAATTAAAAACTATTAGCAGTACAAAATTCTTAGGTCTCCATATTCAAGACAACCTCAAATGGAATTGTCACGTTGACAATCTTAATTCCCAAATAAGCAAATTGAGTTACGCATTCCGACACTTAGTTAACGCAGTTAGTCCACGTATATCCCATTGCAAACGTGTACTCCCATTTACGTTACCTTCTGGGGTAATTCCGGTCAGAGAATTCAAACTTTCAGAATTCAGAAGAGGATAGTTCGGATAATTTGTTAATCTCACCTCGGAAACTCTTGTAAACCTTTATTCAAGGAATTAAATATATTAACACTTCCCTGCATTTATATTTATGAAACGGTCTTGTTTGCCAAGACCGAATTACTGAAGCACCACCCTTGTTTATACGAAACAGTCTCGTTCACGAACACAATACTCGCAATAGGAATAATATTCATCGGCCTAGATTGTCAACCACTCTTTGCCAAAAAGGACCTTATCATTCGGAAATCGTTCTATATAATTCCCTGCCCAAGAATATAAAAGACATTATGAAATTGAATATCTTCAANATTTATTAATTTTAATAAAAGTTAAATCCGTCTTGTACTTTATCACGCCATTGCTGTAGCACTTTTTAAATAACTTATAACAATTTCAAAAACTATTTTCTTACATGGTTGTGTTGCCGTATGTCTCATATTAATTTAGTTTTATGTGTACTCAACTTTGGCACGGTTGTGTACATTAATTCTGTAGCCCCATCCTGACCCAGGTTTTTCTCCGTTTTTCCTTCTGGTAGAGGCGGACTTCTTATACAGGTTCTCTAGGCTTTGACTAGGGGCGTGTTTATTGTAACAATAAATCGTGAATTTAGTTTTTTTTCAACTCTTATGATTTTTAAACACTATACTCAGAATAATCTATAGTTCGATAGTAACTTGTACATGTAAATTTACAAACATATTTGCGTTAATTTAAAAACATATTGACATTGTATTAGTATTATAACTCGCAGCTAACTTTTTATCTTATCTAGGAACTTTTGCTGAAATTTTTTTGAATCCGCCTCTGCCTTAGGGCCCTTGATCGGAATTGATGGGATGGTCCCTTACTTGCTTCCGGAGAGTAATTTAGTTTATTGTCCTCCACGTGGTCATACGCAGTTTGTACTGTTTTTTGACAATAAATTTATAACTATCTTGTCTCTGTAGTCTCCTTCTAGCCTCAGTTTTTCTCTGATTTCTCTTCGGATATAGGGAGGCGGATAGATGTATAGTTCTGACCTAGGGGCGCTGCATTTTGGGGTGGGTGAGTCAGTAAAGCTATTCTTTTTACTAGTCTCAAATTTTGAGAGACGTTAACTTTAGATTAATTCGAAATACGTTCGAAATAATGAATTGAGAGCAATACATATATTCTTTTAAATAACTGTTTTACTAAACTCTTTTAAAAATTGTTAAATATTCTGTAATGTCCAATTGTAGAATAATTATTGGTCCTTTTGCTTGTTTTAGAATACTAAATTGATTTATTGTTCTTCAATTGGTAATATGCAGATTTTCAACCGTTTTTTGACAATTTTTTTAATGCTTTAGGGATGTTTCATGTCATGTTCTGCAGCTTTACTGACGCAAACACGGATTCCATTCCCATCAAAGCGAACGGTAATTCTGGAACATCCCACATGTTTAACCAATTTTACCTCTGCCTCCCTCGATCAAAATTGTAATGATAACAAATCGAAGCGCGTGGTAATGCCGTATATTGTTCCTCAACCTCTACCGTATGCCTGTGCTTTGGTTCCCCTAGTGCAATCACAGAAGGGCACTACAGCTTGCCGCTCACTCATCAAACGTCAATCAGGAGCTAATTATATCGGGTCTCTGTCTATAGTGGCATCGAACAGCATTCAATATTGAAAACTGCTATCAAGTGAAAGCAATCTGGGAAATCCAACTGAAACAATGGCGTTTGATTACAATAACGTGTTTCTAAAAATAATTTTCACGTTGTGTCATTTTTATTCCACGTTCTAATAGCTCAATGATGTCTTTCATAAACTATTTTTCACAAGCGTCTCATTCGCGACAAACTAATCGTTTTAGACGGTAATATGAAAAGTGATCATCGATAATGCGATCAACGATATTGTATTGTAATATTTGATATTATACCACCAAAATCAGGATGATAGAAAATAAGGAAGACTATAAGTCAAACTGAGGTAAGACAAATGTATTCCTAAACTTTCTCGAATTTAAAAACTTCGTGGCACTCCTAACTGAACTCTACTGCGAAATTGATTTATGTATTGACCTCCCAACATTTTTCAAACTTCATGATTCAAATACTAAAAGTTTCCTATCCCTTACATTTTAATAGCACGCGTATTATACGGAACTGCGTATGTTTTAAATTTATCGCAGGAATTTAATAGTACCCGTGAAAGATGGCAAAAAAATAAGTTTGGAGGATGTATTCCTAAAATATTGTGAGAAGTTTTATGCCATAATTTACTATTAGTGGATGATATTTAAGTATACAGTTCTATGAGCAATTTAAGTGAAACAAATTTAAGTGCAAATTAATTGTTAAAGAAAAATTATTATTCATTTAAACGATGTTTTCATCCATTAAAATAAATACAAAAGAGTTACGTTTTGCCACTTTAAATATATCCCTTGCCAACGTTGTCTTTATTAAGTTTAGATATACACAAATTAAATTAGAAAATCTGAAGTGTGCCCCACTGAACTTTTAAATTATAATTCATAACAAAGAAGCAATAGAACTAAAAAAACACATATTGTCATAAAACGATAGGAAAACATAAAACACTTCCAGAAAATAATAGATAATATAAAATAATTATGAAACTCATAACATATTTAAAAGATAAACCGCTTTAAATATTTATCCTCGCATCCTTACGTCTTACTTTCCAGAACAAAATATTTGCAAGTACAGATTGCATGAATTATCTATCGTCTTAAACGTTTTGCAATTGCCTTATAAGCTGATCTAAGAAAGACTCCAACAAGTTTTTGCAACCTCATTCTTGCGTAATACGTTTCCGCTGTGTCTCCAAAGCGGTGCGATTTTCAGAAATGGAGTTTAGCAATTTGTACACAAAATTAACTGAACAATCAAAATGCTTATATTCATATTTTCAAAAATTTCGTGAGTTATCTGGGGAACAAAGTTCTTAACATGAATATACACATCAAATATTGGTCATCAACGTCAAAATTTGAAAATAGAGTCTCCTGAAATAAACTTGTAAAGATCCGAAGAGATAACAGGATTTTTTTTTCGATCAATTACAATATTTCTCTTATACATTTTGAATGATTAAGTAAAAATAAAATTATTTTGTGTACATTTTAATTGCATTGTAAAATTGAAAAACATCAAAATTGAAGAAGAAGGATATTAAAACGCAACAAATAATTAATTTATCAATATATCTTATATATAAAATATACTATATATATAACAAAAAAATACCACTTTTGCAGGAGTTTGATTAATAAATGTATAATAATAATACCTTTAAATACGTGAACGAATTATTGAGTAAAGATAATGAGGTGTTTCATCACAATTTCATCATAATTCTATTATGAGATAATATAATGCTCTTATCTCACATCTCTGTTCGTATTTTTGCTGTAAAAAGGTGACATCGCAAGATACTATAGAAAATCGCATAAAAACGTAGAAACATTTTCTTTTTCAGCATCACATTCGACGAAATAATAAGGGAAACCGCTTACGTTCAGAAACAACGTAAAGTTCAAAATCCTTTTCAGTATTATGATATATTATACTACTTTAATCAAGACAAATTATGTGGAGTCCGTAATTGGATATCGGACGAGTGCGTTCCGTGCTCTGGGTTCCTGACGTTCGTTTCGTGCTTCTTCCCTTTCTGAAGAGCATTAATGTCGAGAGGGTTAAGTGTTCTAATTTCCTACGCCTAATGAGATTTTTCTCCGATGATACCAAGGGAGCCTCAGTGAGCCTCTCCAAAACAATTTTGCTTTTCTCCGCTTTTTTTTCTTTTTGAACAATCCTTATCAGATGTAAGGGAGAACCCGAGGGAAAATCTCATAATTAGGAAACATTTCCCTGACACGCACAGTAGTGTTTTAGAATTACATTTCTCACAGGATTTTTTTCAGGAGTTTATGTACAATGAAACTCAGTTATTGTAGTGTGAGACTTACATATATGCTGGTAATAATGATTAAATATTGATTTTTCTGTAGAATAATTTCAATTTGTATATTTGCGCATTTTATTGTATGTGCTTGCTGAAATTCAGAGAGAGAGAAATTCACACCAGATTTTAGAGAAAAAAATTCTCTGACATGTCTGAACTATTCAGTACATTTATCATGCTCTTCTTTAAAATAGAACGACGACTTTTTGTTCTCAATTTAGTGGATAAGACATTATTCCAAACAAGAAACAACAAATTCATTCAAATGTTGTATCATTAAATGTCGGTCATTAAAACTAAGAAATATTAATTTCAAAAGGTTTCCTCTCTTGGCTCACTTAACTTATATAGCATAAAAAATAAATCATTATGCCCAGAAATATTATGTCAAAGTTTTTGTTAGTTTTAAAGATGGAGGTAACCGGAAGCTTTTGTAAGGTATGCGTTGCTTGGGGTAATCTTGTACCCTTCTTGATACAAATTCACATATTAGATTTCATGAATCCATTTTATTACAGTATGGAAAGTATGGAAGAAATCCCAATATCTCCACTTCTCGACCCCTTCACTCAAACCATGAAACCAGGTGGAAGAGCAGAATTTATGGCCTCTCTGCATATAAGAGCAGAACTTATATCCTCGCCTCACTAAACATAGATTATTATAATTGTTCTCGTTGTTGTTTTTATTATTATGGAGACTGTAGGGTTCACCAACATCTAGGTCATTAGAAATAAATATAGATTTGATAAATCGCGGTACATCTAAAAAAATTGAAAAATTAAATTTTTCTGTTTACAATAATTTGGCGTCGAAGTAAAGTATCCTTCCGAAAAATTACACTATTTAGAATCTTTAAAAACCTGAAGCAGGAAAATTTTCAAATTCGTTTTATGAACTGACATATTAGCGAGTGAGAGATTAATCTTGTTCTTTCTATATATCTAGAAAAAGTAGTATATCTATAAAATTATGTATCTGCGATACTTGAAAACAATACTGTAATGTTTAAAGTAATAGTATAACATAAAAATTAGATTGTAAAGTAATCAATTCATAAACGAACTATTCTTCGTTCAACTCTAATATCGAAAAATCAATTAAGAAATTTCTAATTATTCAAATAATTTACCGTCTTAATTAAACTTATTTTTCATTAAAACAGCACATTTCTGGAAATGGAATGTTTGAAAAAGCCATATCGACTAAGTCCCTTCTACGAATCTAAAAGTGAACATTATTTTTTCAGGATTATTGTGTTTACGAGCTTTTCTCGAGTACTTGAGACGTATGAGAGAAACTAATGTTTCTAATCTGCAGAAAATAAAACGAAATATCCCAGAGGCGCTTCTTACGAACTCTGATCCGTGTGAGTGTAAATACAGAAGAGTGCGAGGCACGTTTTCTGCGCAAAGAGAAACGAGAATTTTCTTCTATGAGGTCATGTAAGGTTGAAACGACTCCAGGAGAGCACGAGGCTCGAACGGCGGCCCTCGTCACTCGCCGGGAAATTTACGACGGAGTCACGAGCATCGGGAACCGAGGTCGCTTCCAAGAGGCAAAACGGAACCAGGAACATCATTTGCACACCACTATGACGGCGTGCTGAATTCTGTATGACATGGATTATCTAAGATATTTGTGACAGAACTTAATAGACACTATGTGAAACATTGTTAGAATAGCAACCATTTTAATTTCTGTGTTAGAAATGTATTGTAATGGATAGAAAAAAGGGATATCTTCTTATGTATGAAAATTGACTCCCCAAATGTTTTTTTTATTTCGATGATGTTTAATGTCGTATGTCTGTGAAGAATTTTGTTCCCCCGATATCTAATGAACAAATTGATGCAAAGACAAACTAGAGAATTGTCTTTGAAAGTATTTGGAATAGAATTTCTAGACTGGTTCCTTTAAAAAAATAAATAATCAATGGAAAAATGTTTATTTTCCAAATTATGTATTTAAGTTCCAAATGTTTCCTACTTCTCCTCATCACCCTTTTTATTTCCCTTGGTAATTCTATTCCAGAATGAAGTATGTTTTGCGGTTCATTAATCTCAACGAAACACAACTCATTGCATGCTATAAACATGATATAATTCTTTTAATGTAATTGATAAGAACTAGAATATCCAAAAAATTATATTTTTTTATTGTAAACAAACTACAATAAAAATCTATAATAATACACATGACTCTCTAATATAAAAATTTTTGGTTCTTATTTTTGTAGCTTCATGAAATGCCATTAAAATGTAATTACAGCTATACGTAAGTATATTTACCTGATGAAGAATATTTTGTTGAAGACAAATTTCTCAATTCACTTACCACCTTTTTAATTAACGTTTACGTAATACGTTTAACAAAGCAAAAGGAGAAAAATATTTTGTCTTGAAACGTGAACCGAATTCGTTACTACCATTTTCTTTGTCGGTACTATATTACATGTTTCTCGTGACCAGGTATCTTTGTTGATAGTATACTATGTGAAGTGTCACGTTTTAATATATCCATGCCCTTATAGACATATTGATAAGATGGATGTATTTGAAACAGAGATCGTTGGATCGCAATGATCTCGCAACACGGTGAATAAATAGTATTATTTTTTAGGGAGGTTTATGAAATTTATAAAGAGAGAATAGAAATTATATAGAAAGCGATTCCAATTTTGGAGGATGGATAGAATCTCTTAAAACCCAACACCATTGTTTCGTGACAAACTAGTATCTTTAAAATATTATTTGATGAATTGTTCAACATAATTACATATTTAAATTTTATTATGGTTTATTTGTAATTGCGAGATATTATACATGTGTATTTGATTTCCATTCTTATTGCTCACAAGTACACTTGATTCGATTTTATAAATGAATATTTCCTTCAAAAAAATGCTCCAGAATATTTGTTGTCTTCTTCGAAATATTTTAGAATGAAATGAGTTATTCACCTCCCGTAGTTGTAATTGCCAAAATTTCAGTCATCCCTAAATAATATCTATTCAAGTCTGACAGGTATTTCGTTGGTAACATACTTCTCAAGTGAAACGTCTCCCCAACGGACGACTAGAAACAAGATTCAACTCTTCTCATCAAAAACTAATTGCACTCACGAAATATGAAACAACTCTCTATGAGGGTGAATGTCTACGAAGTACAATATATCTTGTAATATTAAAACATTAGACGTTTTGACACTTGTCTAGAGTCTCTCATGTAATATTTAATCGAGAGACTTGAAAATTAATACCGAAAACGAGACATGAGATCAAATTGATGCTGCCATGCACTTGAGGCACGTCATTAAAGGTGTCTGACGTGACAGGAACTAGTCCACTACTCAACTATCATTAAAGATGTTTATATGCAGTGTAAATAAAACGTCCAATATTGTTTTACGAAAACACCAATATGAAAACTGAAATAGGTGTAAATAATTTTACTATTTATATTGAAAAAGTATGAAAAATGGTATTCAGAATCACAATCGCCAGTTGAATGCGGAATGATGCTGAATGATAATGGAAGCCTGGATCAAATTTCAGTGCGTTTTAATACATTTTTCGTTCAATGACTCCCTTAATTGCTATAGAACAATAGAAAATTCTAGGGTTGTTATTCTGTGCGTAAAATTTGTCATACAGGATAGTTTGTATACTTTTCTTAGTGAATAGAATAAAACATCGCTTTTGACTCTTCCTCCGTAACAAAACATGAATGTTTAACACCTAAAAGCAAAAGAAAATAAACAGCCTATACAAATTTCTTCACTATGCCTTTTTAATTTATCATGAATGATGCAATCAAGAAAATCTTCAAAAATATTTTATTTTTATCGTATATCAAACTGTCCCACATGATGCTGCTTTATGTGGAGTGCAAAGCTCTGTAACAATACTAAGTGTACGATAATATTTACCTCCATTATAAAAAAAAAGGATTGAAAATTTTTCTACCTAAGTTTCAATACACATGATTATTTCGAACCGTGAATGAATTAAATAAAAATGAAGTATTACGAGAGATGTTGCATTTCTAATAATATTTAGTGTGCAAACACAAAAATATATATTCATTTTAATAGTTGAGTAACATTATTAAGTTATTTAGAGGTACCAAATTATTTTCAGAATTGCATGTTTCTTATTCTCTAAAAGAACTGCCAGTGCGTAAAACGTCTCTGCAGTTTTATTGAATCACTAATGTTGCGGTCTTTTATTAGTCGTTAAGTATTCACTTTGATAAAACTGGGCGAACTTTGTCATTCTTTTCAAATTAATTCAACAGATTTTCCACTCAATTCTCTTTTATGAATGTGACTGCAGTATTTCATTTTAGCATGAAACGATTCAAAGGAAAAAAAAAAGTCATAGAAATTGTGAACCTTTTGTATTGTTGAGCGGATTTGTTAAATGCCATGGGTCATGATTTCCAGAATTCTTATTCATAGAATAGTAATGGAATAAACGAGGAAGAGTAAAATGTTTTGCGAGATTTTCGTTTTGCCTCCAGAGTAGTGTGTATTCATAAATTAGCATTTATGATGTGTTTATCAACTGTTGTCTGTCCTTTCTTACCGTCTCTATGTTTAGATACGCGAGGGCTTTAATAACTTAGGCGTTAGGGGGCCCTAAATTCCCAATAATAATAATAATTATTATTATTATAATTATAATAAGAGTAGAACATTGGTCATTTGGAAAGGTAACATAAATAGAGAACCTTATTCAACAAATGACAATGAAATTATTAAAGGAAGGGAAGAAAGAGAATTGTACAAATATCTGGAACTACAACAATCTAGATGCATAGTCCATACATGCATAAAGAGGCAACTAACTGAGGAATTTTAAGATCGAGTCGAGAAATTAATGCATACAGATTTAAATTGAAGAAAAGTAATTAATTCATTTCCCACGTATACATTTGAAGTAGTTTCATGGACACTAACAGATATAGAAACCTCCAGCAAAAAGTTAGGATGATCGTGACGAAGTATAGGTTACACCACAGGAGTTCAAATGTAGAAAGGCACATCTACCTCGCAAGGAAGGAGGAATCGGCATTATCCGTTTGAAGAACCCACACATTTCACAAATAAAGCAACCCCGAGCTTCCTTTCACCAGAGAAAGGAAGAATCTAATTTTTACAAGACCATATGTGCAACTGACATGAAATATACTCCTTTAAATTTAGCAGACCACTCTCCACAACCAAATGAAATTAACGTTGAAATCAGCCAATGGAAATCTAAACCACATCTCAGTAGACGTCCTGATGATGTAGATGAGCCTCATGTCGACAAAGGTGCGTCGAACGCTAGGCTTACGAAAGGGAATCTATACTCGGAAACGGAGGGATTTCTCTTGGCAATGTAAGACCAAAAAAATAGTAATAAGCACAAAAAACTATAGAAAATTTATATTGCAAGACACTGACATAGCAGATGACAAATGTAGGAGGTGCAAAGTTAAACCAGAAACTATACAACACATCACAGGAGGATGTACTCTATTAGCACAGACAGATTACACCCATAGACACAATCAGGTTGCTAATATTATCCATCAGAAACTCTGCGGGAAGTATGGACTAATAGAAAACACTGTCCCTTACTAAAAGTACTCCCCAAAATCCATTTCAGAGAACAGCAGGTACAAAATTTATTTTGATAGATCAATACTCAACGACAAGACAATACATCACAACAGACCACATATTCTAATAGACAAACTCAAAAAAATCACACACATCATAGATTTTGCAGTAACCAACACCCGTAACCTACCAACTACTTACAATGACAAAATTAAAAAATATGAAGATTTGGAAACAGAAATTCTTCGCTTATGGAATATGGAGTGTGTATATATAGTTGCTAGAGTCCTGTCCACCACTGGAGTCATCCCTCACAGTCTGCATCTGAGCATCAATCGGCTTCTTCTCCCAAAAACATATTTCTAACTTTACAAAAAACAGCCATCCTTAACACCTGTAGAACAGTCAGAAGATTTTTAAAGTGTGGCATTGTTTGAGGTGAGGATGCTTGGTATACTCCGCACCTTACCCGAATCCAACTACAAATTGTGAAAAAAGTTAATCAAAAATAAAAATAATAATATAATGATAATAATCCAGAGTAGTGTTTTACACTTACCTTTATATTTACCCTTGTATTGAGTATGATTGACATAATAATTTGTTCTGCATACTGCAATGAGGTGAAAATGGATTATTATAACATTATTCCACGATGTGACCATTTAATTTTTTTATTGAAATCAACGAAACAATAAAAAAATACATTCACAGTAACGAAAAGTATATTAAATATGTAACTAAATATTTAGGATGAATATTAATTATCAAAAAGAAGTTTGTTTTGCAGTTACTTTATTTTATTTTAACAACTTACCTGTTTAAAATACCATTCAAATTCGTGTGTCTCAAAATTACTATTTAAAATATTATTTTTATTATAAATGTTATATTAACTTCTGTGAATTTTCTTCATAAAAATATGTTATTGAAATAAATGTCTGAATCATTTAAGTCAATGTGGTTGCAAAGGCTGATGTTTAATCTGCTACATGAGTATTTAAAAAAAAGAAACGCACAACACATTAACTGATTGACTCAGTCGTTGTTGTTACAAATTTTTGATATTACCATCAAATTATTATGCAAAACATCTTCAGTGGACTGATACAGTCACTAAAAAAACGGGTGGAATTGTCTGTTCAGAACGAGTCGTGAAAACGAGGACCAAATTTCAATTATGCTTCAGTATCTGTTGTCTCGATAAAGCATATTGAGGTCGGAATCCAATATGAGACTACAGGTCATGACCTAAAATTCACGTTGATTGTGAGTGGGTGTGGGATTGAAAAACAAGGGCAGAGAAATATAGTCACCACCATTACGACCATGAATATTGGAATTCAAAATATGAATCTGTCATTTTACGAATAGAGGGATGGTATAATAGTTGCCATGATAATTAAAAATTTCAGAGACACTGTTTCCAGAGTGGAACATGAGCCTTACCCCAAAAAAACACTCTGGAAGCTAAGGTATCTTGATTGGGTATGGTTAGTGTCTACCCCGGTAAAGAAAATTTTGAACAAATACTATTTGATTGTCTCCGTGGTTGTTTTCATAGGGATTTTATGAAAGTATTAAAATGGATTAAGGCAATATTGAAATCCTAAATTAAGATGTAATGTGCAGGAATTTATAAATATTTAACTTTTTAGATCTTCTTACCTAGTTGGTTCATTTAAAACTTTGGTCTAAGAATAGAAAGTAGTTAAACTCCCCATTAATATAATTCTTGCCTTTCCACAGCATTTGGACTAACTCGTCTGATTGTTTCGTAAATTAGTCATAAAATATTAAGCATCTCATTCGAAGGAAAGTAAAATATTCAAGCCGATAAAAAACGTCAAAGTACGTTCCTTGAGGAAAACCTTGTTTTCCTCTAAATAATTGACACACTTGGTACGCCCCTCGTGTTTCTCAGTATGTGGAGCACTAGACGACAAACACAGTCTGTTTGTGGAGAACGTCCCGCAACCTCTGGGGAAAGAGAGAGAGGGCGAGAGAAGGAGAGAGAGAGAGAGTGTGTGGCGGAGTGTTGCACACTAAAGATAACGCCAAAGCCCTCGGTGCATCCGCATTTAATCCCACGTCGCGGGAGTCAAGCGAAATACCCATTGGCCTTTGACTCCCCTCACTCTATGTGGTCTTTAGCTTTTGTTCCCTAGAAAAACGCAAGAAATGCTGCGGTGAGCTCTCACTACTTTTAATATTCTTGGTAGAGGAAGTTAGATTTGTGTTTCATTTAGAGCTGGTTCTCTCTCTTCTTATGATTCCCTACCTTCAATACGTGCGGCAAACTTCGCGTTGATAGGAGAATCGAAACAAAACTATGCAACTTATTTAACCTAGTTGCTCTCTGTTGAAGGTTACAATGGCCAATAATATTAATAATAATAAAAAATTTATTGTCAAAAAACAGTACAAACTGCGTATGACCACGTGGAGGACAATAAACTAATTTACTCTACGGAAGCAACCAAGGGACCATCCCATCTATTCCGATCAAGGACCCCAAGGCATAGGCGGATTCAAAAAATTCAGCAAAAGTTCCTAGGTAAGATAAAAAGTTAGCTGCGAGTTATAATACACATATAATGTCAATATGTTTGTAATTTAACGCAAATATGTTTGTAAATTTACATGTACAAGTTATTATCGAACTATAGATTATTCTGAGTATAGTGTTTAAAAATCATAAGAGTTGAAAAAACACTAAATTCACGATTTATTGTTACAATAAACAC
>NNCF01128137.1:478482-559271 GCA_002313205.1 Laupala kohalensis | reverse complement strand
TTAGGAAACACCCCTTCCGATAAAGAACTATTAAAAATATTTATGAGTGAATTTAATATAGCATGGGACGAAAATTTAACAATAAACTCATGTATATCATCTACGCCTATTGAAAATTGGTTTTGTAATGAGCTGATGATTTCCATGATTTCACTGGCGTTAGTTTCGGAAGTGAACATAGAATTGGGTATGTGGGTGGATATAATTGGAGGACATTGATTTGGATATATTGAGTTCGTTATTTTACCAACTTCTGAGAAGTGAGAATTAAACAAATTTGCGATATCCTGAGGATTTGTTACGATTGTGCCATCGTTTAGTAAAGAAACATTATCTTCGCGGGTTTCAGCAGTTGACGTGTAATTTGTAACAATATTCCATATGGTTTTCGTCCGGTTGTTCGATTTTAGTATATGCCTGTCGTTTTCCATTACTTTACCTGTATAGACTACTTTTCAAAGAATAGCCTTATATTTACGAAAATAATTATGGAATTCGGGTGGTTGGTTACGTTAAGATATTGACATTATACTCAAACACGCAACTTTACTCAGAGAAAATGGAACCCAAGAATGAAACGATGAACGGAAACATAGTGTGTTCACTAGTTGATTGTAAAGTAGGAGCAGTGAATTATCTTATTGTCCTCCCTGCGATGATAGGCAGTTTATAACAGCGCCCTTGACAATAAATTACTAAATTATTAGTTTATTGTCAGTCTAATTGAATTGATGTTGGTACAGGGCTTGTTCACAGAGTAGTTAACATTTTTACTTTGCCATCATTCATAAGGATATGATAAGTATACCGCGCGTTATGTTGGAAATAATGTACGACTTATTTAAATTTAATTCGATCGCGAACATCGCCCGTCAATTCAATTCACTTGTTCTTGTGGGCTGTTCTGTTTTGGACATCGAGCATGTGGATATTTACTTGTGTTATTAACTTGTAAATTTTACAGTATATAGGCGCTTTTGTGACTACTATTAATATTTATTCGTAGATTACTTATATACGTAGAAGTTAAAAATTCCTGTTTGGCAGCCATATTGCATTATTTTTGGTAAAGTTTCATGACTCTGAGCATAGAAGAAAATAATCTCCGTTATTTGAGAAATGTTAACCTCGTTCCATTTTTGCTACTCGCTTTGATTGCTGGGAATTTTTATTATTACAACTCGCTTTGCCCCAGCAAACTTGTTGGGAGGGTTTTATCCTCGGAAACTCTTTGGCGTTTCGCCCCTGCCAGGTTCCAAGCGTGATATCGACGACAATGCTTCATATGATACAAATTTGAATAGTTTTTCTCTTTTTGGAATTTTCTTTTTCATTATACCACTAAAACTATGGACGTTTCAAATTTTGAGAAGCGACTTGAGAAGTGACTGGAATTCTGATTCGTTCAATTAGGATTCATTCCAAGAAAAGCCTCAGAGGCAAGTCATTGATTTACCTTTCTTTAAGTGGTATAAGCAAGTCCTCGTGGTTAGTGACCGCCGTGCATTGCTTAAGCTCTTTAAAGGATTAAAGAGCGATCGGTTATCTCGAATAAGAACAATGAAACCGTAAATACAATGATAATATTGAAGTAGAAGGGACACTATTGACTATTTGTAGACTAGAAGAACTAGAATACAAAAAATATAAAACAACAAATCATGAACTGCAATGCAAGTGTATCTGATCGTTACGAGATAAATAATTATCAGTACGAAATTTATACAATAAAATCCAAATATTCTTTAATTTTCAAATAAATATATTTTATCATTTCCATTATCTAATGATAAAACATGTGTAAACAACCTACGTTGAATGTATATCACTGGCAATGCGTCCGTGGTAGGTAATCGCAGTATAATCGTGTAAAGTATCGTGGTATTGAAAGATACCTGACTTTCGTGAAAAGAGTATGTCAACGCCAAAATAAATCGTTCGAATCCGACTCTGCATCAACGTCGATCCTTGATCAACCGTCACTTCACTCTCAAATCGAACTGTACACTTGTACTATGTAAAATAAGATTTCTCCCCCAATTAATAAATGCCTGTCCCGTTTGGTGTAGTGCTGCTCCTTCTACTATAAAAAACTTCAAAATTCTCAAAACAAAATACTCCGGATTACTTTTAATGCACTCTTGTGCTTAAGCAACACAACGTTGCATAAGACCTAAACACAGAGCCAATTTCAAACTACATAAATAAGACAGCTCATAACTTCTTCACAAACCTCCCTTCAGTGATTGGACACGCTTTATATCACTTAGGGACCGATATACCAGATTTCCTTTCCAAATGTTTCTAAATTGCTTCAGTGTCATTGCTTAACTCTACCTTGTTGTCGTCCCCCAAATAAAAGTAACTGATTTACCTCGCAACTGAATTGTAATTTTATCTATAGTGTTGTTGTGATATGGTTTTTTATTATGTTTTGTATATTAATTTGTATTTTGGAGGTGCCGATGGGTTTCCCCATTCTTTGTATTTTCTATACGTAATTCCTTCCATCTTACCATCAGTAAAAACTTTCGGGTTTATCGATGGAAAATCACTCTCAATAAAACAAAAATTAATTTCGAAAAATGGTTTAGAAAAGTCCTTGTCTGGCGATTTATAATCATGTTTTTCTCGAGACACTTAAAGCACTTAACCCACGTGTTGGAATTGATGGGATGGTCCCTTGCTTGCTTCCGGAGAGTAAATTAGTTTATTGTCTTCCACATGGTCATACACAGTCTGTACTGTTTTTTGACAATAAATTTATTATTATTATTATTATTATTATTATTATTATATAAAGATAGTGGTAATATCCAAACTCGATATTCAAGTTACAAGGAGAATTTTTGATAGCTGCATATTTGGAAGGTGCTCTGTGAATAACCAGTACCCCTCTGCTTGCGCAATACTTGACGGAATAAAGCAGAGTTTTCCGCCGCAGACTGTTCCGCTCATGGGAGTACCTGTTCATTGCAGTTCCTCTGTCACTCTTCTCCCATTGTGCACGGACTGGATTTCTTCCCGTGAACTAAAGCAATATTTTGTCGGTTTCCGTTCTGGTAGTTCAGATTGGTACCTAGTTGCCAGGAGCTCAATAGGAGACGAAAATTCCGTTGGCAACTACCAGAACTGAAACGACTGCTCCTAGTGTGACGTCAGACAAAATGTTATAGAAATAGTCTATTCCAATTTGTCACCATGATAGGAATTTTAAATTTTATATTCGTAATCTATTATATCAAGGACGTAACAAATAAGATATTTAAATATTTTTTTGTATTCACTTTGTGCCTATGGGATTGTATTTACTTAGAAGTACACTTTCATCTTCCTCCTACTCTCATCTCGCTGCATGTACTACTACGAACTATAGATTTACTGCCATATTTAACAAAAATCATTGATTTCTCTAATATTTTAAATGAAATATGTTGTAGAATAACTCTACCATTCCTTTATCGATATGTTTTTGTTTTTTTTTGATTGGGGCTTTAGGCCTCGTCAACATCGAGGTCATTAGAGCCCATTTATCGATATGAATAACAAAACAATTATAGAAGTAAATGCACTTTATTGGCAATGCAGTTAATGAAAGTGTTAAGTATAATTCAACTCACGAGAATTTAAACTGCGTGTGATATCTCAAAGTAGTTACAAACATATAAAACTCATGTGCAAGTAACCCACGTGTTGGAACTCAGTAACGTTCTGTGCTAAGGCGTGAATGAACATTTGAGCAATGTAAATGGTGCTAAAAATATACTCAACCGTCGGTCAACCACGGAAATCAACTGAGAAGTCCGGAAGATGTGACCATGTGCAATCACGTCTTTCTATGGTGGAGACAAATTTGGTATCGTTAAGGGTTAATGAGAGCTCTCAATATAAATCACTCATACACTATTCTAAGATAAAGAACAAGTGTCAACTGTGATAATGCTATGGTTAGATTTTCACTCCAGTATTTTGTATACAAAAAAAAATCTGTTCTGTTTTCTAGTTTCAAAGTATATAGTTTTAAGGTTTAGTTTTAGTATTTTTAATTTCTATGCTTAGCTTATGATAAATCATGGTGTATTCTAATTGGTCCTTCTGAATTTGCGTAACGTAATTTAAAAATTATTTCACAACAGTCCATTCCATGCTCGATTCGGAACTTCTCAATATACAACCATAGGATGTGATTGAATTGAATTGAGTCTGTTTTTTCATTGCAACTTTAAAAGTAAGAAGAGAAAAACAATTATACGCATTTTTATTGAATTCAAACGAACAGCAAGAGCGTAACAGATCAGCGAATACTTATGATCTAGTTGTGTGCTCACAGCTTCACGCGCGTGAATTTAGGATTGTGTGTACCTTTGCAGGAACGATCTCGTGGCATACATTAAAAACTACAACCGAGGATCTTCGTTTATAACCATGCACGGATTATTTATCATATATCAGGCTTTTTGTGTTTAAAAAATCAGAAAACATCAATTAAGAAATATTTGAAAACCCAGAAATTGATTTGTAGGTATTGGAATTAACAACTTTTAAAATCAGAATGTGACTCGATTGTTTAGAGAGATACAACAAATATTTGTAAAAACAAATTTCATTTTAATTCATCTCTTTAAATTTTTTCTTAATGAGTATCCACTGTACGAAATCTACAGTACAAACTATAAAATGGAAGTATCTATAATAAAAAAGCAACATCTTCTAAATTGTAAAATTGTAAGTACCCATCATCTTTTCTTTGTGTTCATGAATGTCAATCAGTTAGAAAAACGCATTGCCCTATGTTTGATCTGTGCATTTACTCGGTAGAGCTGAAACAAGGATCACAGCTATATTCATAAAACGAATGGACGTTGGGAAATCGGGCGACCCGTGGCGTAGTGCCTAACGCACTCGCGGGACGCGGGTTCAAACCCGATCCGATCCAAGCAGAATTCGTGGTGGTGGCGGCAAGCGGTTTTCGCGGCAGGTTTTCTCGGGGTTCTCCTATGTCATTCCTCCTATTCCATTTCATCATCATTCACCCTCATATCATTCATAAATCACACGCCCCCGGGGAGGTGCGACAGGAAGGGCATCCGGCACCCTGAAATTCCCCAGTCAGCCAAATCAAGTACCCCCTCCCCTCCATCTACCATCCCCATCTACGCCGACCCTGTCTAGCACGGGATTAATAAGGGAGAAGGAGAAGAAGTATGAAAGTTACGAAATCACTTCAGCATTAAAAGCTACAGCTCATGACAATGCGCTAAATGATATGTCCTTTGCCACCAATTTATTAGTGTAGACCGCACTTATATATATTTGTCCGTCTAAGAGATATTTGAGGTGAACACTGAATCATTGTATTTTGCTCCGGATAATATAATTTTGCACTATAAAAATTGGAAATAAGTAAAATTATTTCCATTAATGTGAGCCAACACAATATTAACTATAATAGCTTATTTTATTTTCTTATGAGGGTTTAGTTCATATTGTATTTTTGAACTAGATCATTCATGACGTAAATGTGGTTCAAGGCACACTCAACGTCAAGTAATTACGAAAAAGAATAAAATACGAAATATTCTATAACGAAATATTCTGTTTTCTTTGAATTATTATAGGTTCTTTGTAAATTTATTTAGGGGAGACTGGAGAAAGTTTCCACATATTTTTACTTCTTTTCTTTTTTTCTGATACACCTTTTACAATTTTTTTCGTGTCAGATTGGTAACCACACTTTTCTGTACATTACAAGCTATGTAAGTCACCTTGCATGTAAATCACATCAAATCAAATCTAATGGGAAAATAGCTTTGATTGCAAGACACGTGCGAAAACGTACTCCGAAAACAATGAATTCAATGTTGAGGATGAAATTTTAACTTCAACCTTCGTAGAAATTTTTTAAATTCCCATTAGTAACTATGATCGTCTAGTTTTACTTCTCCAGTAACGTACAGACGAAATTCCATGCAAGATAATAACTCTTACCAACGTGGGTTATACATTCTAAAACTCCGTACACACCATTAATAATTCTAACTCACGAGAAAATAACTCATCGCATCATGTGGTGAATTCCGGTACATTAGGTGTGGTCGATTCTGGTGCAATAATGAGCATATTAGTGGCTTTTACTCGCATACGATGGCTGGGATGCACTTGGGCGTTTGGATTCGTGCGTGATAAAGCGTCTGCAAATGACTGCATGCGGTTGCACACCATTACATTATGTCTAATAAATTTCATGGTGGAGACATCGTGTGCGCTCATGGACGAGCTTGGAAACTATCTCTCACACAATCGCTTCACTGTTGCAAATTGCTTACGTGTAGAATCCAACGTGTCACATGGCATAAAATTAATTTATCAGTTCTATTGCTACAAATTTGTTTGGTTCATAGGTGATATACCCAAAGTGCGAGTAAATATAGAACATATAGTACTTTTGTAAGAATGATGATGTCGTAAAGTGGACATCGCGACAATAAGTTTTAAGTGAGTCTTCACGACAATAAGAGTAGATAAGAAATTGTAGTAAGTGGTCAATGTAGTTGTTTCTTTAACTCTTATAGAGTAATTTTAACATAAAATTGTGTTTTTCTCACTTCCTGAATTTTAATTAAATTAATAATAATAATAATAATAGTAATAATAATAATATAACACTCGTTAAAATATGAAGAACTAATTGACTTCTGATGTAGCTTAATACATAAAAAGCATTTGATGATTGAAGTTGTACAACGATATCTTCGTAATTAATCGTGGTGAGTTCAATAAAACTAAAAATAACAATATAATTAGATAATAGTATTAACTCTTTTCATGGATGATGTCAAAATATTTTGATAACGCGGTATTTCGTTAGATATTGAAACCTAGATGTCATCTTTTAATCTGCTTCCTCGAGCTCATTTCATGTAAAAGTTTAATTAGTTTCCGGATGATTTTATAATAACCTATGAAATAAACCAAATTTCGCTGACATGATAATATGACAATATAAGTCACTATCACTGTATCGCGAAAGGAGCAAATGGCGCGTGAAAACGAGTATTCAGTATTATCGTGCAAAGTACATAAACTTGTTGAACGTAACAGAGTAAAACTAATCTCCAATCCAGGATTTCGTTTTTAAGGTGTATCCTTGCTCAAATGTATTGATTATATAAATAAATTAAATGTGGACTTCACCTTAACAAACGTAGGCATCGTCGAAAGCTCATCGCGATTAGAGGAAAGATCTAGAAGGAATTCTGCGGAATGAATTATAAAACTTGAATGGACATTACTCGGATAACATAAGTGTCTCTCTTTTACTAATTCTGTGACTTAGAAATGTCAATAACGACCACCCCATTAGCTGATAATTACGTCATTTGTTCGACAAAAATACTCTGCCGCTATCTGATGTTCAAACCTAAAAGCTCATAGATGGGCATTGAGACATTAAACACATAGTCTCGGACTTAGCAGATTACCAACACTATCTGTCAATTTTGTCTGTCTTGATACTTTGAATTCTCTACGTAAATGAAACTCAATTTGATGAATTTTTCATGTGTAGAAACACTTCAATGTACATTTTTATGTATCTCTTTTGCTCCATTTATCCTACAACTTTATATGTGTTTATTGTTGGTTTAATAAAATAAGCTTTCAATGAGCTTGAAAATTAGTTTTCACACTGAGAAAAAACTATGGATGTGAGTACCCTATGGTTGGATGTGAGATCCAAATACAGAAGAGAGAGAGAAACATTTGAATATGACATCACAATCTTATTGGTTGGGCACTATAGCATTGAGATTCCACATCCAAGAGTTGTGAAGAAACTTCCGAAGGTTTGAAGAAATCCTTCTTCCTCTGAATTTGATTTTTACGAAACTTGTTCTCTCAGTGTATTCTAACTATTGCAACAGTTGACACTAAAAGTACTAACATGAGTGAAAAATGAACAATAAATGTAAGTTTCCGCTGCCGGAGTCAGTATAAACTTGTTTGTCCGGGACAAATCGCGTCTCAGTAGACAGAACTACCAACGTTTCGGTCATCTTGCTGTGGCCTTCTTCAGCACCAAATCTTGAAACTCGTTACAATATGTGATCGTATAATAAAGTAAATTGTTCTTATAAATTCGTAAAACGTGATCTTATGACATTAACTTTACAATTCATCTGCATTTATCTAGATTTGTTTTTCTAACATATGAATTTATTGGAGTATCTAGGAGTATGTGTAACCTTACATTTTGGCCACACGATGTTACTAGTGAACTAAATACAAAAATGGCGGGAAATATTTAACAATTTTATTAAATACATCGAATCCTTTATAATTAAATGTAGAAGTTATAATTAAAGGACAACAACGTTTCTTCCATAATCAATATAACAATTGACAGAACTTTATATTGTATTATAAGAAGCAGAGTTTCAAGGTATACGCAAAATATTTATTAGCTGCAAATTTAATAAAGTGAATACTTAAATTATGAACTGCTTATTATTCCTTCTTCTGAAAACGAAGTTCTTTCTTCATGTCGTAAGAATAAAAGTATATTATCCATATTTTTTATATATAAATGCGGAAGTTTGTTTGTCTGTTTGCTACCTTTTCACGACTAAACCACTGAACTGATCGTGATGAAATTTGTGAAGGGTGTAGTAGAGAAGTAGTGAGCAAGACAAATTGGTGTGTTTCCTTTGATTTGTTTCTTTCACGGGCAACTAAACATGTGATTTCAATTTGAGCTACGCATATACCTCAGTATTAGTGTTTAGCTGTATTAGTGTTTAGCATATTAATGTTTATCAACTTATGAAAGTAAATTTAGACGTCTTTCCTTCCATCAGTTTCTCACAAGTTTGTTGGCCTGCATCGCATCTCACACGCATCTGCTGTTGATCAGAGTGAGCGACGCCCGTGTCAGCTCCAGATCTCCACCATCTCCCCATCTCGCGTCGGTTTCGGTAAACTAAAGCGAAACACACAAGAACGATACCATACTTCATCCCGAAACTTCAATCTTATAAAGGAAATTGGGAACTGTACGAAGTAATTGATCTTTACGGTGAAGTTCCTCTTCGATGAGAGATACGTACGATGCTCCTTCAGCAATTTGGCAACTCTCCTTGGTTAACACTGTTCGTGCTATCCTCTGGTCATCATGTCCTTGAGCGACAAAAAAAAAGTAAATTGATCGGATATCGAAAACAGGAAGTTAATAAGTAGACATATGGACGGTTTAGTGGTTTAACTTCATGTTTAGTTTATTGCTACATGGACGGTTACGGTATGATTACATTTCTCCTTTTCTTCTCCCAGACATTCCGAACAAAAACCAAACACATCTATTCAACTTAACAACATTTTAAAATACATATATATATATACTATTAATTTTTCAGTGTATTCAAATTTATCTCCGAGAACTTATTGTCTCTTCAAAAACATGAAAAATCATTTACACTATTTCTCGCTCTACATCCACGAGTAAGAACATACTCTGTACAACGTCTCTTGTGGCTGACTTTAAGTATGTTACTCGTACTTCCTCTAGAAGATTGTCTTGCATATTTTCAAAATATTCGTCGCAATCTGCTACCCTCTTATCGATCCGCTTTTGCTTCTTCGGATCAATCATCTTTAAGTAAATAGGCAGGAATAACCATTCATACACAAATCCAACCTATTTGGGGAAAGAAATTGGGAAAAGATAAATGGAATATAACTGAAACATACTAAGTGTAATTAAATACAAGTTAATTCACAAAAACAAACATTTATTGTACGACAAAACGCGAAATGAATAGCAAATAAATGTTTGCATCATCCCCACCCAGAAAAAACGTGAGGTTAATGAAAATGGTATTGTGGGGTCATAAAGTTCACTGAAAGGTAATGCTAATTATATTATGATATCTTAATACATTACTCACAATAATAAATAACAAAAATTGTACATATTTCAATAATTTGTTCTCTAAACGCAGTGCAGTTTCTTCGAATTTCAATCTTCGGGATCACTCCATCTTCATTCGGTTGTATACTATCAATTTTTGAGTTCAAAAGCCCGGAATTGTTATAATTCATCCAGTCACCGATTTCTAGTTTTGATCATCTTGAAGTTTCTCTGCTCACATAGCGGCGCACAGATCACTAACGTACGTTTACCCCTTCTTTACAATTACCCCTTATGACCCTACTACAATATGAAACGTAAACAAGTGATAAAATATTTAAGAAAATATATTCGGACAATTATTGTGGACATTTTCATCTCTCATTATAAGTAATTATTTATTGTCACTTAAGATATTACTTTTTATGTACACACTTCTTTTACATCCAANAAGGTCCCGGGTTCGAATCCCGGTCCCGTCTACCATTTTCATTCGACGTAACATGATTAATCTGTTACCTGGCGGTGAGGTTCACCGCAATCTAAGAGATTTCTATGTTTGTGAACCAGAAATGGAAAATGCTACCCAAATAAAGTACTTCCTATGGGAGTCGCCTCAGATGAGGAATCTAGTCTCTACGAGACCACCTCAGAGGTCTTTGGGTTTCACAAGTTGAATGAGAATGATAGACGGACCCGAGAGGAGAACGGGATGGCGCAGTCGGTAAGCGCATGAGCGCGTAGAGCTCAAGGTCCCGGGTTCGAATCCCGGTCCCGTCTACCATTTTCATTCGACGTAACATGATTAATCTGTTACCTGGCGGTGAGGTTCACCGCAATCTAGGAGATTTCAATAATAATAATAATAAAATATCTTATGAGTATCGCGATTTAGGTTACGCGGTTTCATTATTTGTTACATTGACGACGACACGCTTCTCATCATTTTGTTGCACGACGTAAACTGAATCTAAACGTATTATCATAATTAATAGTCGCTGTCTAAAAATGACTTGCAAAAATAACAAAAATATAATAACTTATAGTATTTCATTAAAAAAAAATTTAATTATCGTTTGGATGGAATCATATATTAATAATTAAGCCGCGTTTTCCCAGTTTCAGTCCCTAATGAAACACGAATAGAGGCAACCTATCTTAAAGTGGCCCCTGTCGTCGTAAGCGCCGTCACAAGGACAGATGTCGAAGAGAAAAATCATTGATTTTTCGCAAAAAAACAAAAAAAAAAAAAAAAAAAAAAAAACGAAAAATAAAGTATCTCATGGATTGTTAAAGAGATGGATTGCTTTGTGGAGCCGTGTTATAAATTCATTAGTCCTTCCAGCCCATTCATAAACGCATTGTAAGGTACGTTGGAGGTAAATCACACAGAAAATTGTCTTCGTGTGAAAGGCCGCTTATCACTTGGGATTGCCCGCATGATTAAGCACGCGTTCGCTCCAATAGAGCCCTGACTTAGCACGCTAAGCACCAGATTGTGTTTACAACGTCCGCTCTTGCGTGAAAGGATTTTCGTCTAAGGAAACCTTCTCAATGTGGGGAATATTATGCGAGACGTGATATTATATTATATTTTCTGAGTACCTACGCCTTTGCTCACAAGAATTTGGAGATATTATTAAAATAATTCTCCACAAGACCATATTAGTAATATTAATCAGAAATCGTAACATTCGTCTAGTGTTACGAGTAGGAACGAAAAAAGTGTTTGTCTCGCAAAACCACTAATTAGTCGATTGGTAAAACAATCTCACAGATACAAAATCGAATACATATAATTAGTCTCCAGTAAGATAATAACTAGTGATTCGTTAACTAAAATCAGTGTGTACTCATCTATCACATCATTATAACCAATGTGGATAACGTCTAGTGAATGTGGAAGTTGTATTTGGTTTCAATACATAAACTGACTATAGTTTCGCGTTACTTGCTTCTCAGCCAAATACAAATCTTGAAATTTGGAACCAGTTTTCGTCATTGGAAAAGGAAAAAATACACACAAACACGTGTATTTTAAATGTCACACAATATTCTATAAGATAAACAATTATAAAAACTTTCGTTATGAAAGAGAACTCTCCTCTTAACATAATGGTCTGTTATTTATCAAGTTCTGTTTATTGATTTACTATTTACGGTCATGTTTTATGGTGTAGTGTGATTGAGGTCATGAGACCAAACTGCAAGGAAGGAGACGTGTGGGCCGCCAAGGAATTTAAGGTAATGAACTGGAGATGAGGGAAACCGCAGTTGAAAACCCGATCCAGATCGAAAGTGCGAGGAATCAAAATATTCCCGCACTCTTCCACTCAACAATACGTATATAGTGAAGACAGTACCACTACGTCACAACTGTTGCTATTATCGTGTTTTGTATTGAGTTGGAGACGACACTATAGGAATTAAGAATCTAAATAGACCTATCATTTCAATCAATTAATGATAAATTCATTTTGTATATATATATTACTAGATGGCAAACTTTTTATATTTATCTGCGCTAAGTGTCTGATTTTTCCCGCTTTAATTGCCTTTTCTATTTTACGTGAGTTGGTTTCTATTAATAAATATAATGCTTTATGTTTTGACAAATTTTACGGTCACACACCATTACTGACGCGTACTTAGTATATGTATTACGTTTCATAAAAGAAATGATAAGATAAAAAAATTCTTTTTCATAATTGTTCTCGTCGGAATTGAACCGACAATTTTCAGCGTATGTGGTCACAGCGTCACCATCCGGTTGGCTTTAAACGTTCAATATCGAGGGTCTCCTTTGTACGTGGACCTAGCGAAACGAAGCAGTAATAAGAAGACTCGCCTCTCCGATCTCCTCAGAGTTTCATAGAAGAAGTAAAATTGTACTTTCATATTCAAAAGAGCTTTATTTAAAAATGCGACTTCGGGTATGCATACGACTGCTACTTTTCAATTTATGGTAGGTAATTGATTTAACATAATAAGTTAATCGATATATAAAATTAAAATTGTAAACATCGTTATTACTGATGTTACCTCTGTGTTATCGTTATTGTAGATACTTCATTAAGAGTTTATTTTGTTAGTTGGGTACCTTTGGGAACCGCGGGGAACGAATAGTTAAGGCAAAAATTGTACATAACATATGTTTGTCCTCTATTCTGCATTATAAGAGAGTCTGCCTTTTGTATTCTCCCGGTATTCCATGGTTTCGTTTATTGATCGGATATCATATTGTCACTTCCATTTCACGGATCAGTGGCCACGGAACGGAAGAGAATGAGAGGAAATAGAAAAAAGAAGAAGTGAAGTGGAACTAAATATTTCCCCTCGTTGGCTTTCCTCCAACGAGCTGCCAATGAGGGTCGTTCTATTTCCCTTACAGAGAGAAGGAGAGTTATAAATGTTCTGTCACATACAACACCCACGGAATGTACTCTAGGATCTTCCAATTAAGAGACAGAATCACAAATGACTAAACGAGCACTCTGTTCCATCGGGAATCGAACTCATTGCTTTCAGAAATTCTTAGAATGGTATTTTGCACGCAATCCATTGTAACTAGAGAACTTGAAAATGACAAAAGAATATCACGTTATACGATTTTTTTGTGGGGCTTTACGGTTCGTCGACATCGAAGGTCATTGGAGCCCTAAAAACTCGAACAGGTAGGGAAAATGCAGTTACGCACTAGGGAGAGCCAACATGACTGTCCCCGCGTGTGGGACTCGCCGAATGACTCTACCATACCCACTAAAAACCCTCCTGAATTACAGCATACCAAAACATATCTCAAAACATACATCAAAATATTGAGGACAAAAAATGAGGGGGAACAAACAATGAGGGTGGGGCAAAAATGAGGAAAATGAAGGATACCCTATCCCTAATAGCGTCGGGATCGAAAAGAACAAGAGGTGACCAACGTTATGCGAGTAGCAGTGTAATTACGATTGTGCTCACTTTATTCCTATAATGTTGAATTCATTCTAATCTGAATAATCCTTATTTTCTAACTAAATACGCGCATTATGAAACAGTCATCAATGCAAATCGTTAAATGTAACACAAACAATTAATTTATTATTACAAGTCACGTCATGTTTCAGGTCACGCCAGAACCTCGCAAAAAGGTTAAAATAAATAAATAAATAAATAAAAATCATCCGGAAATTTGTTTTGATATCGCTTTACTTTGCTTTCTTATTAGTAAGAATCAGGCAAGAATTTTGCCAATATTTTCAATTCCATCATTGGGTCAAAAGGGAAAATGACTTATTCATTTTTACGGTGTTTTATGTATATTTTTGATACATCGTACTATTTCAAAGTAAGTTCAAAATAATCATTGAGTTTAAATCTGTAATTGACATTGTGTTGACATTGAAAATATCGATAGAATGAATGATATAAATGAAATTACTATTTCATTACTTAAACAGAAGTCAAACAATTACAACGAGTTTATTTAGTAATAAGTTACTCAACTAGTTCATTTATTTTGCTCTCTACTTGTCGTGTAGTGGAAGAACGTCGATTTAGTACATTAACGATCACGATAAACGTTTTGATAAAAGAGGCCAGGCACGATAAAATCTTTAAATTCACCGAAAACTCAACATTTCCTCGGTACGTCTATTTGACCAAGTGACGGCTTCATGTGAATTGAAAAATTTATAGTAAATTGATAAAATGATATCTTTCAGTATTTTTTAATAAAGCTTGTAAGTTGTTTTAAAAACGTTTAGTAATTTAAAAGGTGATGATAACCATCCCATGAGCAGTATTTCTCTGATTTATGGATCTCAGAAACAGAAACACACATTAATTTGTGGTGTGGTTTAATGGAAGATGTGAACTAATAGTCTGAACATTGTCACATGAGATAAATGCTCACCACAGCTGTCCCATTCCAATAAGCAAATCATGTACTTCTGTTCCTATTTCGTGAACTTTTGTTGAAATTCCTGAATCTAGGTAATATGGGATGAGAATACGATCTAACACCAATTCATTTCCATCGTTTTAGAACATTTTTCAAGCGACAAAAATGTTATGGATTCCAGAGAATAGATAACTCGGATATTAAATATTGGTGAATTAAAAAAGTAAAGGCCGCCTGAAGCAATGAAATAAAAAAACAATTCCCTTTATTGTCATTGACTAATACACTCTAAATATAGGGTAATTTTGACTAAAGAGTTTGAACTTTAGGGGTCGATTCCTCAGAGGATAAGAAGTCTAAAACACTGTCTAATGAACATGTCAGGTAGTGCGTGGCTTCCTGCTTAGAGGATGGTACTGTTTCCCATGACAGTAGAGCATCCTTCCTTCTTTTCTTACAGTATTGGCCTCATCGGTACACATCTTGTCCGCTCCAATTCTCTTTTTCATTCACTTTGCAATGGATGTGGTGCAGCACAGCACTGCGCAGTTGACGATGGTTGGGTATTCGAATGGGGAGCTCGCCGACATGGCCTTAACGACATGGCCGACATGGCCTTAAAGACAGGCGGCATTGGGCGGTACGTTGCAAGGTTGTGTCTGGAAACTTAACCTCGCCAACAATGACCACAGCAAACAATATTTACCAGTTGAGACCACTTTCATCGCTTTATTTAGCGGTGACCGCATGACACAATGTAATGTATGTTAGACCGATGTACACATTTGTCAAAATGAATCAAATGTACGAGAACCGAAAATTATAACGTATTAAGTAACTCTTTAAACACGGAGATAGGAAATTTACCAGCGAATGATATGAACGTCATTGATAATGGCATGTGCTTAAACTGAACGCTTAAACAGTTACATATGTTTCATCTGAGAAAAACTCTGTTTCAAACATTAAATGAACAAACAGAATTTTAACATTGTATTAACTGAAATGATGAAATTTTAGTTTGTCTCCTTCATTTTGACTTTAATATAATCCTGTTTTCTGTAAACTATACCCCAGGGCATCAATGCATACCTTACTCATCAACCACAGGAAAAAGACCAAGAAAGAGCAATGCCAACAAAAATATATTTGAATTAGGAAGGTATACTAAACGTTCCTAAGTGAATATACAATATGAACACACTTCTTGAGAATAGGGAGCGCTGTTCTGTGTTTAGGTATTATATTCTAGTAACCATGCCGTGAGTGCAAGAAAATTAGGTTTTGAAACATGTTCATTTACATGTTTTTTAATGTGCGATTTCTAGTCCGGAATTTGATTTAAGTAAAATTTTAAAGGTTTCTCTTTTGTTACCTTAGGGACAAACAAATGACTATTATTCAAACTATTCGAATCCAGCACGTTCCCAGTCGTACAACAGTAGCTGGTATCCAAGCCTAAGAACTTCCGAGTTGTGAGAATATTCAAAAATGAAAATATCAAATTATTTCTGTGTGAAATATCATTATAACTGTATTGCTGAAATTAATACTTAGATATGGCGATATGATCTTTCCCTAATATCAAATTCATGTGAAACCACATTTCACCACTTTCTAAAACTAAAACACTCAAGTAATAACGTAGTAATGTCTACGACAACAGCTCCAGTTTGTTAGAGTATTATACACGTTGGATGAAGGAAGCGTGAGTTTGAAGGTCATCGTGTCCGTAACGCGAGTCTCGAAGGTTCTAGGAGGTCGTGGAGGACAGAATTCCGACTCCGCATAGAGAGAGAGAGAGAGAGAGGGAGGGAGGTTGTTTGGCCAATACCACACCCTGGTCGATTTAACCCCGTGGAGAGGTCCTGGTACTCATTACAAATCCATGAACTCCCAGGGATTTGAACATTTCATGTACATTCAGCAGCTCAACACCCACCATCTAAGTTGCTGAGCAGACTAAGAGATTAGAAATGGTTTGTTTTTGTTCTTTATCCACAAATCCATGAGTGCATGTTTGATTTTTTACTTCTCTAAAATTGGATACCTTTTTGTTTTTATGCTCGCCTTAAAGGCAGCATCAAATACATAATTTACAGGAGCCATCTTCTGAATCATTTATGCAATATTCAGCTCAATAATATCAAGTCCAACACCATTTATTTTCATTGTCTGCAAAAAACATTTCACCTTAATGTTTTCTTAAGTTGAAGTGAAGAACCAGAAATGTAAGTTTCGATGAAAATTTTTTATTGATTACAC
The DNA here is from genome assembly GCA_002313205.1 of Laupala kohalensis. Taxonomy (NCBI): domain Eukaryota; kingdom Metazoa; phylum Arthropoda; class Insecta; order Orthoptera; family Trigonidiidae; genus Laupala; species Laupala kohalensis. Next base: position 542,211 of record NNCF01128137.1, on the reverse strand, counting down.
TGTGAGAAAACGAAACATCATCGAGAAATTGTTGGAAAATTTGGATACTTGAGCAGGGAAATTTATTCCATTTGATGGAAGTTCATCGAACTTGATGAATTTGTGTTAAACTGTCTGGACGAGACTATGAAATTTTAATTTTTTTTCCCGTCACCCGTGAACGGAAATTTTCGGGTTTTCCTGAGAACATTATGCGAACAATAGTGAACAATAATGAATATGGGCGTCGCCAAAATAGGTCCGTTTCCGTCGAATTATATTTAATTTTATTCAATTATGAACATATGTTTACGGTTATAATCTATAATTACTTCTATATGATATTATATTTAGGTATCGATATTCTATTCATCAGAATTCCTCAAATTATGTGAAATGGTCGGACGGTGATCAATTTAAACTCCAGGACAACTAATTTAAAAGTGTGTTCAACTAGCTGAAGTTTCAGTTAAAGTTTAACTGCTTTATTATCATGTATTGGACAACTACATCCACATATCAAGCACGCCAAGTAAATTATTGACTCCAAGTTGGGAGAACTAAATATTAGGAGCACATTTTGCCGTCGTGGGACACGCGAGAGAAGCTGAACTGTTCGATATACATGTTTAATTTTGTGGCTAGTGAAAGTAATCTGCTGACGATAAATTAGTGTCTAATATTCTTTTTTTAATTTTTAGTGAACAAAAACTGTATACCCACGATGAGGATAACACTTGTTCGTTACATTCAGTATTATTCATCGTTATATCATCACTCGTATTGTAATAGTAATACGCATTGGAAGCGAGTGGCTTAGAAAACATTCTGCAGACATTACAAATATTAATTCAGTTCGTGACGTCCGCAACCTCGAAGTCTCTCAAGTTTCTCAATACCATAACCTTCTATACTACAAATCGGTCTATACATTCGGCATCCGTTAATGGTGGTTCTAAGATTTCTCCTCAACATGCTTTATAGCCACGATTTCAGATGAAGAAGTCGCTATAAATTTAGAGCTCCGACTATTTAAATGGAGCTTTCCCATCGGTATTGGATTGAAAAACAGTGAATAAAGAAATTTATGATTAAGACATTAATTGTTTTTCAGCTGGTTTATTTTAATAACACGTTTTGTTCTAAATACGTTTCGTAAAAAATGTGTGTATATATTTCAATAATCTAAGATGGCCATGTGTTTTAGTGGTGTCTTAAATAACTACATGTAGTGGAGTAACTATAGCACGAAAGGTAATATTAAGCTCTTTCGTTTGCTTACATTGCTATATTTAATTTTGGATTTCTTAAGGAGGATGATGGACATTATCAATTACACGAGACCTAATTATGTGCCGCAACCTCACCTTTCCTTATGATGTATCCTGATATTCTTTTATAATCAGCTTACGATGACCTAAAGACATAGATGAAGTTCGCAATAAAGTGCAAGATCATGGTTATCGATCTTAAATTCTTCATTTAGCGAAGAAAACGTGATATTATTCCGAAACGTAAGGCAAATTTTAACCAAAATTCGTGTCATCTCCATTTTAATAATAAGTATTTTAAGAAATATGTGTGCACGCGAACAAGATTTTAGAGGATGATTTTGATCTCGAAATAAGAGTTTTTAAATCTAATTAATATTGATATACCGTGAACTATCATATGTTTTTATCTTAAGTCAAAAGTTTTAGATTTCGTAATATTGCTTTCAGACCCTTCTGGACTACACTCCCGTCTTATTGGACTACCTACGTCATGAAAAAATGGTGTCTTTCTCAGGCCACCGTTTGTAGTAGAGAGCGCTATGTCAATATCAATGCCACTCGAACGCCTAAGAAGTGACACACTTCACAAAGCAATAAATAATCCTTTAGAACGATGTAGACACGTTGGGACACACATTCACAAACGTGACGGTGAAATCCTACTACTGTAATGATCGATGGTTATAATAAATGGTAAATAAATTATCAAATATCAAACATACTATACTGCATCTTTAAACATGAGAATAAATAAATAATAAATTTATTGTCAAAAAACAGTACAAACTGCGTATGACCACGTGGAGGAAAAAAAACTAATTTACTCTCCGGAAGCAAGTAAGGGACCATCCCATCAATTCCGATCAAGGGCCCTAAGGCAGAGGCGGATTCAAAAATTTCAGCAAAAGTTCCTAGAGAAGGTAAAAAGTTAGCTGCGAGTTATAATACATATATTATGTTAATATGTTTGTAATTTAACGCAAATATGTTTGTAAATTTACATGTACAAGTTATTATCGAACTATAGACTATTATGGGTATAGTGTTTAAAAATCATAAGAGTTGAAAAAACACTAAATTCACGATTTATTGTTACAATAAACACGACCCTAGACAAAACCTAGAGAACCTGTATAACGGAGAAAAACCCGGGCCAGGATGGGTTTATGTTTATATTATATTATTGCGTTTATGTTATTGTACAACTGATATGGTAATACACACGATTTCTTTAATCACATCTTCTCATCTGCTTCTATCATCTCCGTTTCCATTGCTTCTTTAGTGATCGCTAGGTCAGTGAATGTACCCCAGTTTCGGATAACTATGGCATCATGGGAAAACTTATCGATTGCTTCCATTATCCATACGCAACATATTCCCACCCCACCCACGTGACCATGATGCCACAACCAAGACGGTAAGTATACTGTTCTCTCACTTACTGTAGAGAATTGCACTTAATTTGACGGCGATTTCTATTTCCATTTTCGATTTGCTATTATTCCAGTGTAATGTGACGTTCGCGTTCAATGGTAACCTACACGGACATCAATTGCGTCAATTACAGAGATGTTTCATATTTGTGATGCAACTGCTTATTATTTATGAATGTAAATAAACATCCATTCCTTTTCAATGATAGATAATGATTCATATTGCTCCGACAAACTCGATTTTCAATTTAATTTGTATTTTGCTCATTGTATCATTTAATAGAAATATTTCCATTATCAATTAATAATTAATTACGTTTCGAGGTCATATGAAATATAACAGATTTTGACGAGGAAAATAACAATGATGATTTCAGTTGTTTTCTCCTACGACTCGTAGTCGTTGGAAGAAATATTTTCAAGAAGGAAATGCATCGTGATGGATAAAAAGCACCTAAAAACGAAATTTTATAATATAACACAAAAATTTAAATAAAAAATCATTTAAATAAATTCACTAAATGAAAAGAAGTTCATGAGAAAATGAACGGCTTGAGTTCTCTTTTTAAAATTGTGTAAGCTGATAATAGCACTCATTGGCTGACATATATTCCTATAAAACTTGATTAGAATTGTCAGAAAAGCAATAAGTGAAATAAATTACGTCGCATCCCGTAATTTCAAAATTACAACAAAGGTTTTTCTCGATAACTAATTGCTCTTGCAGAGAGATTCAAGATTGCTCTTCCTCGTAACCACGAGATTTCGGTCAACGAATTTGGAACGAGAGATGTGTTGCTAGGGAATAAGTCTTTGGAGTGACGTTGATTAGTTGCCACATGTCGACTTTGTTTTGTTTCTTAAATTAATTTCTGTTTAGTTATTAAGTTCACGTTTAAGTTTATGATTGATTACCTTGGATGTCGTATTTTATTCAAGAGACAATGACGCAAGTCGTATACTGTAATAATATTTTCCTTATATAATATTTGTGGTTATATAATTTAAGCGATGAATAAAAGCTATTTATTATCCTCGAAAGAATTTTCTCGAAAAGTAAAAAAAACCTCCTCAAAATGCCGTTTTTATTCAGTCTCTGCAATTTTTAATTAGGCTGGCCGCTAATATCACGAACAACAGAATCAGTGAATGTCAACATTTTGAATTAATTCTTATGAATTGAATTGAATAAATTTGATAAGGAATTATTTAGAACAGTATAACTCGCGTTCTGTAGCATCAAGGAGAATTAACTATGTCATGAAATGTATACAGGAAAAAAAATTCACAGAGAACATTTTTCATCTTAACTAAGCAGGTTCAAAACATTTTTTGTAATTACTAACAAATGTTACCATAAATACACTGATTTTTTACTTCAAGAGTACTGTTAAACAATCTTTTAAATAGCGCTAACTATATTTTGAAACTCGTAATATCTCAGAAAATGTTTATGATACTAGTCAAATTTACGTATGCAAAAATTTGCGACTTAGAAATGCTAGAGTTGTGTTGGTTTTCGAATATTTAGATATTTTTTCCTGATTTCTTCAATATATAATTTTCTACATTTAACTTTTTTATTTTTTTAGACAATCATAGATTACTGGGAAAATCCAAATAACGCAAACAAACCATTTATGAATTTTATTGTAATACGCTTCAGATACCTGAAGTTTTGAGGAAGCATAGTTTTTTGAGAAACTAATCAGCACGTTGTAAAATGAGTGCCAGATCTCTCCGGGGAACGAACCAAATCGAATCGTGATGCTGGACTCATCTACACTTCACCCAGGTGTCGACACGTGAAGAAATGACGTAGCTCTAACATTCGCAAACCCGAGGTCACTCATAATACAGGACCTGCAGCGGGAGAATTTCATCTACCAACATTTGATTCTGGTTCAAAGAGAAAAAAATGGTTCTCTAATATTTTCTTCATGTTCTCTAATATTTTCTTTTTGAATTAGCAGTTCAAAAATATGAAATGTTACGTTGAATGAGGAGGAGAAATTATTACAGGAAATAAAAAAAATACTAAGAGTTATCGTTTGGTGACGTAAATGATACCAAACGGTATCAAAACGTCATGTGAAATTGTAATTTTGATTTCAAAATTTATTAATTAAATTGGTATTTTGTGAAGGAAATAGTCTGTTTGATTTGGTAGAATTTAAATTTATTAATTATTATAATAATATAAATTATATAATTTTCACGGGTAGTTTCAATACTACTCAGGGCTGGTATTGTGTTTCTCGGAAAGCGAGTAGAGTGTTGACGGCGAGGTTTCGATAACATGTAGTCCATGAAATGATTTGGTCAATGGCGTCGTCATCCAGTTCCCAGTGAATAAGAAATGCGATAATACATCGATAGTTAATTTCTCTGGAAATTTACTATTCAATATTTCTCTGCAATATATTAGAATTTCCCGTATTTTGCCTGAACTCGCTTAGACGTTATAGTTACGAAATAACCAATAACAATAAATTTACTGTCAGCGGTAAGATATTGGGTACGAAAACATGTAGGTTAATACTTTAACTCACTCCCCAGAAGCAAGCAAGGGGCCGTACCATTAATTCCAATCTATTTAAGGCAAAGGAGAAATTATCATTTCTTTGCCTCCCCCCTCCCCAAAAGATAATAAATATAGTTATATATAATTGATGTAATTTCACTACGCAATTTAGTTCTTTTTACTAACTGATGGATAAGTAAATGTACAGAATAAATTATGATCAACGTTTTATGTAATAAATTAGCAGAGTATATCGATATTGTGAATTAGCCGATTTCCCAAGATTCCATTTTCGTCAAGTTTTACATTTTTTATTATTGACAAATTTATGTATCTATTATTGTTGGAAGTATTGTTGATAAGAATATGAAATATTGTTGAGTTTGAAGTTGGGACTATAATATTATTCTACATGACTTCTATTAACCCTTTTTGATAAAGGTGTATCTTTCAATAATCTTTATTGGCAGTGTCGGGGCGACGGTGACTTCCCACGCCAGAGGGGGAGAACCCGTGTCGTCCGCCTTTAAGGGGGACTGGCTAGAAAGGAGGTGGGAGATGCCCTTATCTTATAGAACTAGCGACAGGAGAAAAGGAGTAATAACAGCCTCATTCTCAGCATTGACACAGGCTTAGCTTTTATTACCCAACTCACCCAGAGTGCAACGAGCGACGGCGTGGAGCGTCCGGCGACGAGACAGCAATACTGACGGAGCGCATGACGAGTCTTGTGAAGTTGTGACTTGGGTGAAGATAGTGTCAGGAAGTAGGTTCCACTGAGACAGTCGATGTCAATTCAGGCCGAAAGGAAACGAGGTAGGAAGAATTCGGAAAGAGACCGTGAAAGTCTATTCTGACCGAGAAGTGTTGTAGGAAATTCGGTAGAGACCGTACAAGTCAATTCTAACCGACAAGGCGGAGTGGAGTCATCTCTCTTTCTCTTCGCGAGCGCCAATGTCTCGCGTATTTATATTGTGGCTCTGTATCGCTCTGTCAGTAGTTCTGTATCGTTTAGGCAAGCGCTTCTGATGCACGGGACATTTGAGCCCGCCTCACGGCAGCACTCAACGTATTTTATAGCGTCCCAAAAAATTAGATTGATAAGTAAGACATACATTTTTTAATAATAATTAAGCAATCAGTCAAATGAAGGTCATTCAAAACAAGACCTTTCCTCTCATTCGAAGTCTAGAAAATTATACTTGTTTTTTTCTTTTCGCCACGGTCCATGAGATTAGAGCAAGCATCACATGGCTTCCACTATCATAGGCACCTGGTCCCCCACGGTGCGACTGGGTATGAATTACCCACAGGACACAACATTAAGAACATCAAAAGGTGAGATTCATTCCCGAGCAGCGCAGGATGAACCAGGTGGGTCATGAATCAGGGTTCAGAGTGATTAATCTGTCAGATATATACATGAGACTGAACTCGTAGACTAAATCATATTAGTATTCATAAATATAAGAAATTTAAACAACTTCTCAAACTACGTTTACATTTTTATAAATATTTGTGAAATTACTCAGTAAGAAAATAAAACAAGTTATCCTTAACTTTTATAAGATTTTTATAAACATTTTATACATGATAAATTTGAATTTTGTGACGAATAAACATAAATTCTTAAAATCACGGAAATAAATGAACAAAGCGTTTGGTTGGAAGAAACACTGACGAAATTTAACATACTTTGGTAGTAGCTAAATTATTATTTTTTTATTATGAATATAGCATTGATGAAAATTTTAAGAACTGTCTCTATTTTCTGGTTTTCAAATATTACTTCTGATGACGCATTACGATTTATTATTGGCCAATATCTCTCTATATTATGATTCTTTGCTTTGCATTCTTTTTACTGTGTGTAGTTTGTGAGGAATAGAAATGTACTTTCCAAAAGTTTTTTTTTTCCTTATGATAAATTTTCCATTTTTCATTATATATTCCGTTGTTGTGAGATTCATTATTGTTGGGAGAATGAAGATAATATCTTCGATGTTTCAAAAGGTTTTATATGAATCAAGTTCGTAATAAAGTTTTACAAAATATAGATTTCCATCAACATTTGTTGCGATACGCTTCGAACGTTGCTTGAGGTAGCAATATACACTTTCTTACGGGTTTTTTTATCAGAAATTCTTTGTTTATTTCTCTATGCGTGTATATTAGACAGAAAATATTTTATGTATAGTTCCTTACACATTTGACTTAATGGAAGAAATACACGTTTGGTATTTCGCATATCATTTTCAATCCGTCGAAGAGAAGTTCTAACTTAAATTTCGAATAAACAATTCTTATTCATATAAAATCTGTCGTTAAGAGGTCAATCCACTGAACATTACTGACTTGATTTGAAACTCAGTGACTCTTCTACATACTTTACTTTTCAGTCAATTATATATAAAACGGCTAAAATATAGATAGCCATGATGTTCAGCGTTTTACATATTTAGTTTTTAAGCTTATAAACATTTCACGTCTTTCATGTCTTATTTTATGATGTGGTGAGGTTCAGGCTATGACGTCTGCTCTTCTACTTACCCGCATGATTTGGGCGAGAGAATTGGGCAGGTGGGATGTTGGATTCCCGGTGAATTCAACGTACCAAACCATTGGTTTGAAAAACTCCAGCTGAAAATATCACACAGTTTGGCTGAGCTGGTCAACGAATGTGCGCTCTTCCTTTCAGCAGTGAGGTGCAAAGCAAAAGGCATATTTAGGCATAGGCAATATAGAAAATTGTATTCTAAACATGTGTTGCTTTTATAATGTTCTCTAAAATATAATTTTCAAGATTTTCGTTTGATTGGCAAATATTCTCAACGAATTTAAAACAAAGTTATAGGTAATTGTTTATAGACATGTTTATTTTAGGTTTTTAGGTAGTTATATTGTTTATACAGCTGTACCTTATAGTAATAAATAAGAATAATAAATAAAAAATATAAATAATTATTTTGTAAATATATAATATAAAAAAATTGGTAAATATTTAAATTGTATGTATATAAGTCTGCTCTCAAGGGGCAGCATACTACTACTGCCTGGGAGTGCCAAAGTAGTTTCAAATCCACCTCTGGAGTGAAGATACTTCGGTGATCTAAATGCGAGAAAAAACCCGCCATGATGCAATCTTCGTCAGGTAATTAGTTCTAAAAGTTGTGAGGACGTTACAAAGCTCAGATGGCCTACCATTCCTTTTTTGAGTTGTCATTCTTTCAGAATCACTAATAGGCTCTGGGAATAGTGTATGTAACTGAATAGAACGATTGCAGGAAAGAGGGTCATGGGATACATTATTAACAAGCTAGCGGATGAAAACAAAGGGCTCGCCGAAATTGTCGAAAAGAGATTTGGAAATTCTCTTGGGAAACCAAATGTTGCTGATAGAATAAACAAGTATAAATTCACTTATAAGTTGCTTGTGACAATACGTTCTTTGTTTGAGCCACGCGAATAATACAATCATTGAAATAAATTTCTTGAATTAGGGGTTATGTAAATAACTACGCTATTCTTTGCAACAAATTGTATCACCTGACGGCCACTTCAATATAAAGTCGAAATGTTGTGAGCTTTTTATCAGAAATATATACTGTTCGTCCGAAAAAGGTCTTAAGTCAATAATTATTAATTATATAATATTAATTTAATCCTACTATGTATTTAAATGTGTGGTCTCAGTAAAGAAGGACAATTAATTCAAAGCATATCTTTAATGTCTTGCGCTGTAATTTATTTATTTGAATACTCATTGTATAAAGATTATAAAGAAAACAAGCAAATAAAACTCTACCTTATTCTTGACATTAAACGGAATAATTTATTTCACTGAAGAATAACCCTAAATCTCAATGTGAGATAAATATTCATGAACCGGAGACTTGTTAGTGGAGGTCGGAACCCCAGAAATGCAGTGATGGTGAATGAAGCTTGGGACAAATATATGTGGGGAATTCTCGCGACTATTAGAGCATAAGTGCGAAGTTCTTTCATTCGTGAGAGCAAAGCGGTGGGTGGTGTGTAATCTACGCGGCAGAAGCCAACCACATTCTCTCCCGGATCAGACAAGCATATCGCCTCCCTCCTCGCTCTCCCTGTGTTTTGTGAATTGTTGAGTGTGGAGAAGCGGTTTCGTTTATGCATCACTAACATGCTCTGCTCACTACATTCTTTAAATATACAGAATGTCCCAGAAATTTTAACATCCGTTTTAATCTATTATTATTAAACTTCAAACACCTAGAACACTTTCAGTATTCAACTAATAAACAGTATTGCACACCTTTTTGTCTTTTTTTTACCTTGTCTTAATATCATTTTACCTTCATTTAAAGACATTCCCGGGCATGTGTAGACTCTACTTTTAAGATTTTTTGAACCCTTTAGTGTGTTTTACATCTTTCCAATTTTTCACGTGGACATCCGAAACATTCAGTATATTATCTCTATTATAGTCACGGTATTACTTTATTCATCATTACATGTTTCTTATGTGTTGTGGTATTAGTCAGGAATTACCGTTTGCAATAATTCACACGATATATTTATTCAAACTGAATCCGAATTTAATCGGCCACGGATTAACCGGTCGATCCCGTACAGTAGTTTTTTTTCTCTCTCTCGGCGTATGACTGTTTTCAAACCAGGATACACACAACATATGAAATACTTATATATGTACATAATGTTTGTACATACTTTACGTTTTATAAGTTTATGTAAGTTATTAGTGTTAATTGTTTCGTGTTCGTTTATGTATGTACGGTCCTGGAATTATAAAAGGGCTCACGTTGCATTCTAAGTCCCGCGCTCTCAGCAGTTTGGATTTGTTAGGTTCGCAACGCCACTCCGAAGCTCTTCACCTTCATGCGACCAATCGTAGGCAAACTTGATATTGCTTCCATATTTGGCAAACCAACCGAAGACTAGTACTGGTGAACATACCCCTATTAAATCGTAACGAGAGAAAATGTTTTAGTGCGCCGCTATTAAAGAAATATGTGGTAAATTTTTATTATACACGTCTTGGACTTCCAAAAAAAAAAAAAAAATCTTCACGTTCTTAACTTCAATAATATTTATTATTCTCTATATTTAAATGACATCTCAAGTTTTGTTGTCTCACAACGTCGTTCTAGGGAATATAAAACAAATTAAACTTCTCCGTAAAAAGGTTTACTTCTTACTGAAGAATCAATATTGTTATTTCACAGATTTGAATACCTTCCCAAGATTTCGTATGAATTTCGTAAGATACGCATTCAGGAATTACTTATTAATACTCTTATAGCCTCTGAATTTTATTCAGTGACGCAAAGAACTAAAGGTAATTGGCATCAATTAGTGTGTTTATTGTAATTTCAAATTATATGCAGCTCTTGTATACTATTTTTAGAGGTCAACTTAAATATTGCAGAATTTATTCTACAAATTCTGCAATATTTTTCCCGTCGTGGTGAATTACTTAACTTTACCATAATAGAAATGAGATGTTTTATTGTGTGATTATCTTAGTCAATCTGTGTGAATTCAACTTAATTTTGTTTGAATATCTTAATAAAAGTGATTTGTGTTTTTGTTATATTTATTAAAATCTAAAAAATGTTTTTTTGTAATAATACTCTCTGAGTACGTTGTTTAATGTTGCACGGTTACAGTTAAAGCGTTATATCAGGGATCAATATATTTCTAGTAGATGTAGTTTATTTATTGTTTAAGTGATTTAACATTATTATTATCACTAGAATTAACCTTTAGTGTTATTCATTCGTTTTATATAATTGTTTGCTATAATTCTTGAATTCCGTTTGACTTGTAAGAATAGTATTTGCGATTGACATATAAGAATAGTATAAAAGAATTGCAAATTATGTGAAATTACGATAGGCAATACACATCACTTCATGTCACTTAGCTTTGAGTTCTTTACGCCACTGTCTAAAGTTCAGAAATTATAGGAATAATTATAAGTAATTCTTGATTCGAATTTTACAAAATCTATACAATATCTTGATGATATCCTTTTTCTATGATAAAAACCATATTTTTTTACAGTAAGACGCAAACTTTTTTACAGGAACTCTATACACTTTATATTCTCAAGGAAGGTGGTGTGAGACAACGAATCTTGAGGTGTCATTTAAATATAGAGAATGATTAAGTTTATTTAAGGTAAGAATACACAGAATGATTTTTGTTATGGAAGTCCAAAATGTGTTTAATACAAATTTTCAAGATATTTCTTTAACAGTGTCGTAATAAAACATTTTCTCTTGTCACGATTGAATAGGGATATGTTTGCCAGTACTAGACTTCTATTGGTCCGCCAAATACGGAAGCAGTTTCAAGTTTGCCTACGATTGGTCGAAGGAATTTAAGGAGCTTCTCCCCCGTGGCAGACACGAGGTGTTGCAAACCTAACAGCGCCACACCCAAGCGCGCGGGACTTAGAATATTTTCCTGAACCCTTTTACATTTCCAGGAGTATACACACAGTACAATAAAATATGTTCCAATGTCATCTCATTTGCGTTTTTATTCATGATAACTTGGTGAAATTGTAGGTTCTTTTTGAAGTAAATCTATTTTGGACGAGATTCCCGGATTTACCAGCGAAACGTGTAACCGGCTGGGGTCACTATCCTGACATCATCGGTTAAGAGGGGTTCTCCTGTAGATATTTTTTAACTTACAATGACATTTATGATTATAATTACGTAGTGAAATTAATGAATTTTCACAAATATTTTAGCTTTTTTAAAATACATTTTTCGAGCACAAATGTTGAAATTAATCAAGCGAGAAAAAAAGTGAGGTTAACTCACAGGTCTTAATAAATGGCCATTGAGAGTGTCGTATCTTTGCCGCTCGTGGCGCGAAGTAATCGACCACTCCAGGGCACTTTGCTTGACAGAGCGGAAAATTTCCGGTAGAACTTTACATACACAGAAAAAGCAATACCACTAATCCCGCAGAGACCATCCCGAGCTTTTTTAGCAGAACAGAACTCGGAGTACGCAATGAAACTGCTGTATGTTTTGAAAGAAAAGATTGGAAAACCCTGAAATAATGGCTGCAAATAAAAAAATAAATAATTAGTAAGTAAGTAAATCCACATTTTACAGAAAAGATTAAAATATTTAAAATGGAACACGTTCGACCATATTGAAGAAGCATTTTTGTTGATAATGAAAAGGTGTTTTACATAGAAGTATTTAACCGATGCCTAGATACTGTGTTGAAACAGCCAACTGAGGGATTTGACGCTGCTTCATGCACAAATTTCCAATTCCAATTTAAATCATTTTCTTCTTACATCTACACAAGAAGAAATATCATAATCTTGGAAAACACTCATTTCAAACAGGAAAGTAAAACATTTGCTGTAATTGATAACGCACTTGTATAAACAACATTCACACCGGATCTCCTAAGGGCAGCCACCCACGCAGTACTAACTGATCGCCGCGCCACGTGCGGCGAAGTTACAACGATACACATCCGTTACGAGTTTAGAAATAACGAATCAAGATAACGAGCTGTTACTTCTTATATTTTTCGTAAATTTCGTCGTACTCAAATTTACTCCAGCGTTTTCTTGACCTCCGCACAAGGATATAGGATGATTTGATCCTCGGAATCATTTTACAGCAGACGAAGTGAGCTGGAGGTAGTCAGGGGAATGAATAGACATTCCATGACTTAATTAGTGTTCAAAAGGTGTCGGACGGTATCTTTTTGGGATATACGGAAACGTTGTGGATAACCGAATTCAATTGCTTTTATTTAAACTCTCTTCCAAATTTTATGTGCATAGAAAAATTGTTTATTAATACTTTATCAACATTATTTTTAAAAAGTAAAATTTGTATTTACGTTTACATTGTTTAATAAATTTTTGCGATCTTACAACTCTAATATTTAATATCAACAAGTGAATCTGGATTCCAGTTAAAAATTCCATGTAATCCATAGGGTTCTCTCAAAGGAATACGCTGGACCAACAATAAGAAGCAGATAGATCATTAGGTCTGAAATACTACGAACAATGCTATCTGGGTATCATGTATGTTTGAAAAAGTGTTTAAGTATTCATAGTACCTAAATTTTGTTCCCAAGTATAATTTATAATATGATCTCTTCAATTATAATTTTAGATTCGAAGAGAATTGGGCAGACACATATTATCTAAGACAATTATACATAACTTTGTGGTTGCTAACATGGTCACATATACCTGAGAACACTCATTAAGTTTAGCGGGTCCCAGAACTCTAGATTTAGGGCCATTTTTTATCTTTTTATTCAAAATCAAGACGAAACTTTCAATGAGCCTTATTTTCCGAAAAAAAAAAGTCGGAAAATTTAATTCTTTTTACCGAAACAAACGTTATTAGCTGGTGATACATATTATTGTTACTTTTTTCATCTATTTTATTTAATCAGTTGTTACATTCTGCAAAGAGAAATGTAGTTAGTTTCAGGTTTCGCAACCTCTTGAAACCACATAAATATCACAATTATTAAGTTCGCAATATTTTTCATGAAAAGAAATTCTCTCGCGCAATGTTTCTGCTGATGATAAGATTAGATAAGTAATAGACAATTTTTGACGCGAGAAAGAAAAAAAATTGTTAATTTCTATTATTAAGATGATAGTTTTTAAATACATTTTAGTTGAAATTAGAATACACAAAAAAGCGTTTGATCAGAAAAAATGAAAATTCCAACCATGAAAAATCTGCAAAACTTTAATTAACATATTTTGTAAAATTTCAGCGGTTAAAAGTAAAACTGTTTAAATTATATTTTGTGGTGTAATATGGGTATTGTATCACTTTATACACTTTATATAATTGCGATAATTTGAAATGTTGAGCAAAATACTTTAAATTTTAAATGTGAAATAAATTAGTTACAAAAAAGTGTTATTATATTAGTTAAAAGAAAATGTCAGTGACATAATGTAATTACAGAAGTTAGACTTTTTCTTCCATGATCAATTTTATTGCCATGCAATTTTTGGAATTTCTGTCAGGATTTCTAAAGACGCACTTTTTGATTACGGGAAAATCGGAAAAAAGTATACTATTCCATTGTCGTAACTAATAGTTCATGAATCATTTTTTTAAAATTAATGTACGTATTAAAAATATTTACGATCGTATATGAAAATTTATAAAATGTATTTTGATTATGAAAAATTTATTGTGGTAATTCATACCGATTTTTTGCAAGAAAAATGTTACAGGCTTCACGAGGATATTTATCATATAATAATAATAATAATAATAATAATACCTTAGATCACGAGGTAAACGCGAGTACGTCAGCAACACTGTTACCTAACAGTTTCCACCCCATAACATGAAAGAAGATGCAGAATTTATCAATACATTTAGGGTATATGTCTTTTAAGTCGTATGAATATAGCCTATTTAAAAATGAATGTTTGTTTGCCCTTTATGCGTTCCTATACCATTCATCCGATTGCGATGAAACTTTGGCAAGTTGTTGTGCACACGCCCGCGAAGGTTTCTAACATAGTACACCTACTCTACAGTAAAACTTGCGGGTCGATCCGTGATGCAGAACAGAGCGCACTTCCCTTCTTCCTTTGGTAAAAATGGTTCACACGACCGGTTGATACAAGTAGAATGTACAGCAGTGAACGAAGTTGATTCGCGACGTCTTTTTCGGGGTACTCCCGTTCCTCCCGTCCTTCATTCCACCACAACATTAACTCGCCTATAAATTCCGATTTTAAAGGGATGAAATAGAGCGACATGACATTTTTTTTTTACTTTTTCGCTAACTAAGTGTCACGAACTAATGAAGATATCTCGTGCTATTTTGTCAACACTAAATTCAACACAGGGTAAACCACATTACAGAAAAGAAAAAAAAAACTCCTATGCGAATCTGTAGAGGTCCGTTAGTATGATATAATATATCTCTATTGGTATTCTGAATATTTACAGACAAATTTTATATTTTATTAAATGTATAACGCTTCCAGAAACTTTTACTAAGAGACAACAACCACATGAAGAAATTACCCTTATTTTTCGCAAAGTGTTTTGCTCCTTTCTTGTTCGAGGACATAGCAATTAGGAAAAAGCAAAAACGAGTATTGAATTTCACTCTCTAGGAATAATGAGCTTGTGAAAATCAATTAATGTTGACTTAAGTGAATTTTCATGTAATATTGAGATGAACAAATGATACAAATCACAAAGCAAGTTACCGCAATAACATTCTTGACAGAAATACGAATAAAAAATATGAAATGGTTTTACAAACGATTGTAGGTACCGGAAAGATATTTTTCCCCTTCTTTTTTATATTTTAGAAAATTTAGCTAGGTTATTAAAACTGAAAGCTTTCAGCTCAAAGAATTTGTAGGTAAACATTAACATAATACACAATATTCTTAATTTTCAACGTACAATCAACAAAATACAATAAGTATTTCNTATATTCCTTTTTGATAAGCAACAAAATATATTTTGATTACCTATGCGTGTAATAATACTAGAACTGTCCATTTCGTATCTGTAACTCATTCTATATTATGCGTAAATACGAAACCTAATTTAGATTTTAGGGAAACAACCGTGAAAGTTTCGTTTATGTTTAGATGTGTATAAGAGACAGATATATATATATATATATATATATATATATATATATATCATATTGTATAAGGACTAATCAAATCATCCTTAAGTTTTAATAATCTTACAATTGTCAAATACGAGGAAAATAATTTTTAGAAAAATTTTTATAGGTAATATTTTGTAACTCATACTATTACAATACAATGGCTATTGCCGTACTTGGATGTGATAAACTAGGTTTAATCTGAACGTTGTTGTCCTCAATGTTTCAAGACCTTTCTTGTGAGTAAATCCACGTAGAATGAGACCTGACTAGCACTCGTTACCATGGTCTTTAGCTGGCCAAACCGATAAATAAATACACGCTAAAGATTATATATATAATCTTGAAAATGTTACTGAAATCTTGGAAATAAACCGACACTACTATCTTCTATAAATTAGAAAGTTTTAAATATAATGAAATAATGGAAAATAAATCATAATAAATCATTTTGGCACTCGCCTTCGTCACACATGTAAATGATGCTTTTATATGTTTTATTTTATTTTCATTATCTTTAAAAGATTTGAATTTAGTTCAATTTATAATTTTAATATATTTTATTCATATATAATAAAGGCTAAATTTGTCTCAGTTATTCACGCTCCCCCACTCCCGCGAAAGGGTTTCACGTATCAGTTTAATCGTTGAAAGTTACATGAAAGGTTAAAAGTAATACTCTGTGCGCTGTGATTTTCAAAATTATGAAATCAGCTTTTCTTACCATAAAGCAAGAATAACATAATATTAATATGATAAAAATTGACTCAAAACTCTCTGACCCATTAAAAAAATTTCTCGTCTCTGTTGCAATGTAAAACTCTAGAATAAGTATATTTATATTTATTTTATTTTCACAAAACTATGCATTTATGTAAATACAGTTGTTGACAAATATCTGTATGGAAGCTGGATGAACAATGCTAAGAATGCAGGAGGGAGAAGGCTTCCATTATGCGCCACGTGCCGTGAAGTATTTGCAAATGAAAGCGTAATGCGTCGTACATCTTTCTCTTCTCTTGCGGCGCTCACAACAGACACCTACGTGTCTCCATTACGTTTGTATGCAAGCTTCATAACTACATGCAGTTACAAAAAAAATGTTAGTGAATAAGTATAAGCAAAAATGAACTGTCAGTTCATTTTCGCATTATATTGTTTTTATTACATTATTATAAATAATTATTAGTATTACATTATTTATTAATGTTTGTTATACTATATTTTATTGAGTATTGCATAAAATATACATCTTTTATATTGAGTCAAACATTTGAAGATGTGAATGTCATAGTATAGACATTCATATCCCCTCTATATAACGAATGTTGGTATACAAACTTAATTAAAATTATGTGTATAATTTTACTAAAGTACTTTTAAACATGTAAATTTAAAAAAAATATAAAATGTCATATATTTAGGCTATTTGAAATACTAATATTAGCTACCGTTATATCCGGCCGCTTTCACCGGTTTATTTATTAATTTCAATTTCTATCCTCATGCATTTCATTTACAATGCTTAACCGCACCAATTGATTTCATAACACGTTTTGATTTGTCTCACTTCAAATGTGTTGTCATTTGGTTTCGTTCAGTGACACGTGGTGTAATTTATGTGAGAGTTTTAAAATAGAACAAAGGTCATATAAAATATGACTTTTTGAAATGGAAGTTGCATTATATTCGTTTTTGTCTGTATTCAAATGATCTACAATGCAAGTAGAATAAACAAGTTCAATGAATAATTATCTATTTATTGTTACACACCTACTGTTACATTGATTTTGCGTGGTTTATTATAGTTTTTTATTTCTATGAAAAAATCAAAATTTTAGATAAATTAATTAATTAGTTAATTAACTATTAATAGAAAATACTGTTGATTAATGTTTTTGTGAATTATTTAATGTTTTAACGTGCATAATTTAAAAGTTACCTACTATATTCCTTTTTGATAAGCAACAAAATATATTTTGATTACCTATGCGTGTAATAATACTAGAACTGTCCATTTCGTATCTGTAACTCATTCTATATTATGCGTAAATACGAAACCTAATTTAGATTTTAGGGAAACAACCGTGAAAGTTTCGTTTATGTTTCGTTCAGCACTTTATGCGTAATACTTTGTTTTTGAAAAAAGAAACATTTACGCGGGTGTAGTCTAGAGAACGCAGCTTGTCAACGACTCTTCGAGATGCTCAATATAAAAGATGTAGTACATTAAGACGAAACCTGGTCAGCCTCATTTCTGCCGCGAATTTGGTCGATAGTTCCTCCGTGTAAGTTTTACATATTTAAACTAATGAATATTATTTTTAGAACAAAAGTTGTATTTAATTTCTTTCTACTAAACATGACAATTAACCTCTGTCATGTGTTTTCATCAGTAAAGTGTTTTCAAGATCATGATAAAAAAGTAAAGTAAACGCATAAGAGTCACTCACATTTTTATAGAAACTGTCTCGGTTTTCGCTTGTGTCAGTCATCTTTCTTCTTCGTCAGTCAAGCGAAAGCCGAAACGGTGTCTTCAAGAATGTGAGTGAATTTTATGTATTTTCTTTTATAATTTTTCATGTATGATATAATTCTTTGAAAGTTCAGTATTCTGCACCGCAAATATTGATGTTGTTAACGTGGAAAGTCTCTTCTTGATCTTACGGTAAAATTCTACTACTACTAACGTCCATTATGTAATCTAATTAAATAAATAATTAAAAACTTACGACCTTTTAAGGACGAATAATATTTATATTTTTTATGAATAGCTCACTACGTTTCGACATGAATTTACGCCGTCGTCAGGTGATCAAGTAATAACAATTTTTTTTAACAATAAACATAACAACAGGACAAATGAACATGATATGAACAGAATTATAAACACAAAATATGTTTACAAAAAAGCAGAAACACAAACATGTTATAATATCGTATAGTATAAACCAGTGTCTGTGCGTGGATTTAAACTCCCGTGTGTATGTCTATTGACGTATATTAATGACGATTTAAGAAACAATATTTGCACAAAATTCACGCTAAAAAAGATTTGCTTTCTCAATGTCTCCAGTGAAGAATAATTTTGACAATTAGAACACTATTTGGAATTTTTACGATAAACGTGAATCGAAATTCACGTATTTTGTGTGAAAACCACATGCGGGTTCATTGAACGGGGTCGACTCCAAGAAAGTGTTATCGTTTTGGAGACGTCAACAAATACTTTCATTCGATATAATATTGATCGTTCAAAAATTTACCATATTTTCAAAGTTTCCTTTTTTCATAATGATCAGCTATTTCGTTATGAATATATATGTTCATGGATTAACCTACATGTTTCGATTTATCAAGTGATATTCCATTTATTATTATTATTATTATTATTTGTTTTGAGTTCATATTCTACCTGACTGGTGAATAATAGAATCACTCGGGTATGTTTGCCTAGTATGTGGCGTTTGTTCAGAAATTCAGATGTTTCCTGACGATTCGGCATGTATCGAGGTTAATGGTTTTCTGCATTTTGTATAGTTACCTATTGATACAAAACAGTGATTTATTCGCTGTTTTTGGTACCACACGAGTTGCATAGATAATAATGGGTATTTATTATTTATCTTCACATTCTCTATATTCCACTGAGCCACAATTTCATGGGACACATACAAATACTAATTGCATTTTCTCGTTGTATTTTACTGCCGTATTGTGTATTATTATTTGGAATTTATATCTCGGCAATATCTAGGTCATTAGAGCCCGCATTTCATTTATCAAACTTCGTTAAATTGTGTGTGAGAAATGACCAAAAACAGGGTACATAATAGTGATATTAGTACTTCAACTGTAGAATCAAGAAGTAAATTTACTTAATTATATCGTTACTTAACGTGATAATATAATTCAAAGTAAGAATACAGGTCCTCAGCTGTTTCGCCTCATTACTTCGACCGAGAATACTCATTTCATGACGTCAGACTTCCTGAGAGCGTCCTCAGCTTAGGCACTTGACACACGAGCGCTGGGGATTCATGCAGCTCTTCTGCAGACCTTACAGTGTTGCGTTCCCTCATCACTTCGAATATATCTAGCAAAAATTTAACTCTTGAAGTAAAAGTATCAACACTTTCAAATATTTGTCGGAATCTATGAGTCATTAAACACGTATAAGTTTTCTGAGTAATTTATGTTGTGTTATGAAAATTTACATGGATAAATATAATTTTAACATTTAATGTAAAAAGAAATTTAAAACAACTTTTGATTACTCTATTTTTTTTCGAGGTTACTTATATACTAATAATACATTTTGAAGTATTTACGACGAAAAATATGAATTTGTTTATGAAACTGCTTTACTGAAACAGAAAAACTCAAACGATAGACATACAATCGTAAAAAATATAATTTAAACGTTTTTTTGGATTACTTCAAATGCAATATCACATCCCCGAAAAGAGATAAGACATGGAATGATAAGACATGAACTATTCAAGCGTGTTTATAAAAATCAGCGTCGCCTAAATGTTATTAATTTTAATATTTAACCCTTTCAGCAACGTTGAGGTACCTTTTTATGACCGAAGTTAACACGGAAAAGACATCATTTTTTCTTTCGAAGGATTAACATTCTCGAAGGGATGTTGTTGCTGAGGAAATCACTTGTAGTTAGGAGAACGAAATAGCATATTCCAGTATCATTTTCATTATTACACTGTTCCTCAAAAAGTCCTCCTCCATCAACACGTCTAATTGTTTATAGGAAATGAGTAATTTCTACGAGAAAATGAAAGTCAAGAGAACTGATAATATATAACTTTGTGGTAATTGTATATGTAATTGATATTACAAAACTATGAATTGACATTTCAATAAATTTCCATTCTTTAACAACCGTTGAAATAAGGAATAATGAATGGATCACAAAGCTTTGTTAATTTTAGAATTCCTTCATTAGCAGAAACCTCATCAAACCCGAACCCTCAATGAAAAAGGAATGATTTCATTAGTAATATGACGCATATTACAATATCAGAAGCTACTCATACAAAATCCCCGAAAATGCAGAATATTCCACATATACGGTATCAGATCTCTAATACAATACCCCATATCGGAAGTTATTCATACATGTGATCCTTCTAAGCCCGGAATCCTCACAGAGAAAATGAAGAGCCTGGGACCATTCAACTGGACAGCGCTGACCTTCTCTCTCAATAATGATACGCTACCCGATAACACACTCCGAACATAACCAAACATCAGTCCAACGGTCATCGACAGTAGAATGAACTTTCTAACGAATATGGAAATATACATTGGTTTCACTATCTCCTTTGTTTACATAATAAAAGTTCATGCACGAATATGGTCTAGTCCCTTAATTAAAGAGTTTAAAGTTCGCTAATGGTACTTCAGTTATTTGATGAAGTCATGTTCATACCTTGTTATTACAACTGAAATTTTGTTATTACAATTTTTTCGGGGTATGCTTTGTATGTTGGATGAAAATCTATAAGGAACGTTCTTTAAAATTACCTTTCTGTTTTCTCGCTTATTGTAACGAAAATGTAAAACTTCAATTATTCTGCGCTGAACGAAAATGTATAATGTAATTTAAAATTTCTTATTTTTGGAAGTGTCGATCACTATTTACGCTTCTTATGTAGAGCTAAAAAATGATGCGTTCAATTTTTGACGTATTTAAATTATTGTGTAATAAGTATTAAATCTTACGTGGAATCAAATGCTGTACTGTTTACCAGCGATCACAATATACTTGCTAATTATTTTACATCAAACCAAAATGATGTATTGAATAATTAATTATTTAGAATTAGTCATATTTTCCACCTGTATAAATAACTTAATGACAAATCAAACCAAACGACCCTATTTTTTATGAACAGACATATACGAGTATTTACTCGCAACGCAAATAAGTAAAATAACATACACGTTTCAGTCCTTGTTGTGGATCATCTTCAGGCAAATTGACAACTTGAGAGCAATGAGCCCACTTCAGTTATTTACGTTTTAGAGTAAATACATCTGATAATAGAAATAGGGTCGTTTCATTTGTCATTAATTAATTTTATAGTCTGATTTCAAACTACATGGAAAATTTTGATTTTAATTTCTGTTAAGCGATATTGATTAAAAAACCAATGCGATCATAATGAGTATATTAACATTAATATCTTGTGAACCTCTATTACCTGCAAATGACGTCCCATAGTAGCGTCCGTAGCTTCTGTTTTCGAATTGCAACTTAATATAAGGTAATTCAGTTCACTATTCATTAATTTTTTTAATTTTGTAGCTATGCTTATAATTTTTATTGTCCTACCATTGTTTTGAAAGGATTTTTATGAAGTGTTCCATGAACTTGAAAAATAATTCAATATGCAATCAACATTGAAAGATTCATTTGAATTAGTGGCAATCCATAACTCAAGCTTGACACGCACAAAAGTTCGTAATTTATTTAATGGCACACGCTAGCCATTAAACTTATTTTTTTTAAATTTGTGTTATTGAATCTATTTCTCTTTAATTTATAATTACACTCGTGGACATATCGTCATCTTCGGGTATTTGTCAAATACGGAAGTAGCACACTTGTCTAAATGGTTTCACATTTAGTTGACTATGCATCATCTCATTTGAATGCATCATCTCATTCGTAGCATCAAATTTTTTTTTTAAGGATAATTTAGTAATTAGAAGAAATTTTGAACAGTGGAGAAAAAAATGTGAAAAGAGCGTAATATATTTGAAAAATGTCTATTTTTTACATGAAACTTAACTTGTACTTCTTTTAGTGATCACTAATTTGAGACATTCAATAAATAAAGAAGAAAATTAAAGTCATTATTAAACACTTTAAATGATCAACTTCTTGAAGAAAAATAAAACAGTTCCTTATAACACTGATATTACTTCTACTACCTATATCGTCATTCGCTGAAATTGGCGTACCATAGCGTTGAGCATGCTTTGTGTGCAGTCGTTACGGAAAGTCATAAAGAAACGCTGTTACTATTTCCAGTAGAACTACAGCGAACCCGAATTGCAGACCTCTTATTTGCCGACTCTAAATTGCATTCATATTTTGAATTGTCCTATAGTACTGTATATTATGAATGTAAAGCGCTTCATTAATATCTAGTTCTGTGAGGATCAATTGTATGAGTGAGTGGTGATAATTAGAAAACTTTGTCAGAGATCCATTCTTCATAAGATAAACGAGATATACGAGAGTGGAAGAGTATCTCGACCTTAAATAAAATTAGGGAATTTTGAATATTTGTTCAATTTTGCGTATTTGTTTTAAGCCATGAATCACCTTTAAAAAAATAAACACCTTGTAATTCAGCCATTGCTTGATACGAACATTTAAACGTGCTGGATCATTGATTAGCCTGTATTAGAGGAAAAAAACAAGCAAAACAATACTCAAGTATCACAAAAATTAACGTTCTCCGATAGTTAGTTCTTCATCCCTTGAATCTGGGATGTAATCATAAGTACGGTGCAGTAATTAAGAATTTGATATTCAACTGGTGCGCGTGAGAATACGTACAATCCGCTCTCATTGTGTGTCTCCAGTTCACAAGTTAATATTGCACAATGTCCGAATAACATGGAATGTATATAATGATTCATAAGCTTTGTTAGTTATGCGCTTGCGATCCAACATGCCATTACCATTATTGTAAATTGGGTTCCATCATAGCGTGCTTACCGAATGAAAATGGTTCTTCGTAAATTCGGCTTTTACAATCAACAGCAAGAGAAACAAAGATATATGAATTATTTGTACTATTTATTTTATCTATGGGTCTAAATGTTGTGTTGAAAAAAATACAATAAATATTGTGAATTGTCTAAAAATGATCGTTGGTATATATTTTAATAAATGAATTATTTTAATTTTTAAGTTTCGTAAATTATTTCATAAGAATATATTACTATTACATCTTTTTATTAAAAAATTACTAAAGTTTATTGAAGAATAAGAAGAATGAATAAAAAAATAAATTGATACAACATTTTTAGAATATCTTCTTTTATTTTTCGTTTGAACATTGTAGAAAAATGGATAATGACGTTTTAAATGAACGAAAATGACTTTAATGGAAGTTTGAATGATTAAACAGTAACCATATGGTAAATTATTATTTGGAACAAATTTACAGCAAAATTTAAAAAATGTTTGTTATTGATTGAAATCAAAAGGATATTTTTCAGAATTATTTTCTTATTAATTGTGGAATCACTCTAAAGTTTATAAATGCTTTATTTACTAGCATTCCAACGCATGTAATAATTAAAGAACTAGCGTGTAAATTCGTACTCGTACTTCATATTAGAAATGTATATTGTACCTTCACAGGCGTTTTGAACGAAATGCGAGATGTGAATGTTACTTTCACCAAGTTTGACATTTAATCACGCGAAGTAGACGGAAGTTCCGCGTAGGAGAAGCGTTATGAAACATTCGCTGCACCATAAATTATTCGTCGGGACATATGGGTTCAATTCTTGCAGAGCCTCGGTTTGTACTTGTAGGTCAAGGAGGGAGCGAGCGAGCGAGCGCGTGTGTGCAAAAATAGAAGAGCTGAAGCCACAGAACAACAGCTTGCGATGTCGTACCATTCGTCCTGAAATATATGGAAGAAATAACAAGGAAACACCGTGACAGTTGGAGACGGACGCCGCGCCGCCGAGGGGAGCGCCGGGGACTCACCGCGCGAGTACTGCTTATGCTCCTGGATGACGCGCTCGGCATTTTTCCGCGCGATGAAGAACCACTCTGAAGTGTTGCTGAGATACTTGTATTCAACCGCCAAGTCTTTGACGAGGATTGGACCTTCAGGGAGACGATACGCGTACGGACAGAACAGCCAATAGTCTTTGTATTGGTACTGATCGTAACAGTTCCCGGCCGCGAAGATATCGTCGTCGAACTCCACCATCGAGAAAACGGAAGTGTGTAGGAGATATTCGGAAAGCAACACTTCGGGATCGGCGTACTTCCAGAGACGCGTAAGCATGTTGGCACGGCTCACAGCCACTTCCGCCTCCACCCGGAAGCGCTCCTGGGCGTAGCGATCCACCACTCCCTCGCCCAAATGGAGGTCCGTACCCGCGGTGCAGTTATCGCCGAGCAAGTGCTGGGTCTCCACGATCCGCAAGAACTTGGTGAGCATGTCCTCTTCGGCGCGCCGCGGCCCGTCCGTGGCGGTGTCATCAGGCGCGGGGGAGGACGACCACGAGGGCGTCGACACCTCATCCTCCACACGGAGAGCGGCGTCCGCGGGAGGAGGACCCGGCGGCGATGGTGGAGCGACGGCGGCGATCGCCGAACGGCGCGCGGGGCGAGTGAGACGCGCGCGTGAGCGGCGATGGCGCACGGCGGCGCTGGCGAACGTGGGAGCCGGCGCCAGGGCGCCAGCCAGCACGAGGAAGAGCAGCAGCAACGCGAACAGAGACGACGGCGAAGCGGCAACGGCAAAGGCAGCGCGGGGCATCGTGGTGGCGGCGCGCGGCGGAGCAGCGTGCCCGCATGTTGCCTCTTGCGACGCCGCGCGCGCACTGACGCCCACATCGATCAGAGGTAGCGAGCGAGCGAGCGAGCGAACAGCGGTTTGCGAGCGGCGACGACGGCTACGGCGCAGGCGGCAGCGACGAAGCAACAGGCGGCGCACGGCGCAACTCTTCTGCGCGCCATCGAGACATTTGCCAATCAGCAGCAGCAGCACTTCCTTCACCACATTTTACCTTAACTGGAATGAGCTATTTTAAGAGTTACAGAAAGAGAGGAAAATGATGAGAGGATTTATTACATATCGTGAGATAGTGAAATAATACGCGTAATGTCCGAGAACTCCGCTTAAAAATTGGAGGGATGATATAACACAAAAAATCAGTGGAGTACACATGTCCCGAAATGTCTTTCGGAGGAATGAAAATGACACCACAGCTGAATAGGAATAATAGGTGTATAAAGTGTTTTACAAGGGAATCGGAAAGTGAAACATGTTTTCAAATTTCAACAACAAATTAAAACGAATAGTCTAAGTTCTACGATGCTGAACTCGCACCGACGTCACATAGATTGGCGAGTATGTTCTATCTGGAGTCTCGTAAATCCACACTTTGTCGGTGAAAGGTCTGTATTGCTGATAATGAGCTGAAATTTGAACATGTAGTAATTTTTTGTCGTTGATCTTCGAAAACCTATTTCTTATTCTGCCTTCCGTCTCAAATTTCATCTCATTTGAGAGACGTTTCTGGTTATGCGTACCATAATGACATTTTGTTCCAACTATTGTGCTCTCTTATTCCACCAATTTTTTATGTGGAGTTGTGGGCGATTATATCACAGAAAAGAATCACGAAAAGAAAAACAATCGTATAAAAGGAATTTAAGAAATTTATTGAGTTTTCCTTTTATGGTGAAGAAATAAGGAACATTATTAAATCCAGCAAAGAAGAGTACCTTCGAACATTACTTTAGTTGCTTCGTACGTGATAAAAAAATTGGGCAAATTTTTTATCACCAAAAAAGACTTGAACATTGTGGTATCCTGGACCTACAATCGGTTAAAGCAACAAACCTACAAATGCTGGTTCCAATCTTGTGATGATGATTATTTGTGTGCATGGAGATTATTTATTTATTTGTAATTTTCGAAGTATTACTTGCCACCCTGTAGCATGGTATCTGACCATATTAGAATATTTAAGACAATAAATACATCTAACAATGTGTTCAACACAATAGTAGAGCAGTTGGTGAATGAATCAAATATCTTACTCATACGATAAATTTTGTAAGAAAGTGAACGAATCGAAACCCTAATAGTGCATGAACTGGAGTCTCTCTCATGGCGTATTTTGCACAGGAATGAAAATAAACATAAGTTGATTGAAAACAAATAAAATAATTTATATAACAACAAATATGCTCCTACAATTGGGAATTCTCATTGTACATGAGTCAGTAGACTCTTCTTTGTACCAAATCGTGGGTGAAGAACCATCACTACTAAGTCCCGCAACGGCTAAGCTAATCACATATTGGTCCCGTAGTTGAATGGAGAGTAAAGTCAAAAGAAACGATGAAATAATCACAGGTACTGAACTAGACTAGATTGTTTCAGAAAAAGAAATCGTTCAAAACAAATTATAAATTGCCGGAAGTTGAAGAATATTGTGTTAATAGTACAAAATATGAATGAGCATGAAATTATTTTACTTTACGAATATACATATAGTGTACAAGGAATATGTTGAATCATCAAACATATTTTCAAGTTCTTCATAACCTGGGTCAACGGGAACCTTTTTTGATAGGTTTGTGCGTGTGAGAAGGATTTTTTGTGTTGAAAACTCGCTTGAAATTAGATCAGAACAAAACTACAATGTGTCTGTAGATTTAAATCCTTTTATACGTATAATACAAATAACTGACGCTGATACATCCTTTCATATTTTGCTGTTATTACCCTTCGTTATATTTTAGAATCGACAATAATACGTTTGTCTACATCTACATACATAAATTAATTCTAATAAAATACTACTTCTATAATCGTAATAATTTAGTTGTAATAAATAATCCTAGTAATTATGTGTCGACAGTAATGTAACAGACGTTCATCCAAAAACCCTAACGATTTTAGAGTGTAGATATTGCAAAAATTGTTTACCCTTACGTTAATACCAACGAATAAGATATAAAAACACTCCTTACCATTAGCAGTTATTAAAAACGAATCAGATAAATCAAGAACCCGATTGATTAATATAAATCATTTGACTAAAATTATATTTGAGTCTCTAACGTTGATTATCGCTATTTGGTTCACATAAGTGAGATTCCCTCAGGACAACGCCACTTATACGGAGAATCGTTAAAGGTGCAGTTTTCTTGATGTAATATATACCCAGTTCCATAGAATGTGCTTGAAAATCAGTGATTTTTGTTTTAAATCATAAGTGGAAGGACAAAGTGAAGTTCTTCATCGTCCTCCATCAGTTCTGGTCATCGATACTTGAACTATTGGATCGCATGTTGCAGAGATGTAGAAGTGCAGAGTCTCGCTACTAGACTCGTGTAAACGCGGCTATGGGAATGAAATCACCTAGACTCGAACTTAAAGAACGAATCAAATATCTCAATATTGGTTCATCTGAGTACACGTAAAGAGATAAATTGAGGCTTCTTAATTTAATTCTTTTACTGAACATCTCGCATCAAGTTTTAATTTTCGTGTTTTATTCATCATCAATGGTATTGTTTGAACGTCTCATTACTTTAGATTATCTATTCGTCATACTTTAAGTGATCTGCTAAGTACCATGCTTCATTAGTTTGTCACTTGAATTTATAAAATATGTAAGGAACAATTTCTAAAGAAATTCAATATAATAACTTATATATTCATACATACATATTCGTATACCTAAGTAAACATTATTTATAATAATAAAACATTTAGAAAGTGCATATTATTACTGCCACAAACAACATTCACGATTTTGCATCGAAACAGCTATTCTCACAAATGTATATTTTACAAAACATAATAAGTACTTGAAGTAAACAAAGTTATCTAACATTAAAACCAACTCATTCTTTCTCACGCCTCATAAGAAGTGTTTCATACAATTATATAATGAAACTTTTATCACTAAAAGAATAATAATTAATAATCTAACCCTTGAGTATTCATAATAAACCACGACTGATAAAAAAACTGCGAAGCAGGTAACTTCAACTGAAAACGAGGCTGATTAACTGCACATCGCAATGCGTCTTCATATGTGCTAAGTGAAAAGGAGGAAAATGATGAAAAACTCATGGGAATGAGTTCGCTGATTATCTATACAATGCTAATTGAATACTATTTTCATAATATGTTTAAGAAATTAATTTAGCTAATATTTTGTAGCTATAGTATATGCAGTGCTAGTTCTTTGCCAGTGTTTCTTCCAACCATACGTAATTTATTACGTTTATTATGAACCATGTAACAGTACGCGTTGTACCGTATTCCTGCTATCATAAAATGTTGATTTCATTAAAAGTACACGCTTTTTCAGTTTTAGGCAGAATCTGAATTTATTTAATGTTACAACAAACATAAAGGAACAAGTTCAAGTTCCAAAAGGCATTTATAAATGTAAAATATGTACATTATCTACAATTTTTTACGTAATATTGGCAAGGCAAGAAATCTTACTGCACAAAGCAGCCTTAATGAGATGCCGGGTCCGCGCAACGACAGCAAAGCCGCCCGAGCGAACTCAACTAGCGGGTGGTACCCACCAGCGGACAACACGACTGTCGCATAGCCTGACAACTCTATACGGACGTCCCGGAAATTGGCCACATCTAGAGGTCAGAGAGAATTGAAATGACTCTCCCTCTCTCTAAATGTTTCTGGTGGAAAAAAAGAAAACAAGATTCTGCGAAAAAAAAGAAAAGCAAAGGTGCGTCTCTGTTATTATCCCAAGGTTCAATTCTCGATCCTATACTCTTTTTGTTGTACGTGAACGACATGTCAGATTGCAAAATGATTCTTTCTGCTGATTTACCATGTAAACACACACGTCAACGCTCAAAACGTTCTGTCTAACGTCTACACTTGGCTCCATGCAAATCGTTTCATTGTAAACATTAAATTTTTTTTAAATATAAAATTTTAGAAAGTTAGATACTAGGACAGGTTTTTAAGAAGGGCGAGTTGAAGTAGATACATTTCATCTCAGCGGTAAGAGTGCGGAAACGTGGCACGAAATTCCTAACAAAGTTTTCAAGCTCTTGAAGTTCTTCAGCTATTTCTCAACTATTGTGGACTGAAGACGGTAATTTGACAAAATTCTGGAGTAGTGACAATATTGCTACACAATCTTTGTTATCAATGAGCTCTTACAAATTTATAACATGGTTCTTAGATTCATTAAATTAATTTTTATAAGATGTGTGATGAACGTCCTGGAAATTTAAATGTCATTCATTTTTGTTATTTCAATTTAAACTGGTATTTATTTTTATTTTTTGGTTATAGATGGTGTTTGTGACGTTCTGTTGGCATAGTTAAAAGTATTACTAATTTTGTTAGTCTCGCCTACCGTACATTTATTTCTACCAAAATTATTTTTATATTGTTTTCGGTTGTTAGAGTATCGCGGTGAGGCAAAGTGCGCCCCCTCTCTTTGCTACACTTATGATCGAGAATGAAAAAACCGGACAAAGAACGATGAAAGTATGTCTTAATTTGTTCTCTTCGCGTAATTGAATAACTTGCGGAATACGAACGGGGATCCATGAGATTACGAGCTTGTTTTCTCCCACATGATGTTTTACGTGACTTGAGATTTTATCACAGAGATGGAGTTCCGGAAAACAATACTCGTAGACTCATTATTTTTATGAGCAGAAGGAATAATGCAAAAATTCCTCCACTTATCATTGAAGGAGACAACATTAGTCTTATTTACGTTTTATTATTATTATTTTTACAAAATAATAATGCATGTTTTGAATTGAAGATATCGTAACGTTATAAAAAACACTTTAGAGAAGTTCATATCGTATTATTTATTGAAATTTCCTAACAATTGAAATCGTGACGATAAATAGAGATTAAATCAAAAAATTTAACTGTGAAATCTTATTTACGATTGAACGTAATAAAATAACGTAACACCCGCATCTTCACTGATATAGACTTTGTGATATTTTTGCCAATATTTTTTTTGTAAGTAGCTATTATCTTTCACGACATGTGGGTAGCATAACAAACTCCAGTATATCGCGGCTATGATCTGTGGTTTTGGTGTAGTACTTATCCTTTTTTACGGTTATATAATGATTAGCATGCAAGAAATATTCATATAAAACTCCAATGAATGTTTTCATTATAACTCTTATTGACCTCACCGTATGGCACTTCTTCAATAAAATTAATACACTTTATCGAAAGACATTCAACATATTTATAAATGAACTATGTCTGTTACAGAAGTACATTGAATTCTACGTCACCAACAATTTACATTACTCCAACTTTGAAAGAGTAAATCGCATGCGTGTTCGATAGCAATGCGTGATAATGAAGATATTACTGGTATATTCGAAATGATAATTTCATACGATATATTTTGTTGTATTTTTTTGCTATTTAGTACTTTGTTATCAAAATTCATTATATTTGTTTTTTTTAATTTTCTACGAAAAAATGTATATTGTTCACATTATTCTCTTTTATCTCTCTCTATTCTTTCGGTGAAGTTCACCTACTTTTCATTTTTCTTTTTTCTTTTTAATCTTTCGTGTGGTGTATGCATTTTATGACTATGTTCTGCTGTTTGTTTTATTTAATTTGTGTGACCAGTATAACACTAGAAAGAGTTGGTGGCATTAGGAAGAAATGGACTCTCTCTTAAGTAACTAAATTCTTCGTAAATAATGAAACATATTCTTTACGACTATTTTAGTTGTTAAAAATTATACTTTGAACGTTATGTTAATTACAAACTCTTGAAGCTCTCACAATATAAATTTTCATGTTAAATATTGTGAATACAAAAATTATTGTAATATTCTCCTGTCAGCAAGAATATTTTACATTTTATTTAAATATATTATTCACAACCCGAAGAAGATCGCAACGAAACCTTAATTTACCATACTTGACGTTGTGTTTGACCAGCAAGAACGTGAAAGCGCTGGAATTTAAATTACTTGGTTTCCAGAAAAAGTATGAACGCAGGGGATGAAGAGCTTGTTTGAGTGGGTCGAGAGTTTTTTAGTTTTTTAGTGGGGTTTTAGAGCTCGTCAACAGCAAGAATGGTACGCAGTGTGAAATTTTATAATATATTGATGATCGTAAAATACCTGTGAGCGTCGGACATAATTCGCTCTTCCTAAACTTTGGAGTCACGAGCAGAGTATAAATTCATTGTGAGCCAATTCATAGTCTGAAAATTTATTCTGCAAATTTATTTGTTTATTCTATTTTTTTTATTTGTATTCTGGTAAGTTTTTATATAGGTGATCCATAATTGTTTTTCACTAAATATTTTGTTTGACATGGAGTAATAACATAATAAAATGACACATTACTTACTTTGTAGTACTATTTCCGAGTATTACACAGAAACTGTAGTCAAAATTGTTTTACAGTGTAGACCTTGACTAATGTATGCTCATTCACAATTTTAATTTAAACTTCGCACACTATACCTGTTAAAAATTCAGAAAACATTGGATTTCTAATAATGACAGAGTTTTCGATTCCTTATTATATTAACCCTCAAGGTCTAGGAAGGGTGAACAACCTGTTTGCAGATGAAACCCATGAGCGAGCTTGCTGTTAAGTTTCAAATTATGGTAAATCCTTCAGAACGCGAACTGAGTCAAGTTAGGTAAATAAAATGCAAAACAAGTTAAAAAGAATTAATGTATGTAATATCATCAAGTTTAATGAAGGTTGTTTTTTTCGCAAACTAGTTTGTTTTCAATTATAGGATAAGATATTTTATTTTAAAGTTTGTTTCATTGTTCCCAAAAAATATGTCAATGGAAGGATTTTATCAAAATAAAACGAAGTTATAAAACATGACATTCAAATTAAAATGCTAGGTTCTTCTAGCTATGAATCAAACTAAACTATTATGTTTCATTGAGTAAAAATTCAAAGTACACAGTCATGATTAAGTTCTTATCTATATCAAGTTTATCTCCACATTGAGCATATGTTGAAAATCTGAAAGGTAATTAAGAGGCAATTCCCGAATAGATTATATTTTTGTTGCAAATGTTCAACGAGGTTTTCATTGATCTATTTACCTGAAAATTATTTTGACTCCTCTAGTATTGGCATTATGGAGTCAGCGTGGCGCAGTGGGTAGAGCGCTGAGCTGCTGGCTGGATGGCTGGAGTTCAAACCCCGGTGACACATCAACATCCAGACTGACTCCCAGGCCTGCTCAGCCTGCTGTAAAATGAGTACCAGGGTTTATCCCGGGGTCAAACCAGTCAGAGCGAGATACTGACACATCTCCTCCGTCTAGTACCGAGGACAAATAATTGTGAAGCTCTACTCTCCGCGAAGCCCATAGACCTTCGGGGTCTGTTGAGAGATAGTTTGACTTTGAGCATTATATTTTTATTTTTTTAAAGGTTGAGTCACACTTATATATTTTAGCATAAAATATTGTTAACGTGAATTTATGAATTTTTTAAATCTTTGAAACTTTATCTATTATATCTCATTGTCTCTGCATATTACGCAAATAATTAAAATTTTCCATACGTAAACAAAAAACCCTTCACGGAAAATGGGAAGAGTAGCGTTGATGGACGCATGTTTTGCATTACGGTTCATCTCATTATGGAAAAGTTATTTTCAAAATAGTTTATCAATCTCAGTGTAGAGATTATGTTCAATCGTTTGGTCCAATATTTTAAAAAATATTCCTTTAACCCATTCCATTGTTGTGAACGTCCATTAATGACGCTGTAGATCAAAGGGTGTACAGATACTAATATATTTTTCAAAACATATCTCATTAATAACTCCTAGGATTTTCTTCAAATATCCACGAAAGTTAATTGTGAACATTTGCATAGATTTGATGTATTAAATGAGCTCAATTTGCATCTCTAGTCAGAAAATCACTTGAGGGAAGCACATGGGATGGAGCAACAGGGTTAATACAGTTTTATAAAACAGAATATTCTCTCAGAGAACAAATTCTCGTAAAACGTTCAAAGAGAAGGAAAAAGGACAACTTATCATTGAAAAGTTTCAGAAGTTTATTTGACAGCTCACAAATGCTCCCTAGAAGTACGCTACAAGTCACTTTCCAATTATTAGGTTTGTAACAAGACAAACATAGTAGTAGTGTGTGTCCAATTATGTTAGTATATTCCCAACAAGTTGCGTTTAAATCTCTAAGAAAGCTGTTAATTGCTTTCGAAATTTGCTTTATAAAATTTGCTTAAATAAAAGGTGGATTTAGTGTCGCAACGATGTGGAATTGAAACAGTACATTTAAGAACATGTATTCCCTCGTTTTCATGTGAAATATTGATCATTCTAAGGAAATATTGTGTCTTATAAAGAAGAAATTAGAAATAACATGTACTTTTTTTTCATATTTTGGAGCATGAGGAAACTATTAAGCAGTATTTGGCAAGTAAGATTTCTATTCATATTATAATTTATTCATTTCCCCTGATCAGTGCTTTACTGTTGTCACTCACATACGTGTAAATAACGATTTTACTCTTTTCGTTGATGATCTTTTCACTCTCGTACTTAATCATTAACGCAGTACCTGGAAATTTTTGTAGTCTAAAAATAAGGATCGTTAGATTTTAATGAAAACATTCCATTTGAGCTCCCTGATATCGAACAAGTGGTTTGTAGAATATCGTCTGTCTGTGTGTATTTCATTCATACATAGTATTAAGATATATTAATCTCTAAATTAAAAAAAAATATCTTCTTATGGGTACAATTGATATTGTTAGAGGTATTTTATATTTTTTAACCATGCAAAGATTCAAAGGTAGAATAGACTGCTTCATCAGAGTGCTGATCCTTGCAAGTTCAACTCTTATCTGCGGGATTGGGAATTCCGCCTGATGGTTGGGAAGATACCGATGTATATTTTATTCTTGTAGTTTTTACTATCTCACTTGCGAAGAAGAAACGCCAGAACACATGTTATGGGATGTACCTTTGTAAGGACATGCGAGATATCTTAAGACGAAAAATAGACATGCCAGACATGAAAAATGTGACCAAATTACCTAACACATTTGACACATTTGACCAATACACTACGGAAGTAGGGACAATCAGATTGACATTATGATATACGGAAGAAATGAGATACTTCTAATGTCTGTAGCGAAGAAGAAACTATATGTAAAGAAGTATTTCGTGAAAATAAGAAGTGAATCTTGCAATGATTTATTTGGTAGTTGTGAGGTGTAGACAACATATTAACGACCGTAAATTTATCATTATTATAATGATTTATGTTGCAAACAAGGTATTTCAATCGTCTACAAGCTGATAAGGAATTTTTTTTAAAAAAAATGTGTATAATGTATTTTTATTAGCCATTTATAGTGAAGAGTGAACAACGTTAATAAAAAGAAAGGACTGACAAATTTTTTTCATCTTGAGTTTGGAAAGTCATCGGCAACTCGTTGGTTCCGCCGTCCTTCCCTATGAGGAAGTAGTACAAAGGGGAATCGTCGAGTACAAAGAAGAGTAACTAAGTCGTCTTATACTGGAGACTCTTTGGGTTTCTGTAATGTTCAAAATACGGCATGATATTAAGAGGGAAGAACAATAAGGTGATCTTTATAGAAGAAGGGACGGAAATATTGCACTAGGCAATGGCTGTGTTACGTTATAAAGATAAAGATAATTGACATTGTGAGCCTTGTGTAAATTGTAGGTGAGGCGGTTTACCCGAAATAAGTGAAAATAAAACGTATATATTTTACTACTTCAACTCATCATTAAAATTCTTCATTTTCAAACTTCATCCACCTGTGGGAGATGAAAATTCTATCGTCCACGTATAATATTCTAAAATCAGACGAAAAAGAGGTCATGACTACAGACTTCCANGTCGGTAAGCGCATGAGCGCGTAGAGCTCAAGGTCCCGGGTTCGAATCCCGGTCCCGTCTACCATTTTCATTCGACGTAACATGATTAATCTGTTACCTGGCGGTGAGGTTCACCGCAATCTAAGAGATTTCTACGATTGAAACATTAACAATGCGCGCACAGGGCTAATAGACCTTTACGAACGAAATAACCGGTTGGTTCCGATTCACACTGTCACAACTTTTTCGATCAAAATACGTATTGAGACGGTCGTTGCGTTGTGTGTTTCACTGCATTCGGATGTACAGGTTATTAGAGGTCAAAATATTATTTCTTAATCGGAAAATGATTCGTAAATTGTGATTTTGAAAGCTACTCCCTGATTATGGAGCTTCTAGCATGAAAACCAACGTATGTACATAACTAAAAAAGAGGATACTACATTTTTTCTTGGAAATTTAATGAGAAATATTTTTGTACGTAGATTCGTTCATCGAAAACCTGACCGTTCTGCGACACAAGGGCAAATCCATTAACATTAGGGTTGGCTTTCAGATATGTGTGGCTCTGAAAAATTTGTGGGAGAGTTAATAATCGTGAAGAGTAATACATTTTACACCAAATTACAAGTTTCGTAACTAAACAAATTTCTGCCCTGATTTTTCAAATTTTTGTGTACTAATAGGATCAGCAAAACGAGGGAAGAACTCCGTTTACTACAAAATGATTTCATTTCGTTCCAATCCTCTGTTACATAATTTAACAAGAAAATATTGGGATATTTTATTCAGTTTTGTTCTTTCAATTGTAAACTCCAACAAGTTTTAAAGCAATATATTCAATAATATATTCAAAAGTTACCATCCACGACTTAAATTCACTTAAGAATGAGAGAAAAAAAGTAAAGTTTTTAGACGTTCTAATAGCACGCGGGGATTCGAACACGTCCTTTAATTGGTATTAAAAAGAAACCTATTCGGGACAAGTAATAAATTTTCCTGTTGAAACTATGCTGAGTCAAAAAAAAAGAAATGGTATATAATCCACCGAACAAGGTTATGGTACTTTCGGATCAAAAAAAACTTAAAAATAGAACGTAAAATTCTTTGGACAAATTATTACTCCCTGGAATTTATCAAGAAAACATTACGAAAACTCTATAAATTGCACAATAGACAACACCTACGTGAGGAAACGATTTACACTATTTTACCATACAACAGATTTATCATATCATTACTGCAGGGAATTATAAGAATGGAGAACATAAAAGTACCAGCATAGGAATTAGTTAAATAAATTTATAAATAAATTTATTGTCAAAAAACAGTACAAACTGCGTATGACCACGTAGAGGAAAAAAAACTAATTTACTCTCCGGAAGCAAGCAAGGGACCATCCCATCAATTCCGATCAAGGGCTCTAAGGCAGAGGCGGATTCAAAAATTTCAGCAAAAGTTCCTAGATAAGATAAAAAGTTAGCTGCGAGTTATAATACTAATAGAATGTCAATATGTTTGTAATTTTAAGCAAAAAATTACATGTACAAGTTATTATCGAACTATAGATTATTCTGAGTATAGTGTTTAAAAATCATAAGAATTGAAATAACACTAAATTCACGATTTATTGTTACAATAAACACGCCCCTAGACAAAGCCTAGAGAACCTGTATGATAAATCCGCCTCTACCAGAAGGAAAAACGGAGAAAAACCCGGGCCAGGATGGGGCTACAGAATTTATGTACACAACCGTGCCAAAGTTGAGTACACATAAAACTAAATTAATATGAGCCATAAGACAACACAATCATGCAAGAAAATAGTTTTTAAAATTGTTATAAGTTGTTTAAAAAGTACTACAGCAATGGCGTGATAAAGTACAAGGCAAATTTAACTTTTATTAAAATCAATAAATTCTTTTACATTGTAGAAGCACTGGTGCAGGAGGTAGTTTTTAACCGCGGATTTGAAGATATTTAATTTCATAATGTCTTTTATATTCTTGGGCAGGGAATTATATAGAACGATTCCCGAAAGTTAATAACTTAAGAAAGAAAAAAAGTATAATAATATAGAAGAGAGAACCTTCTTTCCCTGTTTTTGCCAGTGTTATAATATAAGTCTGTAATTAGGAAACAGATGACGCATTGTATCCTTAATGAAGTGACGAATAATTTTCAGAGTACAGAGGACCAAAATATTTTAGATTGGTTCCTAAAGGTAGGCCTGGAGTCTACTTATCGGTACATTTTTCGTGAACTTGTGAAAAAACTTCTTTGCATACCTACGTTAGAACCCGGTTCTGCGTGATTCGAGCTTGAGGCAGGAAGATACGCTCTAGTTGCTCGTTTTGCTCATGGCCAACGAGAAAGACAAACCTGGGTGCGGAAGACTGAGGTAGCTCTTAGTACGTTAAGTGATACTCCCTCTTAGTAATCGGTGCCTGGATTCTCACGCACCCACGACCACACGACTCACGCACTGCTAACCCAGTCAAATGACTCTTTCCCGCCTGTGTTTCTCGTCGGCATTCCCGTATTGCTGAAATCATTTGATGATATAAGTGCAGGAACTATACCGACGTACAAAAACCGAAGAAAATAAATCAAGTTCAGTGGTAGATTAAAAAAGTTAATTTCATAAAGTCAGGTTAATTTTGTCATTATTGGTTTCTCCGCCCATTTTCTGTGGGGATATAAGGGTTGAAGCAACTTTGTTATATATTTCAAACACATTTTTAGTGGAAGCTGGATTAAATATAGATTTTTGGCAATAAAGCCAAAATTATCATATCAAGATAAATATTAAAACTGAGTCAATAAATAACTTTCATTTGAAATGTGGACATTGACTGCGATAATCCATGTTAAGTTACCCATGTAACAATAGTGCCTGGAACGGAAAGAAAGATTTAGTAGCTTGCTATTCTACATGGAGCGGGAAGGTAGGGTGTCAGAAAGAGAGTGGCCTAGAGAGTGGGATGAGCCGCTTAACCGGCGCCCGGGCAACTTGGCTCACCAGTCAGGTGACAGGTCGAAGCATTGCATTATTATGTTGGAGACGGATTTTGAAATGCGTCATTTATGTTTTGTTGCAAGTTTTTGGATATGTCACAATATGGATATTTTGACACGAATAATTAGCCCTACAAGCATTCTCATAATATAAAAATAAAAATGTACGACCATAGATCGCTCTGAATTCGAATATGGGCATGAGGGAGATATTTTTCTCTATGGAAAGAACTCTGGACCGTCCTACAAATTCTATATAATTTAGAGTCAACCATAAGAAGCAGAAGACCACGGAAGTTACGTAGACGATTTGAACCAAAATTTAGGAAACAAAAATGTAATATTACTTGCTCATTACCCGACGTTATCCGGGATTTTTCTTGGACTAATCTGTTCTTACTCAGGAAACAATAAAACATATCTGTATAATAAGATCGAAATACTTTTACTTACTGGTTTTTAAATACATGTGTACAACAAACTAATTTTAAGAAATTCATAAAAATACAATTTTAATTCAAAACTTGCCTGTATACACCATCTCTCGGAAGTCAAGTAAGTCAAATTTTCGGTTCCGCGGCGTTACGTGGTTTCTCCATTTTATTACTAATCTTATAAAATCTAAAATATTCGTCGAAATTTTCGATTTAAAAACATTTTCTATCGTCGATAAATGCGCAAAACAAATAACCCATTAAATTGGATTATAATTGATTTTTTCCTTCTAAAATCACTCTCTTAAATTGAAGCTATTTAATACTACAATTTTTAATAACGTTCTATCGATAGTTTGGTTAATTTTTGTAGATAGACAAATGTGGTCGCGGACCTTCTTGTACAACTCGAGGTAAACGATATCGCCATTCATAGTTGTCACCTACCTATAACCGTATAGGCGTCGTAAGCAAATATGTTTTTATTTCTATTTAATCGACATTTATTATTAAAAAAACCATATCAATCTTTCTTATCACAAATTTAAAAAATAAAAGTTAGCCTATGTCCATTCTGGACATCTACACCATCTTCTTGTCAAATTTCATCTCGATTGATTCTGTCGTTTAGTCGTGATCAGGTAGCAAACAAACGAACTCACTATCGCGTCACGCATTTATATGTTAGTTTGGAGGTATGGATATAAAGAATCAAAGAACGAAAAGTTCAATAAAATTAAGTTAATATGACACGCATGTATCATGCTTGATTGTCAAAAAACATGTAAAATGGGGTGACGAAGAATAAATAGTTTGAAAGTATATGAAACTTTTACTATAAAGAACTATAAATGGTGATAGAAACATTTAAATCTTTAAGGTAACGAGCTTCATATACTTATAATATTCCTTAATAAATATAATATTTCTTTTATTAAAAAGTAGACAGAACGCATTGTTTTGCTCATTTCACGAGCATCCTTAGTCTTATTTACAACACGCAAGTGGAAGAAATGTGTTTTTATAAGCGTTTTTTAAGATAAAGAATTTTATGAACCTCTACACCAGAAAGAATTTTACTATACTTTATATTCTTTGAACGGAGGGAATATTTAAAGTGTTTGTGAAGAGATTCAATCTATTAATATAACTTTTTGAGAAGAGAAAATATCGTCTTGTTCGTTGAATGTTTTCACACTTCCCGATCAAAATCGTTGGGTATTCGAACCTACAGAAAGACAAAAAATAATGAAAAGAAAATATTTACTTCGTGAAAAATGAGACGGAAGATCAAAGCGAAGGTAGTGAAGTGAATAACAAGACGGAGGACACGTTGACTGAGTTTCGGTCTCTCAAGGAAAGAGGACGAGCTTTGAGTTTCTGTCCAGACGCGAAAGGGTGCAGTTAGATGTGAAATGCGTAGTGAGGGATGAAAGAAGTTGTAGCACCAGTGGAACATTTCCTGCTAGTAGAGTGGTATGTCTCCGCAAAACCTCATACTTTCAGTAAGGAAATAATTCGAGGAATGCACACTCATAAATCCCATGTTGCGCGCCGTTGGATAGTGATAATAAAAATAAATTTAATGTAAAAATGTGCTTACAAATCACGCATGATCACGTGAAGTACAATAAATGAATTTACTTTCTGGGTCTGAGCAAGGTACCATCAATCCACCCTAAGGTAGTGGCGGATTTATCATTTGTGTGTCTCAAGACACAATTGGATTGTGAAGGATGTGACGTGTGTGATCGTTAATGTCTTTTAAATTTCAACCGGGAACACATGGTCATTTTTATTTTTCATAATGTATAAGGAGGGTCATTCCATGTCAAATCAACAGAGGGTCGAAACCTCATTATCTCAGATTTTGATAAAATTATGTAGAGAAGTATCCATTATATAGATTTGGAAAAATACCAAGATGTCAACCCGTTTGGAAGTTACAGCAATGTACAGTTTAAACGAAACGCTCCAAAACGGTTCTAAACAAAACTTTTGAGTTTCTCTAGAAACTTTCCTAATTTAGGTAGAGAGCCGGTAGAGGTGTCACTTTACATCTTATTTAATGCTCTTTACAAAGATATGCTGTATGACATAGGTCAAAGAGAAAAGAAAAAAAAACATGTTCAAAATGAAACTTTTGATTTTTAATCACTCAAAATTCGCCGCTTAGAAAATTTTCAAATTAATATTTGAAATAAATTATGCCCTTGTTAATCATATAGAAAAATGCGAATGGGGTATGAAATGCGTTCATTGTTAAAACAATAAAAAATGTAGATTTCTTGCTGCGTACCGCGTGCCGAACTAGAATTTTTCTTTTAATTCTTACTATAAGCTATTATTATATTAATTATTGCTCTAGTATGATAATACAATGTATATTTTGTCAGATAAGCGTCTCATTTTGATATAATTATGAAAAATTAAAAGTAATGTAGTATTTATATAGTTATTAAAATTCATATACTATCAAAATTTGAAACTTTACCACGTAAAAAGTTGGTGGAATTGAAGTTTATTAGATCTTCTTAAAGCTGTCAAAATTTCGTAAAATTCTGAGATGAAGTATTTGAGAAATAATTTTTTGAAGAAAACATTCGTTGAAATTCTACACGTACGTTACCATTTGATGTGTTTATAGGTTACTTTTTATATAAAATAAAATGTCTACTAGCGGTGGATTGAGTGATTTTCAACTTCCAATTTGGGATGATCGAAATTTCTATGATGTTTTAACTCGCGGTGCTGTGGTCTGTACGCTGAGGGAAAATCGACTTAATAGTGATTTAATCAAAAGCAGCTTAATAAAAACCTAATTAACAGTTTTTGACTTATTCAAAATTTAATCCCCAAGAATAATTATTTGCAAAATCTAATCTAGTCGGGAAAATATCCACAACTGGTCGCAGACGGAACTTCCGACCATAATCGGCTTATTTTTTTACCGATTTAACAGGGTAACAAATTTGCTCCTTGTTGTAACTACTGTAAAAATTTTTTATTTTATTTAATACATTATCTTTTATTTAATACATTAGCAATTGTATATTTATATAAATACATATATGTATGGTCATTATTTGCTACATCCCGGTATTTTCTTCCGTGCGCCAACAAAGAATGTACTTTTTAGTGCACCGAATTTAAGGTTAGTAAAGAAAAATTGTGCGGAACAGAGTTTATACGATTTATCTACGTTCTTTGGGTGGCGCAGTACATAGCGCACTCGCATTCCACATACGGTGACATTCGTTCAATTCTTGGTTGATCCAAGCAGTATTTGTCGGTTTCCTCAAGGTAGTTTCGTGTCCTACAACGTTCACTCATCATTCTCCTAACCTAATTCGCTCATCAGTCCTGTTATTCCCATTATCAAGTGGCCGCCTAAGAACAGGAGGTTTCTAGTAACAACACCGGGGCATTGAGGAATCTCTATGCGGTGCCCCCTGAACAGAAACAATTCTGGCTATTTGATCATTAATGTTCCTTAGGACTTGGTCTAATAAATAATATTAATGTAGCAACTTTTAAGTAATTAAATAATATTTATTGGACCAAGCTATCAAGAACATTATTATTAAATGCGTATGGTCAAGAATCCTGAATACAAAGTTCATATGTGTTATGAAGCTATACTACGATTGAAGCATGATCCGTATCCCAAAAACACTCTGGAAGCTATGGAAGTGGATGGTATCTTGATTTTAATACTTAAAAGATTTTTTGTAATTGGAGGACCACATGGATTACCATGATTTTATATCACAACGAGCAAATCAATGGACATAAAAATATTAATTGTTTTACAAAGAAATGACACAAAACACGTTCCCTAATAATCCCAGCTAAAATCTAACGTAAATGCACAAGAAATCAATGGACATACACATAAAATGTATAATACTAAAACAGCTAAACACAAGGCATTAATTTAAAGATAAAAGAGACATGATTTTGTACAACAAGGTTCAGTTAAATGTAATTGAATTCGTCAATGGAGGCAGGTTAAATTGATCACGAAAGATCATACTGTTCGTTAGATTTTCACTGGCCAGTGATAGGTATGTGAGCTCATAGTTACGTTCTTGTAGGATTTGCCAATGCTCAGTTGGCGAACAGCTTCCCAAGCGGTTGGAAGATGCAGGAGGCAGCAACGTTGTGTGGATCCATCAATAATATTTAAAGTTTGCATGATCACACTGTTTCCATGATCACAATAAAACCATATTCACGACAGTTCCAGATGGTCGCATCACATGGTTGAAGGAAATGTATAGTTTTCTCTCTCGCACAACACGCTTCACAAAATGTTCATGACGGACACAGTTATGGCCCGATGTTGACTCGACGAAGTCTGTAGAGAGGGTTCGTGTGCAAATTAAAGAATTTGATACAATTTAAAGAATTGATTAAATGTTACATTAAAATTAGAAAATTGACATTAAGAATGTGACTATTTTCCATGTTATGAAAAAGTAATTATATATTTTTATTATCACGAAATGTCTTGGTGAGAATAGAGCTCTCTAGTGGCAGATTAACGTACTTAAGCCTTTTAGATCTATTGATAGTATTGGATAATATTATTAGTTTGTGGTGGATACGATGCGAGAAGAGAATTAGCGGTCTCTTTAGGAACAATGAGACGACAATCCTTTACTGAGACGCGAACGCGGAGAAGCCCGTCGCGGTCCGAGAAACCCCATTAATGATAGACTCGCCGTGGATTCGATTAGCAGCAAGCAGAGGAACGGCTCACAACGGATAAGCTCTAAATGGGTTGACTCACTTGTGTTGAATGGCGACGATGGAACAAAAGGTAATCAGACCAGTAATACTTACACAGGTAAACGACTTATCTCGTCGAGGCTCAGAGTATTGTCAAGAGTTGAATCGGGAGGAGAAGTCCAGTCCCGATGATCAGAAAAAAAGGCACTGAGATGAATTTGGAAAAATAAATAACCCACTAAGAGCATTAAATTAAAAAGTATATAATACGTACGAAACAAAAATATACCAGAAAATTAATAGTATTTGTTTGAGGGTCTCAAACGAAAT
This sequence comes from Laupala kohalensis, assembly GCA_002313205.1. NCBI lineage: Eukaryota > Metazoa > Arthropoda > Insecta > Orthoptera > Trigonidiidae > Laupala > Laupala kohalensis. The sequence goes on along the minus strand of NNCF01128137.1, from coordinate 498,144 downwards.
ATAAATAAAGAATAATTTTTTAAAACGTCAGATCAACATACAGTTAGATGTTTATAAATTTTAAATCTGTTTTGAAATCATAATATCTTAAAAACCAGTTATTGTAGAGTTTGTTATATCTTTTATCCAGCTCATTGGCGGTATTTTCTGTCACTAATAATATAGTGGTATATAGAAAAATAGAGAAATTTTTAGAATCATTTTCATAATGCGAAAAGTTTTATATTATTAAGACCATTGTGTTAATGTTGTTCTTTTCTGTTTATTAAGTAAATATTTAACAAAAATTGTTATAAAAAACCATTGATCACTTTTTGCAACTTCATAAATAAATAAACTTTATTGTTCAAAAAGCAGTTACAAACTACGTATGACCACGTGGGGGATAATAAACTAATTCATAATAATAACTAATAGTGAACTGACGTAAGTCATTTAATTGAAGTTCCCTCTACTTCATTCATGCTCTGTGCAGATTTACTGTGTACTGTACCATCACATATTGACAAATAATGGTTTGTAAGGAAATGTGAAGAAATTTAAAAACAAACTTTTTAAGATTTTTGAGAATTGGCTACCAAAGAACCCCATTTAATCAATGATGTCAGATAGAGTCAACCAGTAGTTTATAGAGGACAACGAACATTAAAGGAGAAGATGATGAATAAGAGCACTCGAAATTATGAAATTGATCTATTGTCGTATTGTTTCAAAAACTCGTTGAAAAAATTACAATTCATTCGAAAATCGTTCTTTATTATTCACTTCCAAGAGATATAAAGGATATCACTAACTGTATCCATTCAAATCCGCGAATAAAATCCTTCCTATTGCGTCATTACTTCTATAAGGTTAAATAATTTGTTGATATGCATAAAAATTCAAAATGAGTCTCTATTTTCCCATTAACTATTTCCCATTAATAAAGAAAGCAAGAAAGCAAGGAAGCAAGGAAGCAAGGAAGCAAGGAAGCAAGGAAGCAAGGAAACAAGGATAAGAAAGGAAGGATAAGGAAGGATAAGGGAGGAAAAGGAAGGATGAGGAAGGAAGGAAAGAAAATGAAATTGATATATGAGAGAATGAGAGATACTCAATTAAATGTAATATTAATTTTTATTCTGTTCTATATTCTGGAATATTTTTCTCGTATTGTTAAATTACTTAACTTTACCATAATTGAAATGCCATGTTTTATTGTGTGATTATCTTAGTCAAAATGTGTGAATGCAACTTAATTTTATTTGAATATCTTAATAAAAGTGATTTGTGTTTTTGTTATTTATTGAAATCTAAAAACGATTTTTTTTGTAATATTACTTTCTGAGCATATTGTTTTATGTTGCACGTTTACAGTGAAAGCGTTATATTTAGGAATTTTTAAGTGGTTTAACATTATTAATGATACCACTAGAATTAACCTCTACTTATTTATTCGTATTTTATACAATTGTTTTCTATAATTCTTGAATTCCGATTGTCATATAAGAATAATATAAAAGAATTGCAAATTTTGTGAAATTACGATAGACAATACACACCACTTCATGCCAATGAGCTTTGAGTTCATTTTGCCACTGCATAAAGTTCAGAAATTATAGCATATTTATAAGTAATTCCTGATTCGAATATTAAAATACAATTTTTAACAGTAAGACGCAAAATTTTTACAGTAACTCCAATATATTTTATATTCTCAGGGAAGGCATTGTGAGACATCGAATCTTGAAATCATTTAAATATAGAGAATGATAAAGTTTATTGAAGTTGAGAATATACATAATATTTTTTGTTATGGAAGTCCTAAAATTGTATCATAAAAATTTACAAAATATTTCATTAATAGCGGCGTGATAAAACATTTTCTTTCGTTACGATTTAATATGGGTATGTTCGCCAGTACTAGTCTTTTATTGGTCCCCCAAATATAAGAGCAGTTTCAAGTTTGCCTACTACTGGTGGAACGAATGTGAGGAGCTTCTCCCCCGTCACAGAGACGGGACGTTGCACACCTAACTGCTCCAAATCTCCTACAGCGCGGGACCTAAAATATTTTCCTGGGCTCTTTTATATTTCCAGGAGTATACATGACCCACAAAATAGCTCTTAACCTTGCAAAAGGAATCGGTTTATCGAAGTTTTTTCCATCAGTGCCTTCCAGTGTGTCATCGTCGCTAATATTTTGACTGGGTATACTAATAGTCAATATGTTTCAATATTGAGAAAAATCAGCACCACTTTCGACCTGCGCATGAAAATTCCTTTGTAAGTGCCATGAGCTTCTGGATATACCTGTTCATGTGTACACGCCTGTGTAAATTCTACATTTAGCGCGCTTAGTGGTTTGTGATGGAAGAGGAGGGGTATGAGTCTGCCTGCCAGCAACCACGGCTGGCCGTCACTTGCTTATAAAACTTAGGTGATGAACAGCCTACAACATCGGGGTAACCAGCATTAAACTACCTTGCCACAGTCGTGTGGCAATTTTCTGGCAGGGATACATGAAATTAGTACGGGGATTTCAATGACCCATTCAAGCACTTATGAATCGATACTTACTTAACAGAGTTTCATTATTGTAGCAGTATTTTGCCAAAGTGCATACAAATATGTTTACCAAATAAATAATGACCAAATTTGGGACATAAAATATAACAAATAAAAATTACAACAGATAAAATAAGATGAAAGATATGACAAAAGTTATGCAAAATATAAAAGAAAGAAGAATCATCTCTCTCTATAATTGGATCAATAATTAATTAAATTGATTTATTTCTTTGAGTAGGAGAACAAAATTTTAGAAAATGACTCTCTGAACTTGTTTATAATGGACAAAAATGAATGTTTTGTTGTGAAGGAGCTTTCTGAATTGTATTCTGATGAGGTTCATAGCAAAAAATTAATCATGCCCTTACAGCTTCTTTTCATCTCACTTTCATAATTTTACGTACTAGAGCTTTGCTATTTGCTATTTACATAATTTAGATATATTGAATGGTTCTTATGGGGATGACGCATGCGGAAATTTCACGTATATTAATAGAAATGGAGAGAGCATAATTGATTATGGTTTGGCGTGTCCTAAAACTGTACAGTGGATAGATAAATTTCGTATAGGTCAAAGAATAGAATCCCATCACATGCCACTTTGTTTAACCTTAGAATATAAAAATAGTTTAAATGGAACCAGGAAAAAAGGTTAGAATTTGCAGCGAACTTTGAAAGGAATAGCGGAAACTTGCACGCAGATATTCTAAATAGTTTGCAGTTTGGACAGCTTAATGCCGCGACAAAATCTTTACGAAACACTCTACAGAAATCGGGTTCACACTTGCGAGTATACACACAGAAAAAACACAACACTCGAGAAGCGGTATGGTTCAACATAGATTGTAGGCAGGCAAAAGATGCTGAAAATGCATTAAAATTCTACATTTGGTGGGGAGGAGAAAGCTTACAACAAAAATACGTACACTTGAGAAAAAGCTATAAAAGAATAATTAACACAGCTAAGCAACAAAGGCAGAATTCGGAAGCGGAAAGAATTGAAAGCATTATTCACAGTAAAAATGTTGCAAATATTTGGGATACAATAAATAAATTACGATGTAGATATAGTCGCACGAACAGTATAGAGGCGAAAAGTTGGGAAATGCACTTCGCTCAACTTCTTTCCCAGAACAACGGACAAGTCACGAAATTTTAAACTCGCTTCAAACGAAATATCTTAAAATGGTAACGGGTATTGCTCAATGCACAGCAAACAGTGGCATTTTATGGGAATTTGGGTTGCTTCCCATTGAACTAACTCTCCAATTAATAGCAATTAAATATTGGCTTTCGATAAGGGCAGGCACAAGGAACCCATTAGTAACTCACTCTTACCATTGTAATACAGAAGGAAAATGGGACAGGCAAATTAAAAATTTAATTCATAAAACAGGAATTTCTTGTGTGAGTCAGAATAGTCCATCGTTAAACGATCTAAAAGATATTAAGAGAAAACTCCAAGACTTATACCGTCGTGAAATAGAAACTAACAGACTGGAAAAGAGGTCACTTATCGTGCAAACCTTAGTACCTGGACAATGGGGCAGAAAAAAAAACATTGACTGTCACAAATCAATAACGATCGGGTTACGGATGGTTTCGCGTACGAGGGTGGAAATTAAGAATATTGAGGGGGGATCGAGACTCTATTTTCCCACTTTGAGGGGAACAAAATGAAGATTGGATTCACATTTTACTAACATGCCCGAAAACAGATCAAAAAGGAACTTTTATCCGAGTTGGTGCATTCCAAAATTATCATATTAACGTTGATTTAGCCATTGCGATAATGAGGGACAATAGAGTATCTGTAGTGCGGTCCCTAGTTCAGTCTCTAAGCTATGTGTGCGAGATGAGAGAAAGTAATATGCGCTGAAACTACTGATTCAAATGAACCGTTATTCTGCCGCTTCGTCTTTTTCTTTTGTTTCAGACGGAGACATGTTGAGAAGACATTCCAAGGCATTACGTCAATTATATGTTGTTGTTGTTTTAGTATTCTAAATAATTCAATTTTATTTTAATCTTTATTTCTATGGCAAAACTCGTATATTTTGCATTATAATTTATTTCTCTTATTGAAGTATAAAATATAGTTTTTAACAGAATTTGAATATAATTGCAAGATATCGTATGGAATTGGTATAATTCGAATCACAAATTACTTATAAATATTCCTATAATTTCTTATATTTATACAGTGAAGTAAAGAAATCAAATCTCATTGTCTACAAATGATGTGTATTGTCGAAAGTAATTTCATATAATTTGCGATTCTCTTAAGTTTTTCATATATGTGAAAAGGAATTAAATAAATATAGAAAACGTTTGTCTCAAATATGAACTAATAACACAAAAGTGTAATTCTCGAGTTATAAATCATATAAAACTACTTAGGGAAAAAATAAATTACATCTTCTAGTGACATATTTATCCACGATATAACAATTTGGTAGTAATTTTGCAACCTAAAATAATAATCAGAAAAATTACAATCATTTTAAGTTCAAAACAAAGATTTCCAAAAATTAAAACTGCAACATAAAGCCTCGCCACACATTTGTACATGTATAATATTTGGAAATAAAGAGCCCTATTGAAATTGAAATTGAATAATTTTACGTGATTAAACTGGGAAAAGAACTGTCTCGCGCTAATGGAATCCGAGGATTCCTATCTTTTGAATTTTTTAACCCACATTTGAAATTACTTAAAAATGTACGAAGTCGACGTATGAGAATCGACGCACAACTTTTTATTATTACATACTTCTCTTTATATTCCATTTTTTATTTTGTAAATATTACTATTCTTCACAATTTTTTCACAAAATGTTAACCAATAACTGTCATTCTCGATTAATTATCTGCAAAATATCATAGTCTTTTGCATAAAACCTCGGGAACATGCTGAATTTAAAATAAAAAAATATTTAATCTCAATATCTATATAATATTCTGATCGTCGTCATTCAACAATGGTATAGACCTCAGGACCTATGACAAAATAAGGAAAATCCCCCAGTAAGACGGAAAAAGATAAAAATAGAGTTCACAGAGACATCATCACGCTCATGCGACAAATGTTAAACGCATAAAAAATTATTAACATGTTAATATATTATATAACATAGTCTACATGTACTGAACTACTAAATATTGAAAGTTTTTGAGGTAGGATTTTTCCTTTCTACAGTATGTGGTGTGTATGGAGAGTTTTATCTTGTCTTAAATAAAATGATCTCTTTTTAAAGCATAGTTACTCAGAATATAATTAATGAATTTATCCCAAAATTAAGGCCACTGGCCACAATTGGTAGTACAAACACTAGCTTTTGTGATTTTATACGTTACTGGATGAATGAATGCTGGGATAATCTAAAATATAGTTTTGTTGACGTTATTAATGATTACTGTGAGAGAGTACTGATCCGTTTTACAATGTTTGTAAGAAACAAGTAAATTTTCACGAATTTGTAAAAATATCCAGTTAATAGTCTGACAAACTTGATAAAGAAACTTGTTATCAACAAAGTATTTCGTATTCATCAACATAGGTTAACTGAGTTACAAGTATTGTTTTATTAGTATGTGGTAATCAACTTCTTCCTTGGAAGATCACGATGAGCTATTCAGTCGTGTAAAACGACGTAGAAAAACGAGTATGGAAAGAGAGAACTTAACATTTTTGTGTCAGCGTATGAATTTAACACACGCTTTGGCATGACACAGGATAACTGGAAGGAAAGACCTATTATGAAAACCTTACTATAAGAAAAAATTGTAATATTTTACTAAAAATTTTAATATAGTTATCTGTATTTATTTTCGCTTATTTTATGCAGTTTGGAAATTCATTGTCGAAAAGCATGAAATATTTATAACAATATATAAAAATTACTTTCTGTGCTACATCTTACATAAATTATTATTATTTTTAGAACATAATTCTTTTTTTGCAATTTATTCATACAAGCATATTTAGCAAATAGTTTGGTAAGTACAAAAAATATGGAAGTAAAGCAGTCACACTTCGAATTATAAAGGCAAAAATGAACACATTAAAAACAAAAACATATCTCTAAGAGGTGTCTCTAAACATCTGAAAGCTAAATCAAAAGGGTGGTGACGTTTGAGGCGTCTTGTATGTTTGCTGTTGTCGAGTAGATTTAGATAGAGGAAGTTTGGTGAGAAAGTTTAGCCTTGTTATGTATTTATTGCTGAATCTTGCAATTTCTTCTTTGATGTCCAGGTCCTGGTGCAGAATTGTCTTTGTAATTGTGTGAAGAGCTTTAGATTGGAACCTTTGTAATATAAGTTCGAGTTGGATGCTTTTCCCCAGAGATGGAATTGATGTAATAATAACTTTGTAAATAAGCACTTTGTAACTTAGGGACAAAGGAGAACTTCCGCTTAGCAGCCCATAGATGTTTTTGAGATTTGAGGTCCAATTGCCTTCTATTTTTCTTGATATGTGCCTTCCAGGTGAGGCGTCTGTCGAGGCTCATGCCAAGGTATTTGTCACGACCACTTTGTGGAATTGGCTCATTAGCGATTAAAATTTGTGGGTACATATCTCTTTTGAGGGTGAAAGTAGTGTTGATGGATTTAGCTTCAATGATTTTGATTCGCCATTTTTTAAAACCACTTACACTGGATATTTAGGTGCTCTTGCAAGATGGCAGAAGCTTCCTTTGGGTCGTCGTGAACTGCGAGGATGGCTGTGTCGTCGGCGAAACTTGCCGTTGTTATCTTCTCGGATGATGGTTGGTCAACAGTATATAGCATATGAAGAGTAGGACCCAGCACGCTACCTTCAGGTACCCATGGTTGATTGGGAAATAGGTTGGAAATTGTTGAATTTAATATGGAAAAATCTTGAGAGATTGGACTTGAGAAGTAAATACAATGGGTGTGGTAGACAGTTCTTGATTTTGTTAAGTAATACAGGATGCCAGACTTCGTCGAATGCTTGACTAATATCTAGGAATACAGCGTTGCAAATTCTTATATTGTCCTAGGGACTTCAGAATAATTTCTTCTACCCTATGGATTTGCTCTAATGTAGAGTGCTGTTTATGAAATCCAAACTGGTGGGGTTGGGATACGGTCATCGGGGGCAAGGACTGGCTTGAGGCGAAGAAGGAATAACTTTTCGAAGACTTGGGAAAGAATTGGCAGGAGACTTATAGGTCTAAGGAGGTGACTTCATGTTCTGGTTTCCCTGGCTTTTGAATGAGTACTATCTGCGCTACCTTCCATTGTCATGGGAAATAACCTGTCCTCAAGGCTGTATTGAAGATTGATGTGATGAATGGAATTGCTTTCGCAGGAAGTTTTTTCATGATGAAGCCAGTAAGTAGGTCGTAGTCAGCAGATTTGCGATGGTGTAGTTGTTTTAATTGAAGTTGGACTTGTTTAGATGTAAACGGACGGATGTTTGGACAATGGTATTGAGGCATCCTAAAATTATGTATAGTGAACTCCTCTTCTTTTAATTTTTTCGCTTGGAGAAGAAGAAAAACCTCCAGATAATCGCTTCTCAAAAGTGGTTTGCTTTCAGTCGCTTTTTGCCCAATTTCCATCTTGTGTACGAATTGTGGTATTCTTTGCTTTGGCTTCTTCCACATGTTTGATGATTTTTCATAGAGAGTAATCGGTTGCCTCAGTTATTCCATTTTCCTTTCGAAAGAGTTATCCTTACATTCACTTAGAAGTCGCTTTAAGTTTTGTGAAGCATTAATTAGGATACGCTTATCCCCGGAGCTGAGACTATATTACCATTTTTCAGTTTGTATTTGTAGCGTAAAAGTCGGCGAATCTCAAAAGGGGAGAAATAGTTAGGTATGATGCTCTCTCCTACGAGTATAGAATACATGACTGCTGTGTGGATCTGGTTAGTTAAGTACACGACAGCTTCTTCAATATCATTGGACATTTTCAGTGGTACATATGCTTTGATGTTTGTGTGGAGTAGAAAGTTGTACTTATTTCAGTCAGTCTTTGTGCTGCAGAGGATTGAGCTTTTGAAGGATTTACTATAGAAGAGCTGACAGATTATATGATAGGGGAATGGTCAGATGACAGGTGAAGGGATGAAAGGACTTCAGTGACATTTTTGGAAAGATCCTTCACCACAAAGATGTCGAGGTTATCCAGTATTTTAATTGTCGATGTTGCCGGTTGAGATGGCGAGGTTTCCAGCTGACAGTGGGGTCAGATTGCTTCATTATAGATTTATATAACTCTTTGTTTTTGGAATTCGTAATTCTTGACCAAAGGAGGAGAAAAATAGTTCAAATTGTTGACTATTTACTTGATGTTTGGTTGAACAGTATATTGCAGAAATGTTAAGTATACCATACTCGTCGGTTATTTGTATCGAAGTTCCTTGTAAGCAATCATGATGTAGGTGTTCATGACGATGCACTAAATTGCGTATGAAGATGGTGCTTCCTCCATGGTCAGTACCGTACGGGTGGTTAGTACTATATAAGTTATAACCTTTAATGTAAGTTCAGTTGGTAAAATGAGTTTCCAATAGAAGCATTATGTCGATATCAGAATGATGCAGATAATACTAAAGTTCATATTTATGTTGTACTACCCCGTTTGCACCCCACGCAACTATTTTATATGAACTGTACATTGCAACATTTTAAACTGGCCGAGGTTATTACGGAGAGAGATAATTAGAGAGTTTGTTGACTTTGTTGTATGGGTATTTTCGAATATCTGGAATGAGCTTTGGAAGATGGTTACTAATTCGTCAAATTGATTAGAGTTACGGTGAATGGGATTTGGATTTACTGCTTCAGCATATGTTTTGGGATGGGGTGTCTGATTATGTGAACTGGAAGTACTCTCACGAGGGAAAGAAGTAAGGTGGGTCTGGTTCAGGCCTTCGACAATCTTATTGTTGATGTCGTAAATGCCTACTTTGTATGAGGCAGGGATTTACTTCAAGATTTGTAGCCCTTTCTCATGGTTATAGATTGATATACCTGACAACCCTTGTAATTTACGGGATGAGAACACTCGCATAAGGCGCTTTTTGCAGGTGTAGATCTATCTTTTTTACATGTTTCAGTTGGGAGATTACCTCCGTATTTTACACAGGGTGGGTATAAGCGCAATATCCTCTCGCGTGTTCATAGCGCTGACTCCGTTTGCTTTGAACTATTTCTCGTTTAACGTGCGGCAGCTCGAACTTTTCAACTGTGTTGTGAAGAGTCTGAACAGTGAATATTTCTTTGTTGTTACGTTGAGGTTCCAAATCTATAAAGTATAATGATAAGAGTTCCTTAGATAACCTTCGTTGCCGGACATTGATAATGTTTCTGGCCTTGTGGTCTACTCCGAATAGCGCAGCTTTTATTTCTTCCGTGTCCACGGAGTGATGAATATTACGAACTACAACTCTGCAGGAACGTTCTTGTTTTAGCTGGTACGTGTGAAATATCCGTTTGCTCTTCACTAACTGTTTAGTTGTTTTTCGGTAGATATCCGGGGTTTCTGGCAAAATTTTTATTGTACCATTGGACTCGAATTTGATAAGAAATTCTTGATTTGCAGCAACTTTATAAATGAAATTTAACATTTCGGGAACACTTGAAACATTAGTAATAAATATTAGTGATAGGTACTTTATTTATCACGTCTAAATCAAGTGATCTTAACACTTCAAATTGGTTTTGCGTTTGAATAGTAGGAAGAACATCAGATGTTTTTCGTCTCTCCCTTCGATTCTGTGCGAGGTCTTCTGTGTTAGCCCTCTTCGTAGAGGTAGTTTGAAAATTTTGCCACGTGTACCATGTTAGATCTACTGGTGACGAGGTGTCGTTGCTTGATTCCATGATCGGGGATAACCCCGTAGGCTAACTTTGTTTGCTACTACCCGGCTGGAAAGGCTGCGGTGACGCAGTTGTGGCAGTGAGACCGTTACAGGATGCCTTGGTTGTTAGAATAGAATAGAATATTTATTGGGTTTGGCTCGGACCATCAGGTCTGTTCTTCCGCCAAACCACGACCAGGACATACAAAAGAAAAGACGAATTACAATAATCGTGGAAATTTAAAATAATTAATAAACAACAAAAATAATCAGAATTTACAATATAATTAAATTACAATAGAAATTTAACATAAGAAATAAAACCATAAAATAATTAAAATGACATAAGAGTCTATATAATCCAAGTTAGAGAACCGAAGTTATTTAGACAATGTGAAAAACAAAATTCACTTAAAATTGTCTCTTACATTCTAAATACAATTTAAAATACGTGCAATTTAATGGAAAATAAGTTGTTTGACATATTTAATTTATAAATTAACATCATATTTTACTATATAAACTTACTAAATATATTTTACCAAATCTCTTGATATTTACAATAATTCTCAAATACGCAGAAACTTATTCCAGTAACGCTAATACACATTGTTTACCAAAACTACGTTAATTTTACATTCTAAAATAAAAGAGCGCATCTGTTATGAATACTTACAATAATTTATTGACATTTCAAGAGATATGAATGTATTCTCGCTTTAAACTGTTTGAGAGAAGAGCAGCTCCTAATATCATTTGGACGTTTATCCCATTCCCTAATACAGTTAGTTTAAATGAATTGTGAGAATAGTTGGTTTTGTGTCGTGACATCTGTAATAGATGAGCTCCTTTCGTGTTGTGAGAAAATTAAATTTATTTGTCGAGTATTGTGGTGTTTTAAAATGAATTGTTTTGAATACAAGATTGAGGCGATGTTTCTTGCGTCGGTTGTGGAGACGTAGTAAGTCATTTTTATGGTAATGTATGGACACGTTATAAAACTTTCTGAGATCGTAAATATACCGTACACAAATATTTTGTATTAACTGAAGTGTAGCCGCTTGTTTACATCACTGTAAAGATCACAATAATCAAAATGAGGGTAGATTAGTTATTTTACCAGAAGATATTTAGTGTTTGTAGTGTTCACACAAAACATAAAATTCCAACACGCACCTTGGGCCACAGCAAACCCTCTGCTAACAATTAACCAACAAGATTAAAAAAGAGTCAATAGAAATACAGCTTATTTTTTAGATAAAATATCTCATAGGATGCTATAAAAACACTGTTTCATTGTCAAGGTCAATTTTTATTGATTGCATTGAAGGGCTATATCGGCATTTATTGACAATGATACATTGAATGGCTAAGTAAATTTTACACTATTCAATAATGCGAATAGTTATTCGTTGTTTCACTATGGAAAAATGACCAAAAATGAAAAAAAATTAAAGATACAATATTATTTCACCCTTTCTCCCAAAATCGACTCCTTGCATAGAAAAGCTGACGTCCGCGTTCAACTGTCTGCAGTTTAGTTAGACTGCAGTCAGTGGCGCACTCTGTCAGTGAGACTGGGAACTTAATATTTGTCACTGGACTGTGCGCTTGCTCTCACCTCGGCGGGTTCCCGAGGAAAACTAATATAAAAAATATATCTTTTAAGCGGCAATCTCGATTTTTCTTGCATTGCGCAGACGCGGAGACACACCTGTATTCAACAGGTGACTGTAAGGTCCAACCTCATTTGGATACCTTACCAGCATGAACGTCCCAATCGTGTGCCTTGCTGCTTTTTTTGAAATACTTACTTATGCATTTCAACACGTGGAATTTAGAAAATATTTTCGTTTTAATGGAGTTTATGTGAGTTAATGGAGTAACTTAAGGTGGTGTTCGTTTTTACGCAGAGGTTTGTGACATTTATGTCGATAGTACCTCACTAATTATTTTCGCTGAAATTTTCTTTTTTCTAGCACAAACAACTTTCACTGCTAAACGTATTTTATACTGGTTGTCCACAAAAGATACACTAATACATAACTTAGAAAGCGTACTTATATTATACACGACATGCACTTTTCCATGAATAATGCTAATAATTTTTTTTGAACAGCCAAAGCTGTCATGTAACGCAGAATCAAATGAGAAAGACTGGACCGTCCGCAAACACTTGTTACTGACATGCATGGAGATACTCCTCTTGTTCCCAACAAGTACTTGTTACTGACAAGTTAGAGAAGTCTTTGTGAAACGATTGTAACGAACTACTTGTCATTACACGCTCTGTTTGTAACAACACATTACGAACAATATTTGTACTTTTCAGAAAAGGTGCCCTGGTACTCCTCGTATTGAATCCAAAACGTGTCATCCATGGTTCAGACCAGAAATAGTTTCAGGTAACTACTTTAGATCGACTTCGCATTTTAAATGATCGCAACCAGTTTGTACTGGTTTCTGGGATACCTTATTTCAATTCAGTTCATGCGGCCTTTAATTGAACAAAAAATACACAATATATATGGCTGGGCTTAGGACCCGTGCGCCTTACAGAGGCCCTAAAATGTACCGTGGGCTGTGCATACTATAAACTAGTATTTACTCTCAATGAACTGAAACAGTAACTCAAAATAGAGGTATTAAAATATTTCGATTATTTGGTAGGTAAATGATATCAGTAGCGGAAAAAGCAATTAGTAAGTGTTACTAAGTTATAATAAGAATTTTTTTTACTGTCATGGCTATTTTTTAATATTAATTTTAATTTTTAATCTCAGTTATTGTTATATATACTTAAATGACTGTTTCGTTCGTTGAGCTCCGAAAACCAACGGTTAGGGCAAGTGCGCTAAGCATAAAAAAAGAATCTGGTTGGCAACTGGAAACCTGTAACAGAACAAAAAAATTCGGCGGCAGAATCAAATAAATTCATAGAAAGAATACTTACTAATCTGCAGGGCAAATAACATATGCATACATACCAACATACCCAAATAAATCTTACCTTTATATACGTATATGTAGTACATGGATCCATATTCGCACATGTCCACATTTTTAAATCAATGAAAAGAGACTAAAATAGAATATTAATATTACTACTAATATCACTTATAATAATAATAACAATAATAATTTAAACAAATTTAAATTGTGTTCGTTCCGGTCAATCTCCTTCATCAGTTCCGCCTCCCTCTTTTTTCTAACCATGCTCGGAAACTTGCCAAGGAGTAAAGTAACGGAGATTCTATTATCTCGCATTATTTCAAAAGCTAGAGTGTAATTTCTTGGTCTACGATTGTATGCCCACTCAAGAAGCCACTTTTTTCTACCTATTTCAGTGTTAACGCAATTTAGCAGAATGTGGACCCAGTCTTCTTGTTCTGAGCATAAAGGGCATTGCGAATCTCTACCCCCCCCTCAATTTCCTTAATTTCCATCCCCCAAGTCGAAACCAATCGTAATCTGCTCTAGCTACATTGTTTAATTTATATATTTACGGTTTTCGCCTCCCAGTCTCCTGCCACAATATTCTGCACGATTAGTGACCTCTTTTCCTGTTTCTCAACCGTTATGTTTTGTTTCTCTACGTCTTCAAGTCTCTGAATAATTAATTCATTGTCAGATCTCGCCGGAGCTGTCTGCCACAAGTGTCCTAGACCGGCAGTTTCGATTATAGTTCTAATTTTTTGACCCCACCCATCGTTACACGTTAACTCGTAGCAATCGTATTTATTGTTGTTCTTTTCCCCATTTCTTATTGAAACCCAATATTTAATGGCCCTCATCTTAATTTTTACTTATAACGGTAAAATTCCGAATTCCCAAAGAGTACCGAAGTTAGCTGTACTCGGAGGTACGCCAAGAGTATTTTTCAAGAATTTATTTTGAAGCGAATTAAGTGATGAGCAATCTCCAAGACCCCATATTTCAGCTCCATACGCTACTGAGATACAAATAGTGACGTGACATTGTTACTACAATCCTAGGATCAATGTCAGGAATGGTTCCAGTACTTCTTTGGATTTCATTTAGAACATATATGCCTTTTTGTTTTGATTTCTGTATATGTCTTGACCAGGTTACGTTCATGCTTACTTTGACACCTAACCATAAGTGTAACCTTTAACATTCTCAAGAGGTTGACATTTTTAATTCCAAATTTAAATTTTACTAAACATCCATCCGTTTTTTAATACCATTACTTTGGTTTTATGTTTGTTTATATGTAGAGACATTTTATCACATAACAGCTCCATCGTATCTAGACCTATCTGAAGTCCGGACGGTGTTGGGGGAATAGAACGTGGTCGTACGCAAATAGCAACCCCTGTATCTGTTTCTGTGTGGGAGGAGCACCTATTGTTGGGGCATCTGTGAATGCCTCACATAAGTTTTCTATTATGTCGTTAATAAATAATATAAATAACAACGGAGAGATAACACATTCCTGCTTCACTACCTGAGTTACTTGAAAGTTGGAGTTAGAGTAATATTATTTGTTTTAACGCATGCATTGTCAGAGCAATATAAAACTTGCAAAGTACGTATGAAGTTTTTTGACACTTCCTTGTCCGCTAATACACACCAGAGGATGTCTCTGTACATAAGTATCGAAATCTTTCTCAAAATCTACGAACACGCTGTACAGCTTTCCGCGTTTCTTTCGAGTTTCTCTCTCGGCTAACGTGTTTAAAATAAATAGATTATTTATTGTGCTGATGTTGCTTCTAAAACCAACCTGTAATGTCAAGAGTTTATTGTCTTTCTAGGATCAGAGTTGTAATCTCCAGTACATAATTTTGCAATAAATTTTTCCAGTAACATTAAGGAGTGAGATTCTCCTATAACTATTTGGATCGTTTACATTTCCTTTGTTTTTATATATAGGTTGTATTACAGCCGTAGTCCATGAGTCTGGAGAAACACCTTCATCGTAGATGGAATTAAAAAAGTCGGTTAAAAATGGCACAATATAATTGGTTCGTTCTTTAATAAATTCGGAAGGAACACCATCTACTCCAGGCGCTTTACTGTTTTTTAAATCACGAATGGCAGAAGATATTTCATGTGATGTAATAGACTCATCTTGTTGAGACATTTTATCGGTTGTAAATATTATTTCTATTTCGTTACTACTTCGTGATGTGTTATCATTTCCTGCTAAAAGATTTTTAAAGTACATCTATGTTATTTGATATAGTTTTGTTTCGTCTTAATTTACGAATTGTGACGAATAGGTCGCGGCTACATTTTTTGGTAGTATTCTCTGAGGCGTTCAGCTTCCATTTGTTGCCAGACGCGTTTAATTTCCTTAACTATGTGTTTATATTCTCCGCGGAGTTTAAGATAAGATTTGCACAATTCTATCCCACCGATATATTTTCAGGGCAGATTTTGCGGATGCTTTTGCATACCTGCGGGCATCATTATAGCGCACTGAATATTTTCCTGAATTTTTGTTTCCCTGATTTTTGTAAACAATGTATTATGGAGTCCGCTGCAGCGTTGTAATTGTGAGCTGTGAGTTTAATTTGGAAATTGTTACGTAACATTCCTTGATTCCTTGAGAAATTCGCCTTATAAACCGATTTCTTATTGCCTTTCCATTTGTACTTTACTAATTTTGACCCCATGTGTGCGGGTGTTACTGAAGTGTTTTGATGTGAAAAAAAGATTTTGACACATACGGCCATATGGTGTCAGTCTATTCTGGGTTCAATCCGAAAGTCGTCTATGTATTGTAATAAATTTTCCGTGACTAACGCGTAATCTATTACACTTTCCCTGTTTTGGGTAATAAATGTTATATTCCCGTCTAAATCTGGTCATACGTACCATTTAGTATAGTTAGGTTATGTGTGCTGCAGGAATTTAATAGGTCTCGCCCTTCCGGATTTAAGTTTTTATCCTTACTATTTCTCACGTTTACAATAGCGAAATCATTGTCAAACGGTGATGAGATATTATTTTCTCCGATTCGGGCATTAAAATCTCCCATTATTATTATACTAGCGTTGGGGTATTTATTTTCGGGACTATTTAACATGTGGCTCATTTTCGTATAAAAGTTTTCGTTGCGGTACTTTGACTTTAACCCGTGCCTGTAAACAATTACTATTAGTAACTAGGTGTCGGCAATTAGTACTTTAATGCATAAGGTATTATCAATTTCTGTTTTCATTTCGTCACACCAATTTGAGTGTTCATTTTTGTACATAACCGCGACTCCACCAGTATGCCGCCCGCGTGTGCCTCTTCTCTTAAGATGTTTTGCTACGGTTGTGAATCCGTGTACATTATTTTCATCTCCCTGCTTTGACCAAGTCTCGACCAAGCCGAAAAAGTCAAAATTCTCAAGGAAACCCTGAAACCTCCTTGGCAAAGCTTCTTCCTCAGACCTTCCACATTCCAGCTTCCTATGGTCAGAGATGCATGCAATATGTCCTACTGTCTCCTCTGCGCTTTACCTGATTTGGGTTTTTCTCCGGAGTGATTAGTCACCGCTTTGGGCGTCCACTGTGCTGCCTGTAGACGGGTGACTCTGGCCTCCGTGGGAGGGGGTTGTTGGCGCTGGCAACGAGGAAGAGGGGCGAGGGCGCTCGTTCCCGTTTTCAGAACAGCGTTGCTCCGTCGCTATCGGTGGTGGTGAGAGAGCCACGCAGAAACTTAGCTGCCGCCTTCAGCATTTCTTGCCGCTTCTTGTAAGAGGCCAGCTTTACAACAATAGGCCTTCTGTCTCCTCTGCGACCTAGACGATGCGCCCTCTCGATGTCCCGATCATCAAGCTGCACCCCCAGTTCTTGTGCAAGACCCTGTACGTAGCTCTCGGAGTCGTGCCACGACTCGCCCTGTCGGTCCGGCACGCCGAAAATCAAAATGTTATTTCTCCGGGACTGGTTCTCCGGGTAGTCGACCTTGCGAGATAGAAATTGGTTTTCTACCTCCAAAGCAACAACCCGGCACTCCAGTACCTCTACCCTCTCTCGATTCCAATTGATATCTGAGAGGATTTTGGTTTGTCCGGCCAAGAAATCTCTCACTCCGGCCTGCACTCCCTCTTCCAGAACAGAATCGTCGCTCGATCCAGGCTCGGGGTTCAGCTCGACGCCACCTATAACTAAGAGCATGCAAATACGAGTAATACTTAAACTTATGTACTGCGCAAGGCAAGCGCCTACGCATAGTCCTCGTCCGCCCTTCGGTCGAGGACCTCCTACCCAACGGCCGATGACCTCACGCCACTGCTCCGTCGACACCATGCTGCAAGTTCTTATTGTTTCTTCTTTTTTCTTCTCTATGTACCACCGTTTCACGCAACACACACCGCCGCAGGATCAGGTACACGCGGAAGGAAGCGAGCTGTCGACGGGCCGAAACACTGATACCAGCACCTAGCCGGTTTACTGCGGAGCACTCTCTCAAACGTCCTTTCTCTTCTAAGGTTCACACTCAACTCGATACCTTATAGACGTGCGATATAACAAACAATACTTCATATTATTTCATTTAACTCATTGTATGGTAAATAATATTTCTTCTTTATCTGTAAACTTCTCTTTCTGTCATTTGCTTCATTCACTAATTGTCTTCAAGTTCAACTTTATTAATCCTCTTATGCAGTTTCATTTTGACGTATACTCCAAAAATAAATTGTATGTTTATTTGTATGAAATTAAAATTTTCTTTATTAATTATGCGCTCAATTTAATGCCATTCATTAATGAATTTCATTCATCATCCTATAACCACTAGAAGACTCTTCTTTTTTGAGAGACAAGGAGTAAGTCAGATAGATACTTCTATTTTCCACAGGAGAAGGATCCATGAACGTTCTATTATTACCCTGTATCACTGGCCGAGCGCCACAGAAATTTCATGCTCACATAGCCAACTCTCTTGTCAACGAGTGATTATCGTTCAGAGCATTATATTCACGTCGATCAATTATCGGAGAATTGATGGAATAGCTGAGAAAATTAGTTCTCCGCTTTAATTAATCATCGGCAGGTCATTTATTCGACGAGGGATGGACGATGGTACTCCGGACTGAATCACATCCCCGGCATCCAGATCGCATGCCTCGACGCCCAGAATCCAATATTCATGAGTGAAGTTCCGCTGAGTTAACGCAGGTCTACGCGAAACAAAAGGGACATAACATATGCTGGACGACTATGTGGCTTTGCGAATTCGTGGCATTAGAATTCACTGGACGAGTATCCAATGCTTTTCTTGGTTGGAGGACACAATGATAGGTCAACGGAACATTACATGCAGTTAACAATAGGTTTGGGGATTGCGAGGCATTAAATTTATTGTTTCCGCCAATAGAGCATTGTTCCGTGCAGATACAAAACGTTTTTCCCCATTAGGTGTGGGTGTGTTTGTGGGATGACATATTCCACCCTTTATTCTCTCTACCCCTCTCATCTTCCTATATATTTAGGTAAATGTGGATAAATTTATTATCAGATCAATATTAATTTATAAATATATTTAAACGAACTATCTCTTTACAAATACGTTCATTTTAATCTGTGCGTATAAATTACTTGGTACAACGAGTAAACATAAACCTTTTCATTCATTCTCGTTATCCTTGCCATGCAGAACTCTCATGATTTTAGATTTTTAGAAGATCATAAAAACTTTCGAAAGCAAAATGTGATAACATAAATTCCCATGAAGACATTGCGACTACTAGCATAGAGGTCTCCATTGTGACATGCAAACATTGTGTCTTCGTGTTGCTCTGTTTTCTTTGATGCAATCGTTTATAATTAAGATACTTCTGACGTGGAATTTTAGGCATCATTCAATAGTCAATTATGTTTTCTTTTTATGTTTAAAACACTTCATATTTTAATTTGAGGAATAATAGTAACAGGTAATAATGAAGTAATTCGTAGCAGATATTTATTTATGCAGATGCGTAAACTTGAAAATCTCTTAATTCAACATTTAAAAAAAACTGTGTTTGTTTTCAGGAAAACTGTTCAAGATGGACCAAGCTCTGTGTCTATCTATACTTCAAGTCACGTAACTTTGCCGAAAATAATGCAATGTGGCAACTGCCTAACACGATTTTTGTCAACTTCTACGAATTCAAGTTATATCCAAATAAATATTAATAGTAGTCACAAAAGTGACTATTTTCTGTAAAGAAATATAGGTTAGTATCACAATAAACTAAGTCACAAGGTAATATTCGTCCCACACGATCGATGCAGAAAGAACAGAATAGCGTCACAACATTTTTTTTTTTTTTTT
>NNCF01128137.1:467365-478226 GCA_002313205.1 Laupala kohalensis | reverse complement strand
GGATCGAAAAGAACAAGAGGTGACCAAGGAAGGTCAGGAAAGAGAAAGGAAGGAGCCTAACACAAGTAAGTGGAAGTAATGCCAGACTCAGCTCGGGGCCCCGTGTTTGCCAAACACGTACTTACTAAATGAATAGCGTCACAAGAGCACGCGAATTGAATTGGTGTCCGAGGTTGGCGATGGATTTAAGGTATCGGAAAATTGAATGCCCTGCCAACATAACGCGAGGTACAAACATTACTGCTCTTGTAGATGATGGCAAATTAAAGCCTCAGTGCCAACATCGAGACAGTTAGACTAGTAAAATTATTAATTAATAATTAATTGTTAAGATAGTTGTTAGAAACTGCCAATGATCACGTTGAGTACAATAAAGTAATTCATTGCGACGAATGTAGAATAAGCCAATAAACGGAGTGCGTTTCCGTTCATATTTTATTCTTAAGTTAAATTTTCTCGCAGCAAAGAAACATGACTTCGAGTTTATTCTTTTTTCCGCCTTTACCCCTCTTTTTACCCCTTTAGAGACTTAAAATAAAGTACTGTAAATAATGCTATAAACTAAGCACTTGATGCACGTGCATAGTAAATCATTCATTGTCAAGTTAGGAAGTCTCCTCAGAAGTTCCTGTGAATATTAATACCTCTGATCGGAAAGTAACTAAAAAATTAGTGTTGTCATTGATTTTTCACTGTTTCAGCTTGACCTAAGGTAAGTGGAACAAATATTTTATTGTTGCGTGTGAGCAGCATGTGCGTGTTGGTTCGCTACATAAATATTTTTCTCTCTCCTGAAATAAATATACCAAATGTAGTCCGGAGAGAATTGTTTCATCCTATAATCGCTGAGTTCCTATACCCTTGAATTCTAATTTTCTATAAGAATAACTACACAACAAGGTTCAGATAAAATTATCCTCTGATTGGAGAGAACTACAATTAATGTAATTGAAATCAATTCTTATTTTTACTATTTGTGTTCAGCGATAAAAGTACTTTTTTATATTAAAATTATTTATAAAAGATTATTAGTCATTAGAGGTGTGCAAATAACAGACCATAAAAAAGAGAAAATTTTTGAATTTGGTCGGTTTGGGTTGAGAAGTCGGTTAATCCGGTTGATCGATCAGTTTATTGAAACGGCGTTGATTCAGTTAACATCTGCTACGGCATAGTTTTAAAAAACCGATTGGATTTGGAATTGACTGACTTCACAATTCGAACCGACCCGAAACAAGCAAACACGAAAATTTGCTGTCGGTTTCAGTCGGTCTTATCGTTGAGTCTTAATCACCGTGGATCTGACTCAAAAGAAACTCCACAATACGAAAAAAGTGTTGACACACATGAGTCCTTACCACAAGGTTAGAAATACGAATGTAATGAACCAAATATCGTACTATGAGTATAAAAAGTACAAACATGGAAATAGAAAGATTAAAAAAGTGTAATTATTCCAAAAAAAAAAAAAAAAGATGATAGAACTTTCAAACTTTGCTGTGTGTTCTATGTAAGAAAAACTATCATTAAATGAACCACCCCTTTTCCTGTTGACGGGTAATATCGATACATTTTCTAAACGGTATATTTAAAATAATCGACTTACTTTGTATCATTAATTTTTACTTTTCCCTTCTTATTTATTTTTTGTTTGTTAATTATATTGCTTGAAATTTCACTTTTCTTAATTGTTGTGTTCACAGCATCAGTGATGCTGGTCATTCTGCAGCCCAAAGGTATTTAAGTGGTAGTTAGACAAGATGTTTCTCCGTCAATTCTGTCAATAACACGTTCGGGAATACTTTTGACGCGAGTGTTATCGACACCGCCAATCTCGCTCTGAAAAGGTCGATATGAGACGTGGTGTATTTGGTAGGTAAGGAGCATGGGAAACCGTGTTGTGTACTACCACGACACAATAAGGGAAGATTGGGTATTGTGTGGTGAAAGCTCTCACATTGCAAGAGACCTACTATTGTGCGATGTTGTAGTACTACGACGGCGGCGCGGCGATGGATTCGAAGAAAGGAATTCAATATCACAGGCGAATCGCTGAGCTAAATGCGCACTCTAAATGTATTATTAATGTTTGAGAAGGAATTCGTCACGATTTTTGATTGAACTGTTATTGTGAATAAGATTGATTTTAAGAAAAGGCGAATGAATTTCTTTGGACATCTTAACGTATTACCAGACAATCGATTGACTAAAACGATAATAGATTACGCAACCTCAAAATGCAAACATAAGATGAACTGACGTTTTAGAAAGAGACACCTTCAGACATAAAGTGGACAAATATGACGTTGTACCAGAGCAACCAAAACAGAAACAGTACAGACCAAAGTGGTCGGAAGAACTTGAACAAACTTTCTCGGAAAGAATAAAATCCTATTGGAACAACAAGAAGAACCCAAAGAAAAGTTGATTGAGTCATTTACTTGTCTTCCATTCATTGGGAAAATTCGCTACTACTAATAATAAATCAGATTCAAAGGTATTTTCTAATTCCATAATTAATATCTCTTTCGTAGTTTTCCAATAATTAAAGCACTTAAAAACCTTAACCAATTCAAAGCTTTGTTGCTGCCGCTGAAAACAACTCGGCGCGAAGCACGGAGTAAAACTTTTGTGGCAATAAATTTTTTGGGGAAAAAATTAAAACTTTCTTCAGTTATATTGAGACGGTTATCTTAATTATGCAGAGAGCTTTTATTGAACGGACTCATGCATAAAACACTAGGTCCTTGGGAATAAATTATTAAGATCAATTTTTAATCATATTTTAAGAAAATGTTTCCTTTTTTCAGTGTCGTAAAATTTCTCAACAAGAACAAAAATAAATTTGAAGCATTTTTCTTAACTTACTGAGAACGAGTTAAAGATATATTTTAATTTATTGGTACTCTGTCAAAGACATTTTGTGTAATTACAGGGTTTTTTTATTACGTTACCTACGTTGGTACTAGACTTGAAATATACTTTCTAAAAATTTGATTTACCTACCGAAATGAACAGTTTCTGTTTGAATTAAGCGCCTCCACTATCATGAGGTATTACAGACCAGTGTCGAAAACGGGGAGGAATATTAGGATTTAACTAGGTAGATTTGCTAGTGAAGAACTAGAAGCAAATCCAAAAAGCAAAGTTTGGATTCCCGGAGAAACGAGTAAACCCAATATTACTGAGGAGATAAATCTTATGCTTGTATCAGAATCGTTCTCCCTTAATTGGTATGTTCCGGTAAGAGCTGCTCAAACTAGCGGACAATCTCGTACTTCTCAATCAAGGGTTTTACATAAAATTCGATATATTGTATCAGTGGTTAGGTCAGCCTGTCGTTATGGAAGATCCAGATGATGCGCGTGAATGGTTGTGAAATTTTATACTTACCGTAAAATAATTAACTCTGTTAAACATGTTACGTCGAATGAAAATGGGAGACGAGACCGGGGATCGAACCCGGGACCTTGAGCTTTGCGCGCTCATGCGCCTACCGACTGCGCCANCAAGTTGAATGAGAATGGTAGACGGGCACGGGTAGCGAGCGGGATGGCGCAGTCGGTAGGCGCATGAGCGCGCAAAGCTCAAGGTCCCGGGTTCGATCCCCGGTCTCGTCTCCCATTTTCATTCGACGTAACATGTTTAATCTGTTACCTAGCGGTGAGGTTCACCGCAATCTAAGAAATTAACTCTGTGATTGTGAATCGGATAGAAGAATAGAAACTCTTTTAAAACGTTCGTGTGTTTGCAGAGAACAGACAGGAGTAAGCTGAATGGAACCTTGGTACAACTAAGCAAGCTAAAAGACAGGGTCGTTGTCAAGTCTGGATATCCTCACTAATCATTTTGATGTAAGTTAAGTGGATATATTCCTAGCTAGTACCTTAAATGTGAAAAGACTGCATGAAAGTTATTACGATTAGTAACTGTAAAAAGACTATCATTTAGAAAGAAGTAAATTAGTTTGTTGGACAGGTATGCTACCTCCTTTGTGAATTATGTCTAGAGACTGTACGATTCCGTCTCTCCGAAACTATGATAATCACACCACTCCCTCTGTGTAAATTTGCAGTAGTTTTTCTCCAGATAGAAAGTTATTTCTTATATAAATTTTTAAAAAATTGTTTGACTCTATGGAATAGATTTATTAGCTCTCCAGGATTTGATGAATAACAAATATTTTCAGCATAATAATGTTGACTACTTTATCTTTTGAATGTTCGTTTTGTATTACAATTTTTAAGGTTTGAATTTTTTAAATTATTTTTATGACAATAAGAACCATAAATAACTATTATAATTTAATTATCCGTAACTTTATACAGTTTTAAAATATAATATCTTTACATATGTAACTATGACTTAATAAATTGACTAAATTACACGTACTCAATATAAGACTGTAAAATGTAGTACATTTACTCTTTTAAACTGAGATTTTTTTTCGTCGTTTTAGTTTTGCGTCTAAACAAAGGGGAAAATCCAAGAAACCTAAAGATTTCTCTTTTCAAGAAAATTATTTGAATTAGATATTAAAAAATATTTAATTACCTATGAAATTTGTTGTGACTTCATGTTTTACTGTTCAGTTGAATCTAATGCAATACAAAATAGGAACGGAGCTGAAGAAACGTGGAGTCACAAATTATTGGTATTCCTCATACGTTTATGCTGACTCATACCATGATTGTGGAAATTATGTAATGGTACGAAGAAGCGTATAATGTTTCTAAAATACACACTTATCACTTATGATAAGTAACCTGGGTAAATGTAAACATATTAACAAAATTGTGATACATTTTCTCAATTCTACCATTTGCTGTATGTTGATAATTGTACATATAAGAACATACAAGGTTTGCAAATCAGAAATACCTCGTGAAAAAACAAAATCGAACTAGAATGATATTGAAATAATGGTAATTAATTCAATGCTGGCATATTCAGGAAACTAGAAATATTCACGATAACAAAGATTAGAATAATAAATGAAATATGTGGTGCTATCCACAAGTATCGCCTCACCGTTATCCAAATATAAATTATACGACATTTGTGTCAATTGACTAACAACTTTTAATCATGAGACTTGAGATTAAATATTTATAAAATGCTCTTTCACTGATATTTGTATTTGCACAGAACAATAAAAAAATCCCTCATTAATATTCAGAGGGATATATACTGCTGTTTTAATATTTGTACCAATTTTCCGTATCATTTTAAACGTTTCAGGCGTATTTATGCGCCATAATAATTATGAATTATTTAACACATGAATTAATCGACTCAAAAATGTAATTGATAACTGACAATGCAACACAGTTTTCGTGTAAAACAACGTTCCTAAATTGAATATATAATTTGTCCAAGTTTTATCGAATTATTTAATCATTAATAAATTGTTATTTTGTGAAAAAGAAATTCATCAGATTCGTAATTTTCTGCGATATCGTCTTAGTTGTTTTTTTATCCTACTCGTATCATAAAGATACGAAAATGTGGTTATAAAAAAGAAATGAGTGGAAGAAAAAAATTCATTTAAAATAACTCTATTTAAACGTAACTTAATTTGA
Source organism: Laupala kohalensis (assembly GCA_002313205.1). NCBI lineage: Eukaryota > Metazoa > Arthropoda > Insecta > Orthoptera > Trigonidiidae > Laupala > Laupala kohalensis. The sequence goes on along the minus strand of NNCF01128137.1, from coordinate 472,644 downwards.
CTTATTTAAATAACTTTAAACAAACATCATTATTGTAATTTGCTGTGAGTTATAAGATTTTAGACTTGTGAGTTAGAAAAAAAAACCCGCATTTGTTGCAATAATCTTTTACATTTTGAATATATTTTGGAAGGGGGTTAGGAGTTTGAAGAGGAGGATGTGTCAATCTTGCCGATATAAAAGAAATTATGTATAATAACTGGGCTATCTCAAGCAAAGATAATTTACATGCTCGTTTAAATGCAACAAATACTTTCTCCGTCATGATGTAAAGGAAAAGAAACGATTCAAATTAGTCATAAACGGTACGCTACACCTTTACCAAACCTCAACTTCTTTTAAATATTTTTAGTTGATATCAGTGGGGACTTTTAGGGAACAATTCCTAGTTGTGCACGCCGCACTCGCCTTAACTTCTGTCGATGCTCGTTCAAACCCTGTCTGATCCAAGAATTTGCTGTGAAGGATGAAGTTGGTTTTCACTTAAGTTTCCGTTGCCCCAAACTTTCACTCATCGTCATCCGTTCCTTTCATTATCAATATCAATCACCCGCGCATCCACCTTGGTTCCAAAAACTCCGCGCTCGGGAATAAAAAATAGTAATGTGTAGTCTCCCCGAAGAAAAATGTCGAATAAATCAATCAATAAATAAGTAAATTAATGAAGAAATAATAAGTAAAAAATTGGAGAGTTTGGAAAAGAATATCAGAGAAATGAAGCAGGTGCCTACCCAAGATGTTTCATTCGCGCGCGCGCGCATGATTGTGGGTGTGTTTGATTTTATTACTTATGTGTGTATGTATTACACATTTATATATGTATGTGGACTATATATACATGTGTGTATAGATTCAACAAATATGAGGACAAATACAAAAACAAAGACAAATTTCTCTTAATTTCGTAGGAGGAGGGTTGGTGATCCCGTATATCCTCCCCCACACAACGAGGTACGCCACTGAAAAATGAAGTTATAATTTAAAGGTATCTGAAGTTTGTAATTTTTTGTCTGAGTAAAAGTAATACATTCAATAGATATTCGAGAGAAGATTGCGTCACGTTCTGGAATGGTAAATTATGAATGGTAAAGTCACATTGTGGAAAGGATTAAACGCAGGTATAATCTTCAAAGTAGCAAACTGTGCCCTTCATCTTTACTTTGAGACAATGAAATTGAATTCACCTTGTCTATAAATGCAACATACCTCCCTTTTTACGTGAACTGTTTTCCTTTTCCATAAACGTTTAGATTTCCATTCCAGTCTGTGTTTTGAAGTCGCCGCGTGGAGCGGTGAGGGCTTTGTGTAGCATTGATCCGAGCGCTTAGTGAATCGTACTTTGCCGCGCTGCTTGACACGCCTTCCATCACTCGCTGCCTGCCTGCCTTTCACTCTGAACAAGCGATATGAGCGCTCACTGCGAGCAGCAGCGGAACGACACGGCGGCGTGAAGGCAAAGTGAAGGCAATTCCTCGCTAATATACGCTTACTTTACGTTACATAATCTCTTCTTGTAAAGGCGTTGGAAATGCTTTAGTTGTCAAGGCAAAGGAACTGTTCTTTACCGCTCAGCCAGTATAGCGACTTTGTCAAATCAATGAGAGATATAATTCTATTTTATACTACCAGTGGGACCAATCACTCGAGACTCCAGTACTCTTTTTTTTAAATTTTAAACCTCTTCTTCAAGCATCATAAATTTTCAAAGTCAATTTATCAGAACTAGTAGAGGAAAGACCAATTCGCTTAAAGAAATTGTATTAGTTCATTAATAGGACAAATAACTTTGTGTTGATCGTTTGTCTTATTTACATTTAGGTCTTACCCCATCAATCTCCCAGACAGGTTTCAACCCTACACGATCTGCGGTTCCCAGTGCGATATCTTTCAGGTATCGACAGTAAGTGTGTTGTTATACGCAGGTCAGTGCGTATGGGGCAATGGGGGAAACTCGGAGTGATATTTTACTTTCTAAATGGTATGCAGTGCGGGGTGTGAACAATATTAGGTTTGGGCAAACTTTTGAGTCAGGGGCTACACGATGAGCTACTTTTTATTACAGTTGGAATAGATAGTAATAAGAGATTAGGAGACGTCCTTCCCCACCTACCACGTGCTCGCGTCGCTTGAGAGAAGCAGAGATCGAGACAAATCGCCTGTGTCGTGCGTGACGGGTCATCTAGTTCTATACAATTACACTCTTCAAGTGTATTCCAGAATGCATTTGGTGGACAATCCGTGGAAGTAGATAGCTGATGAAGTTTGTCGGGTAAGAACCTATTTTTGTTATTAATCAATTTATTAGCTCTTGTACGTACAATATTATTTACCATTATAAAATTGTTAGTAAATTTTATGTCCTGTTTTAATACTGTAAGTAAAAGATCAGTAATTTTACTCCAATGGCAGATAAATAGAGTGATAAGAACGAGCAGTAATTCAACAAAACTATCAAATTTCTCTAACAAGCCAAAATGGCAATCCCTGGATGCGTAACTCTAAGTAATGGTCATTAGAGAATGTCTTCAGTTTTTGAGAATCTTCGACGTCGCTTTTTCATAGGGTAAGGAACAAGCTGAGAGGATAAGGAACAATAAATGTCTAATGAACTTATGATTGGAAATTCAATGATAGAGGCCATTTAATTGATTTATAAGTGCAATACAGTGCAATTACATTGTGCCATGTCATCACTGTTACATGAAGTGTTGGAAGTGGTCTCCCCGGGGAAACATTGAATGCTGCAGTTATAGTTGGCAGGGATAGGTTTCCCGACACAGTCTGACACCTGACACCTATTGACATATGGAAACACAATGTCGGCGAGCTCCCGATTCAATTACCTAAAACCATCATCAACAGATCCACACCACAGAGAATCAGTAAGAGAATAGAAGCGGACAAGTAATTTTTTTTTTTGTGGGGCTTTAGTGGGGCTCGTCAACATCAAAGGTCATTAGAGCCCTTAAAACTTGTACAGGTAGGGAAAATGCAGTTACGCACTAGGGAGAGCCAACGTGACTCTCCCCGCGTGTGGGACTCGCCGAATAATTCAACCATACCCACTAAAAACCCTCCTGAATTACAGTATATCAAAACACAAATTCCAACATATCTCACGACTTTACTAAAACATTTTAAAAAAAGAAGAAGAAGAGGAAAGAAGAAAATGAACGATACCCTAGCCCTCGCAACCTAGTAGCGTCGGGATCGAAAAGAACAAGAGGTGACCAAGGAAGGTCAGAAAAGAGAAAGGAAGGAGCATGGCACAAGCAAGTGGAAGCAATGCCAGACTCAGCTCGGGGCCCCGTGTTTGCCAAACACGTACTTACTAGATGTTAGTCCCCTGGGGCGAGGTAGGAAAATGAAAGATACCCTAGCCCTAATGGCGTCGGGATCGAAAAGAACAAGAGGTGACCAAGGGAGATCAGGAAAGAGAAAGGAAGGAGCATGGCACAAGTAAGTGGAAGTAATGCCAGACTCAGCTCGGGGCCCCGTGTTCGCCAAACACGTACTTACTCGATGTAAGTCCCCTGGGGGGCGGACAAGTAATGTTACCGATGAGGTCAATACAGTGAGAGACGGAGGAAAGATGCGCTATCCCCGTGGGAAAAAGTACCACGCTCTAGTGAGGAACCCATACAAGACTGGACATATTTTTGTTGCACCATTTTTATGTTTCTTGTCATTTCTGGGTTCGACCTCTATAGTATGTACATGTTGGTCAAAATCATCCTGGTTTTAGAGAGCATGACTAAATGTTGCATTTGCTCTACTTACTAAGTTAGTAGTAATTACATATTAAGTATTTTCTCTACAGTTACTTCTGAGAATTAGACGTATCTTAGGAATCCATCGATCCAAACAAATCATGTTATCTTTTTTCTAATCTAGCAAATTCAGTACCGTATACTTTTGGGTTGAAAACAGTGATTAGTACTAGGTTAATTTACAAACTTATTTTCTGAATAAGTATGACGGTACACCCTACTCCTCTTTCATTAACCGATGTATCAATAAAATTAAAAGAAATATGATTCTAAAATCTGCAGGGGTATTACACGTTCAATTCTATTTCTACAAGAGCAGAAATAATGACTGTAGTCTTACTGCCAACTGTGGCATTGCTGACGAGTTTATCAGGAATATCTTATTTCAACAATAATACTTGTAATAGTTTCTGTAATTTTCTAATTTATACTTTTTTCTGATCGCTGAGAAGAGTAGTGGCTTCTATGACACTCTTTTAGTCATCGTTATCGTAAATTGCAGTCATGAGAAGTCGAAAGTTGAGCTCTCAAAGGGAGAAATGTACTCTGAGATTCCCTTCAGAAGGGAATGGAAAGAAAGCAATATTTGTACATAATCTAAAACGACGTATATTAGTGTTGAGACATATTCGAAATTGATGAAGATGAATTGTGACATTATGGACGCAGTTAAAATGCAAAGTCAGCTCTCATGACGGTTAAGATATTCCAATGAGTGATGTGGGTTCACTTGACGATCCAAATGTCATTTAAACTTTAGCCGAAAGAACTTTAAAACCTTCGAAATGACACGGAAAACTGAATCATGATGGAAACTTTGTTTATTATAGTCGCTTAACTCCTAGTATTCAACGTCCTCGTGAACTCGTAAGCTCTTGGGAAAGAACCACATTTCGCGCATTACCAGATCAACCTATAATCTGTTCCCTGCACAAAAGATACGGGAGATTGTTATAACAAAGGAAGACATTTCTCGGTCTGAAGTTTAAAATATTTATTTAATGTCTTATGGTGAGGTTTCGGTTACGAGACCCGCTCTTCCACCTAACCGTGATTTGAGTGAGGCAATTGGAAAGGAGAGATCTTGGGTTGCCTGGGAACCCTGTGATACCGAACCAACATGTATGGAGTAGGTGAGGGAAACCTCAGCTGAAAACTTCACCTAGTTCGGCGGAGCAGGGTTTGTACGTTCGATTAAAACAAAAAGTCATATGATATACGTATTACGAATTAAGAAAACAAAAACAAAAAAAAAATCCTTTCCTAAACCTATTCGAATCACTTGGACAATGCCGGTTACTATAAGCTAGTCAATTGTTATTATTAGATTCAATTTCAGATTTTCATATGTTGATAAGAAAGTCTGCTGAGTATCGATTTGGTAAGTTAGATATTAAATGCTTAATGAATGCACACACACATTTTTTTTTTTGTGGGGCTTTAGGGCTCGTCAACATCGAAGGTCATTAGAGCCCATTGCACCCACCCACACCCACACCCATATATATA
>NNCF01128137.1:438038-467264 GCA_002313205.1 Laupala kohalensis | reverse complement strand
AGTGGATATATATATATATATATATATATATATATTATTTTGTTCATAATATACTGTCAGAATAACGGGTAAGTGGTCAGTTGGTCTTGAAACGGAGCCATGTGTTTGCGTTAGCCACCTGTTGATTACTCCAAGTTTTGTGGAATAAAGATTTCAAAGATTTCTTACCAGGTTATTGCAATGATCCCGCAACAGCTTAAATTTAATTTTATAAGTATCTCTGGTGTTCCACGTCTTCTCTTCCGTGTATTTCGCTTTCATTGAAGAGCTTATTAGCTTCGTTCACGGCAAATGTAAAAAAAAAAAACTAAACAATTGAACGTAAAAAACTGTTCAAAGGTGATATTTTTTATTCATCGATACAATATGTCGCAGTGAATGTTTTTTTAAACAGTCGTGTGGTTGATAAATTTAGGTTTGAAAGATTTTCACTGAAATATCAACCACCCTTGAATAACGACTTTCGATAAAAATAATTTACGTGCATTTTCAAGGGGGAAGTATATGATCATGAGATGTTAATGGAGTTTTAAAAAATTACAAATGCATTTTACATAAATTATTCTCAAAATATCAGAATTCAATAAAGCAGAATTATTCGGGACACAGACTTCTCACCAAAAAATTGTTAGTTTTAACTTAAAAGTTATTTTTCCTTAAAATATTTTAATTAATTTCAATTGTAGTATTAATAAAGAAGAAACAGAAAAGCAAAAATAAATTTACAGATAAAGTAATACATTGCGGGAGGGACCTTACTGCTTGCCTGATTATACGTATAATATGTAGAACATGCCTACGACATGAAAATAGGAAGATATCGAGATCGCAAAGGAAGATATGGAAATATTATGAATTAATACGATTAAGACAAATTGTTGATATTTTCTACAAATGTTGTCATCCTCATCTAGAAGAGATGTCATATGAATATTGTTGTGCACGACACGGGCTTTTGTCTAAGAACAATGTTAGCTCAAAGCATGCGAGTCGAGTTCACATAACACTGAACTCGAATCATTGGAAGACAATACGATGAATTTTTTTCGTTCAATTAGCAGAGTTGAAATGCTACTGTTGCAATTAGATACGGGTAAGACATTTGCAACGATCAAAATTGAACGATAGCAGATGGACGAATGACCGTCAGAATGCAATGCAGTACATCAACATTCACTTTTAACGCTCGGCTCGGGGATTAAAAAAGCGAAGAAAAAATTGAGTATTATGTTTATCAGACTGAAATAATTTATATTCGATTCAATTATTGACTGCATGTTTTACTTTCTCAACGTTTTCGTTAGTAATATTAAAGGTTACATATGTTTGGAGTTTAAACTTTTTAACAACCAATTTCTTATTAATTATTAAAATAGTAAAAAAAAAGCATTGGTGACAATACACCCTCATGTAAATGGCGACTAGCCAAGGATCTAACCGATCATCCCCTACATTAATGGTAGTGATGTTATCCACTACCCGATCACCATCCGTACAACATATCCACCCGGGCGTGGTAATCCGGAATACCTGGGACATATTCCCGTAAAGAGGATAAGTAAACCCGAATGACGCACTTACCTCCGCGTTAAAGATCGTTATGCGGATGTTTCTTCCATTCACCATCTCGTGGAAAAGACCTTGTGGTAACTACGACCAGTTTAAATTTATTTATGAGCGTCCAAAACTAATCAATCGTAACGTGTTTTTTTTCTTTTCCCTTCAGTTCGTCCATCCTCTCTAAAATTTCGTAACGACTTTCACAAAAAATAATTTGAAATTAATTTTAAATAAGTATTAAAATAATTTTGACCTTCTAAAAATGAAAATTATTTCTGGACTATTTAGTTCGGGCTATGTAAAGATAACAATTTTATCATATTATAGCTACGTTATAGGGAAACTATACTTATTAATTCTGTACAACAATATTTTTGAGCTAATAACGCTATTAAATTGAATATATATCTAGTGTATGTTACTGATGATAGCTGCTATGCAGCCGAAAAAGCTTTATAACATTAAAACTATGAATAACATACAAACGACGTTTTATTTATCATTGAAGTCATTGATATATATCAAGAAAAGTAAAGGCCCCAGGACTGAACCTCAAATTTATTCAATTCGCCATTTAATTTAACACATTGCATCCTTCCATATAAATAATTCTTGAACCACATAAGCACATTACCCTAACACCACAATTATACATTTTACTTAATAATATGTTATGGTTAATCGGGCCAAATGCTTTGGTAATATTTAAAAATAAACCACTGATTTTCTGACACTTGTTTATTTCACCAGATACTCTATTTATAAATTAAATTAAAGCACTTTCAGTATTTAATCCCTTTCTAAATCCAAATTGATTTTTGCAAAAAAAATATTTTATTTCAAGAAAACTGATCTGTTGTTTTTTATTATCTTTTCTATGATTTCGGAAAAAAACATGAAAATAATGAAATAGGTCGGTAATTATCACACAATGTTTTTACACTCTTCTTATGTACTGCTATTACAACAGCTTCCTTCATTTCTCTGGAAATTTACCAGTTTTAAAACTTAAATTAATAATGAACAAAAGAACCCCACTAATTTTATTATATATAGATTTGACAATATATGAGCTAGTGCCATCTAATCCCGGTGAAGTATTGATCTTTAGTGTATTAACAATTATATTTAGGTCAGAAAATAGGAGTTGAATTCTTTAACTATTTTTTTTGGAATCTTCAATTATTCTATTACTTACTTCATATTTAATTGCTTGGTTACTATTCGAAGTCTAACCTGTTATCTCTCTCACAATGCGCCAAGTTTGCTTTAAATTATTTTCATGTTTCTCAAATAGATTTTCATAGTATTTTAGTTTTAAGGAACGTATTTCAGAGTTAAGTTTATTTCTAACAATAAAAAGAACTCTTTTAGATGGTTAATGTTTGGTTGTTTCTTGAGCTTTTTCACAAGCAAGTTTCTATCATATATTCGTTTACAAATATCATCGCTAATCCAGGGTTCAAGTTTAATTAGATTATTCCTTTTTGGGACAGTCTTTTCCAGGCATTCCTGAATATAGTCAGTTAATTTAGAAATGAAAATATCGTACGCTACTGAAACATCACGTTGCTGATAAACATCCAACCAATTCTCATTATCTTAGAGATTTTTAAGTATGCCGATGTTTGTCCGATAAGGAGAACGCTGGTGCGTGACCTTTGCCTCGACTCCACAGTAAACTGCTCTACCCCCCCCCATCACACACACACAGCGGTCATCCAGTGTGCTATGTCAGTTTCTATAACTGTGGCCTCTATTTGAATTTTAACTTTATTTATAGATTTAACTAACACATGATCAATGCACGTTTTGGGCATTTTTGTAACTCCAGTAGGTTCATTTATTAATGACGCAAAACCCCAGCTGACCAATGTTATTAAATAGTCATCAATTAAATTACTATTTTATAATAGATTTATATTCATATCTCCCATTATTAATATATTACTACATGTTTTCACTTTATTTTTTATATATAGGATCTCAATTCATCAACAAAAATTGTGCTATTGAATTCATGTAATCTGTAAATAGCAATTAATGTGAATTCATAACCAAACTGGCTAAACCTGATTTCCAAAATATCAGCTGATCAACAATGAATTACAGAAGACACATTTTGATTAATACTGGAATGAACAAAAACTGCTAAACCACCAGATTGGTATTGAGATTACAATTTGGTATTTGAAACGAGGAACTTTCTAATTCAATTATCCAAATTTCAGAAAGAACTATAATTTTTGGCATGTGTTCTAAGGCTGACATCTCGACCAAAAGGCGATCAAAATTTGCTCGTAGGCTCCTTATGTTTAGAAGAATCACAACTAAATCAGTAGCTCTATCTAAATAATTCATGGTTTTAGTGGTACTCATTAATAATTGAAATAAAATTGTCAAATAATACAGAAATAAAGTCAGCTCACAAACAATTCAGATCAGCCTGGGACATTATAGGTATTACAAGTGCATTTTCTTCCTTTTTTATATAGACCTTGCCCCCACGAACCCATAACCAATTGTAATGGTGATGTTTTCTAGCTTCACTAGCCATGCCAAGTAACTTTCTCCGGCTAGGGGTCAGCGAAATATTTCCATAGATCGGGATGTTCATTGGAAAATTTAAGTGTCTTGTGGATAGCTGCTTCTTGAGACGCCATTTATTGAGTATTGCTTCAGTATCAATCCTTCTGACGAATTTAACAAACATTCCTTGTGGTCCAGAAGCATTAGGTCTCTTTTTAAGTACATGACAGGCATCGATCATTGAGTCCTCGATCTCCATTCCAAGAACCTTTCCTACATTCCTTACAGCATCAAGAATATTATTATTATTTTCAACAGGGACTCTTTGAATTTCAATGCAATTTCGCCTCGAATACTGGTCAGATTCGGCAAGCCTGTTTTCTAATATTTCTAATTTTTCTTTTAATTACTTATTCTCTTTTCAAAGACTATCTATAATTTCAAAATATTCATTAATTTTTATATTTTGTTCCTTTAATAACTTTGTATTTTCGTCCAATTTTTCATTTAGATTTTCGTATGACGTATTGAAATCAAGAATAGATTGTTTTTGGTCATTAGCTAGCCCATGAATCATAACCTTCATAATATCATCAAGCGTAATTTTACCCTTTGAGGTCTGAACAGTAATCTTAAGCTTCGCCGTCTGCTCGAACTGCACAAGTCACATCTTCATACACTACCTTCACTGGTTAAATAATCTATATCTGCCTTACTCATTTTAACACAACTTCCATGAAAATCCTTTGTGCAATCCGAACACGATGCTTTTAACTGTTTCGTAGAAATCGATTTACTACAGACTCCACTCGCTGACATTTTGAAACTATGCTTTTTACAGCCGCTCGTCAATTACTCGTCGAAACACCAATTCACAATACACAGCAGCCAAATATAGCCTACACTACACAAAATTTTCAAGAACTCATCGTAATAACAGACTCGTTTGAGAGACTATTCAGGAGCACACTCGCCACGTCCTCTCTATAAAACCGCTGTCGACCATTAAATGTTTAAAATCTTCTCTGTTATTNTCTCTTATATATATATATATATATATATATATATATATATATATATATATATATATATATATATATATATATATATATATATATACACGACTACTATCACCTCCAAATAAACAAATAATTCAGTGATCGTGCAAATAACACGCATAAGAAAATTTTCCTTCTTCATGAGAGTAAATGATATTTTCACACTACTAGTTCTCCATAATGTTTTTCTAACAGAGATACAATAATTGACAGCTTTCTAAGCATCAGTGATAGCACGGAAACAGTCCCAGATAAAATAGATTTTTTTGTGGGGATTTACGACTCATGCCGACATCAAAGGTCATTGGAGCCCTAAAATTTCGTACAGGTAGGGAAAATGCAGTTACGCACTAAAGAGAGCCAACATGACTCTCCCCGCGTGTGGTGCTCGCCGAATGACTCGACCATACCCACTAAAAACCCTCCTCATTTACAATAGATCCAAAGATATAACAAAATAGAAAAAAAAAGAAACATGAAAGCATTCTAAAAATCGAAAATAAAGAAAAGAATAAATTTCGAGAGAAAAAATTGTAAATTAAAAAAAGAGAGAGAGAAAATAAAATTCAAATCCTAACCCTCCCGAAAACTTGTGGGAGGAGCCCCGATTCGTTTATGAATTTGAGTAAAAACATACGAAGATACATTAGATAATATTCCAGAGACCGATTTCCTGAAGGTATCTAAAAATGCGCATTAAAATCGGTTCATTTTGTCCCAACATAACGTTCAAACTGTTCGGTAGATTGTATCGCAGTCGGCTGGTACTAAATTTGAGACACTCCAGAAGAAAGTGTTCCACGGTAAGAGTTCTGTTACAAGTTTCACAGACGGGGGGAGGTTCACCGCGCAAGAGATGACCATGGGTAAGATAGCAGTGACCAATAAGGATTATTTCCTCACTCCTGTTCGCACGGGATGATGACACCCAGGAAATTTCTCTTGACTCTGTGAATATTAATGACACCTTCCGGTTGAAAAAATTCTTTAAGGTCTTCGTCAGATTCTTGTGCAAAATCATCGTGGTTAACCACTCCTTTGATCAAGTTCAAACTGGGGTGAGTTGGTACCTTTATCTTTAGTCCGGCAATTTCATTCAAAGATCTTACAGAATCAATTTGCTTGTCTGTACGTGCCTCCAGCAGAATTTCTCCGTTCCGCTGGCGCACAACAGACTAAAGCTTTCCGATGTTATCGTCAATTGCTTTAGCAAGACGGACTGCACTTAGAGACTTAAAAGTCTTACCTTCCTCAATACAACTTATTACAAGGAAGCGAGTCTTGGTCGGCCGGTCGCTTTCCTTGCAAAAAAAACGCTGTTCAAATCGACAGTTGCTGAAACAAATCGCCTCTTCCTAGACGAAGAGGGCAAGAAGTGGGGGGGGGGGATATAAAAGGGGTTGGAAGGTTGAGGGGCATTAGTTTCCATGTGAATGTTTTTTAATTTCATCCCCGTGTTCCTTACCCACCAGGGAGTCCAACGAGGGGACACCCCACTGCGATGCCAGGGATATAGCGGGGGCACACACGGTTCTTTAAGCAAGATTGCTCCAACGCCACCGACCAGAGAATAGGACCCCCTGCGTGCCCCCTCTCACCATGGAGTTCAGTCGAAGACTTAGTCCGAGTCGATTGGTCGGGGGGTGGGTTAGCCCCCGATCGCCCGTCTAGAAGAGACCGAGGCCAAAGCGAGTGTATTGGGGCGCATCTAGAGTGCACGCAGAGGTTCCTCAACTCGGCAGGATTCCCATTCCCTCCGACACGGGTCGCCATGCACGGTAAAACACATGGGTGAGCGTTCAGCACACAGAGAAGGCCAGTAAGGAAGGTGAAAGCGATGAAAGTGAAAAAGTAGGTAATTAGAAAAGAAAAGTACAAAGAAAGAAACACTTGAGAGCCTTCTCTGTATCTCACCGTCAGGACGTGGACCGACGGCTCACATCGACAGGTAAAATTGAAATGTTAATAAATATTTGCATGACATATGTTTCGTCATTCTAAAGTCATTCAACCAGTATCGAGCACACATATTATGACACAAATACATACTTCAACAGCTTTGCAATTCTTGTATTGAAAAATGATATATTACGATTTTCTTCTAAAAAAGATTATTTCTTTTATCGATATACTACCCATTTTTTGTTTTACTGATGACACACTTGATTTTTTGGATTAGTTAAAAAACTGAATAGAAGTATTCATTTAAAAGATAAGAAATTATGACTCATATTACTTTAATATATTGTGAGTTGTGGCAAAGAAGCAACACACAACAATAGAATTTATCTCAAAGAAAAATGAAAATTAATTATGAATTCTTAAAAAATTATACTATTTATTTAATATTTGTGAAAATATTATTTTGCAGAATTTCCTTTTCCTGAACAATCAACTTTTTGTATATAAAATAAATATACTGCAGTGCATTGATTACAATTACGAAAATATTAGCTTAAAAAAAGAAAAATTTCAAAAGAAGTAAAAGTACATTTAATATAAGTACTTTAAATTATTTGAGTTATAATTTTGCAAATCCAAATCCCCAATGTCCTTAGTTGTATATATTGAATGAAAATCGACACCAAAATTAAGAAGCAAATGATATGTAGGTTGCTCGTGCTGGTGTGAATTATTGACCTCTGTAACCATGCAATTGGAAGAGGCTAAATATCATTGTATGTTACACTGCATATGGTACACAGATGTCTCAGCGTCTTATAATTTCCTTTTTCTCAAGGTGTTCATAATAAAATTGGCATTTAATTTTAATAAGATTTCATATTATCTTATGTTTGAAAGTTAATCAATAATCTATATAAAAAAATTAATCACCTTTAAAGTAAATATTTTTTTTTTAATTTTAAGATTCACAAAATGACTTTTTGACCTGTTTTTTTAATAAATAAATTTATTGTCAAAAAACAGTACAAACTACGTATGACCACGTGGAGGACAATAAACTAATTTTTTCTCCAGAAGCAAGGAACCATCCGATCAATTCCGATCAAGGGCCCTAAGGCAGAGGCGGATTCAAAAATTTCAGCAAAAATTCCTAGATAAGATGAAAAGTTAGCTGCGAATTATAATACTAATAGAATGTCAATGTTTAATGGTTGATTAATACAATTTAATTTAGTTAGAAAACATGACAGAAACTTTCGGTGTAATTTATTCAGATTTACTCTATGTAATAATATCTGATCAATCTTGTTCTGTACTTTCATGGCGTATGGTTAAATTTCAGAGAAAGTTTCTTCTTAAATATCTATATAATCCCCATTTTACCAGATTTGTTTGTGTTGCAAATCTCTTCTTTCTCATCAAAATATTTGAGGTGTGATGAATAGTACAAAAATTTGACAAGGGAGGGGAGACTCATTCACTACGAATGTGGACATTACTCTAGCAGTTAAATAAATGATGAATGAAAAGAAATAATTGGAAATGCAATTGTTAGTAATCAAGGAGAAACACATTTCCCCTAACTAGATTATCAATTTATGCTTCCGGGCAACGCCGAATTTATACAGCACGCATTTGTGTAAGTCGTAGAATATTTAGTGACATGAACACAAATTGAAAATCTATTGAATACGCTGCCAGCGGTATCAATATTAAAAAAAACATATTTAAAAATTAATTAATAGTACATTTTTATTCTATACAAGTTTAATTTGTAAAAAAATAGTGGTATAAAAGTAGATATATTTATTAGAAAAATATTTATATATTTTTGTATAGGTATTTCATCTTCTTCAAGACCATCGACACATTTCTTCAAAACCGGAAGTACTCAACAAATATCGAAAATATAACAATATGTGTATATAATTTTTTTCATTAGTGTATTCGTTCACTCCAAACTAAGTATACATTATATTGTTCATGTAGTGTAGTTTCCATTGGGGTGAACTTGATACAACCCACGACCTACTTGAATAAACGTAGTGGTAACTCGTTCTCTACTTGAAGGCGATTCTACACCGAGCTGCAAGTTTTTGTCTTTACAGTCATGACTGTAAAATATTAGACTGTGCTTACTGAACCAAAAAGTGAAAAATTCTTACCTTTCCTAACAGTTTATGAAGTACTAAAATTGATATAAGCTTGTTTGTCCGGCCGCGGAAGCCTACGTTTATACTAAAATTGAATTAAAAACAAGTAAAATATATGCATCATTTACGGCCAGGTGAAAATTGCGATGGACCGGGACTCGTATTCGGGACGCTCTTACTTTGGCCGCCGGTGCGCTACCACTCGCCTCGACTTCCACAGCCCGTAAAATACTTCCACCTGGACAAAGCAGCAGGTCCCGAATTCGAGTGCCAGACCGTCGCAAATTTGACCTGACCATGGACGATGCAACTTCCCTCCTCATTTAGGTACTCGGAAGTTGTGAGATCACATAAAACACACTTCGTAGAAAATGATAGCTATTTAATTAAAATAAATTGATTTGATTTCATACTACATTTTAATTGAATTGAAAAAATGCCAACATCGTGACGTCGTGCATCACCGTGTGCACTCACGGGGAAGCGTTGTCTATTCGTTGTGGTATATTATGAGCAGTCAGATAGATCGCACCGGCGTGAACGCAAAAGATCGATACTTACAGTGACCATTAAGGGATCGAAACCTGACAGCGAGCTACGTGTCAGAGGTACTGAGATAGGACAGTGGCTCGCGCATATAATCAGTGTGTGTTGCCGGTTGCAAAGTCACAAGCTCATGCTGAAGCGAGTGCTAGAGTTTGTAGTATGTCTCACCTTAATTAAGAGACAGTCTATAGAGAGTGTTCGGACCGACACAAATCTGTCGGTTGGCTATTTCTTTGCCGATATGATTGTATTACTCTATAACAATAACCATTCGTTTTGATCGTATCAATGTGTGATTAATAATTCACACTAGTACTCATTACACCCTTGATGCGACTGGAATCAAGAAACGAGGACTTCGTCGACGAGGCCGATCATCCACGTGGTTCCCCGTCTTATATTTATGTTGAAGAGGATTGTGTCTAAGAATACCGTCTTCTAAAAATTTCTGTTAAGTTGGTGGAAAATTAGTAAAAATACCATACCGATAGTTAATAAATATTTTTGTTCTGGATATATTAGAGAAAATGGTTTATCTTCAAATTTCAAAAAAAAAACATTAAATTTTGTCATATTGATTTTGAGATTGTCACAGAGCGCTTCTAAGAAGTCGACAAAACAAATATTATGATCAGCAAATATTTTAGTTCAGGAATTATTTAAAATCTTTTCCTCTGAATTAAAATATTTAATCTTGTCTAGCTTAATGTTTATCGTAGTTCTTCCAAATTGTATGTATGCCGCATATTTAAATACGTTTGCATTTTAAAAACATGTTTCACACGAGATTAATTGCTATTTTTGTTTGTTTTGTCCAACTTACAATATAAAACATTTTACGAATCATTACACCAAATACTACTCGATATTTAATTATAAAGAAAACCATAAATGGTTTTCCAAAGGATTTAAAATTTGTGTGCGTGTTTGTGTAAAGATTTAAGAAGTGCAGTTTTCAACATAGCATTTAAAGAATTAACATTTCCTTATATTAGGATTCAATATTATTGCCTTTAATGTTTAATTTTGTAGTAAACGTATTGCATCCAGTGGTTCAGGAAATAAGTATGTCAAACAACTTACTTATTGTTACGAGAAAGAGATGAAATGGCAATATATTTTACGTACAACTGGAAAACATACCTATATTCGACAGTTTTAAATTTTTACTAGGACATTCATTTTTTACGTAAGTTCATTTTTTTTTCTTGCGTAGATGAGAAAATGATCAGGCAACGCTGGTTCAAGAAACGGTTTTACTAAAAATATTGAAAGCGGAAAATATTTTGATCTCACCCTATCCTGATAACTATTTGTGAAAAATTTCAGTTATTGATATACGATTAGAGAATTATGATTTCTAGAACTAAACACTTTTTTATTTCCCATAACGCTCAATAAAAAGTACTGTTTTGCATGACCAGTGCTGATATTCTTTTGCCACAGAATTACACACCATTATATTTATAAAGATCGACTGAGAGATTAACGAATTGGTCATTCCGTGATCATTTTTTTTATCGCTTAACGTAGATAACGCGTGTGAGGATAATGAGATTATCTTGGATTAATCTGGTTTTAGCAATCACTATTCCCTTTCTTTCTTAATGTATTTTTGAATCCATATAGCAAATGCTTTTGATTCGTATCTATGTTAATTAACATGTGTTTCGTAGATAGTTTTTTGATGACTATTATCCACACCATTGATTTTATCCTTTATTTTTAATGAAATGAGATCAGACAAAGACACAATGAAGTGTTATTACGTGCACCCTTCTACGCATTTAGGTTATAAAACGGCAGATAAAATTACTCTAATATTTCTTGTCTAAAAATGGTTAAAAAATAAGTTTATTTTGACTTTACTGATATTGCGTAAAAAATTTCTCTTCCAATTTAATTACAAGCCAATACATTATACTATCTTAAGATAGATTGTACTCAATATTTCTGATACTTTTTCAATTTACCTTCCTTCTTAATGTCGTATAATATATTTCACTGCTGATAAGTTTCAATAGAAAAGAAAGCTATTTTTATAGTAACTGCAGTAGATAATTGATTTTTATTATGACTAGCTGATGTACCAGATTACCATCAGGTCACCAGAGACAATATATTGAAGAGAATTAATTCTTGATAAATGAAAAAAAAAAAAGATTTGTTGCACGTCCAAAGCAACCTCAGTGTTAATTGATACTGTGCTTATATAATTTTTGCAACAATAATATTAAATTTATAATTGCGAAACATACTAGGTAATTTATTGTATGTTGCAGAACACTACAATATTTTGACATATTCCTCATGTTCTGCAACATACAATAAATTACCTAGTCTGTTTCGCAATTATAAATTTAATATTATTGTTGCAAAAATTATATAAGCACAGTATCAATTAACACTGAGGTTGCTTCATTATATATATATATATATATATATATTGACACGTAGTATATGTTACACATAGAATTGGCTGTATTACACGAGACGGTCGGAGTCTACTTGTGATTCAAAAATTAACATGGATACTTCAAGACTATGAAACGTTTTGTTTTAACGTTACTAACTTATAACAACTAACAACGTGTTTGGTCTTGATTTACCTATCTATTATTTGTTTGAGTTCTATATTTACGCTAGACTAAAAGAAATTGAGTTAGTTGTCATTCATAGAAATCTCTTAGATTGCGGTGGACCTCACCGCCAGGTAACATAGTTAATTAGTTGTCATTCATAATTTTATCAGTTGTAGGATACGATTTACGTATGAAGTCAATTATCGTCTAAGGAAAGACATTACTTCCGTCTAAATAATAATAACAATAAATTTATTGTCAAAAAAGCAGTACAAACTGCGTATGACCACGTGGAGGACAATAAAGTAATTTACTCTCCGGAAGCAAGCAAGGGACCATCCCATCAATTCCGATCAAGGGCCCTAAGGCAGAGGCGGATTTAAAAATTTAAGCAGAAGTTCCTAGATAAGATAAAAAGTTAGCTGCGAGTTATAATACATATATAATGTCAATATGTTTGTAATTTAACAAATATTATTGTAAATTTACATGTACAAGTTATTATANCAAATATGTTTGTAAATTTACATGTACAAGTTATTATCGAACTATAGATTATTCTGAGTATAGTGTTTAAAAATCATAAGAGTTGAAAAAAAACCCCACTAAATTCACGATTTATTGTTACAATAAACAAGCCCCTAGACAAAGCCTAGAGAACCTGTGTAAGAAATCCGCCTCTACCCGAAGAAAAAACGGAGAAAAACCCGGGCCAGGATGGGGCTACAGCATTAATGTACACAACCGTGCCAAAGTTGAGAACACATAAAACTAAATTAATATGAGCCATACGGCAACACAACCATGCAAGAAAATAGTTTTTGAAAAAGTTATAAGTTATTTAAAAAGTGCTACAGCAATGGCGTGATAAAGTACAAGACGANTGTTACCACATCTCTAGACAGTGGAGAAAATCCTCAGGGTGTTTTTCTTGACTTATCCAAAGCATTCGATGTCATCGATCACGGAATTCTCCTTACCAAATTGCATTCTTTAGGCATTCGTGGACTTCCACATCAATGGCTAACTTCTTATTTACAAGATAGATATCAACAGGTCGAAATATACTATACTAAGAATAAAATACTTGAGCGCTGTCTTTCAGAAACAAAGCCACTTACTTGCGGAGTACCCCAAGGATAAATTCTCGGCCCCATACTCTTTTTATTGTACGTGAACGATATGTCAGCATCCACATCAGATTGCAAAATGGTTCTTTTTGCTGATGACACTAATTTACTATGTAAACACGCCAATGCTCAAAAAGTTTTGTCTAACCTTTCGACTTGGTTCCATGCAAATCGTCTCATTGTAAACACTGACAAAACAGTGTCTATGTCATTTCACAATAGTATCACAAAATCTTTACCCCAGGTTTCTCTTTCTTTAAACGGAACACAATTAAAAACTGTTACAAATACAAAATTCTTAGGTCTCCATATTCAAGACAACCTCAAATGGAATTGTCACGTTGACAATATTAATTCCCAATTAAGCAAATTGTGTTACGCATTCCGAAACTTAGTTAACGTAGTTAGTCCTCGTATTTCCCGTTGCGTGTATTTTGCAAACGTTTACTCCCATTTACGTTACGGTATTATCTTCTGGGCTAATTCCAATCAGAGCATTTAAACTTTCATAATTCAGAAGAGGATAG
Organism: Laupala kohalensis; assembly: GCA_002313205.1. Taxonomy (NCBI): domain Eukaryota; kingdom Metazoa; phylum Arthropoda; class Insecta; order Orthoptera; family Trigonidiidae; genus Laupala; species Laupala kohalensis. Next base: position 453,274 of record NNCF01128137.1, on the reverse strand, counting down.
TTCGGATAATTTGTAAATCTCACCCCCGAACCTCTTGTAAACCTTTATTCAAGGAATTAAATATCTTAACACTTCCCTGCATTTATATTTATGAAACGATCGTGTTTGTTAAGATCGAACTACTGAAGTGCCATCCTTGCTTCATACGAAACAGTCTCGTTCACGAACACAATACTCACAATAGTAATAATATTCATCGCCCTAGAGTGTCAACCACTCTTTTCCAAAAATGGCCATATCATTCTGGAATCGTTCTGTATAATTCCCTTCCCAAAAATATAAAAGATATTATGAAACTGAATCTCTTCAAATCCCTGGTTAAAAACTACCTCCTGCACCAGTTCTTCTACAATGTAAAAGAATTTATTGATTTTAATAAAAGTTAAATCCGTCTTGTACTTTATCACGCCATTGCTGTAGCACTTTTTAAATAACTTATAACAATTTCAAAAACTATTTTCTTGCATGATTGTGTTGCCGTATGGCTCATATTAATTTAGTTTTATGTGTACTCAACTTTGGCACGGTTGTGTACATTAATTCTGTAGCCCCATCCTGGCCCGGGTTTTTCTCCGTTTTTCCTTCGGGTAGAGGCGGATTTCTTATACAGGTTCTCTAGGCTTTGTCTAGGGGCGTGTTTATTGTAACAATAAATCGTGAATTTAGTGTTTTTTCAACTCTTATGATTTTTAAACACTATACTCAGAATAATCTATAGTTCGATAATAACTTGTACATGTAAATTTACAAACATATTTGCGTTAAATTACAAACATATTGACATTATATAAGTATTATAACTCGCAGCTAACTTTTTATCTTATCTAGTAATTTATGCAAAAAAAATTTGAATCCGCCTCTGCCTTAGGGCCCTTGATCGGAATTGATGGAATACGTCCCTTGCTTGCTTCCGGAGAGTAAATTAGTTTATTGTCCTCCACGTGGTCATACGCAGTTTGTACTATTTTTTGACAATAAATTTATTATTATTAATTAATTAAAAATTGTTAGTATGTGAAACAAATATTTTTACATTCCGCATATCATACATATCCCGATAGTTAAATTCACATAAATGAAAATTGGAAATTTCGGTGTGGAAAATCCATCCCAAATTTTTTTCCTCTCGAGAAGCGTTTTAACTCAGTGAGTTCGGGCTGTTCTACCTGATAAACTCCATTACGTGTTCAAGGGCTGCTGCTTTTTGCTTTTAACATTTTCCCATATTCTCACTTCCATCGTTATGAAACCCAAGTCGAGGTTGTCCCATGACCTAAATCCCTCGAGTTTAAATTGGAACAATCCATTTATCCTTTACCTCAACCATCATCGGACCAATAATAGAATATGTTTGAATATCTAACATTGTTTTATAGATTGTGGATGTGGAATAAATTAGCAAAACTAATTTACTTAAGTTAATGAATTTTTTTGTTCTTATTAATCGGGATTCACTAGACTTAAAGTTTCAACTTACTCTTGTATATTTCAAGAAACCACTTTTTTTTCGATTAAAACTAGTTATATCATATTTATGTCATGACTAATTTAGTAATTGTATCATTCACTTGATTAAATATATTTAAATACACATATGATTATATATTGTATATAGTTTCTTTCCAAGACGTTATACATATATGCAAACGTAGTACACACGTAATCCAACATGTTTAATTTTCCCAAAACAAGTGTACTAAATGTTCAACCCCTAATTAAATCTACTTAATCTAAGGAAAATATACGAGTGATTTGACTAAATTAGTTTTAAAAATTCTGACCTTTCACAGTTTGTCGTTACTTTAAAAAATTCCATTTAAATGTTCTAATGAAGTTTTTGGTTTTTTTTATTTTTAATGTGTTGAGAAATTTCTTTATAATTATAACAGTAAGTAGAAATTGTATCTTTAAAATGAAACGAGGAATTACTCCCCATTTCCGTCCTCCCAAGCAATGCGTGACTCTTATCTCATCACAAGGGAAATCTCTCTTTATCTCCAGAAACTAAATTAATACCGGGCATGGTTGTGAGAGCTAGCGGTAGCGGTTAGTGAGGGTGGGGTTCATTGTCGTCTCCCTCTCAAAGTGCTGATTGGGTTTGTGCCTCTTCCGCAGCACTTGGTGTCATCTCCGTCGCCACTTCCCTTCCCATCGGCTTCCCTTTCGAAGCGTCGCCACCCGCAGAGAGCGGGGCGAGGTCGCCCGCGGACTCAGCCACTGTAACTCAGTTACCACCGACGACGGCGCTGCGAGCTCTCACCGCATTGTCAGGATCCATTCGCGTTTGCTTCTGGCCAGGATTAGGCGCGACCTTCCTGCACCCAAGGTTCGTCTCATCGGTGACGCTGCGATTGAAAATCTATTTATCACTTCTATCAAATTAATCAGGGAGTCTTTCTTACTAAATTTGTTACGTGAGGACGTTTACATTACGTTCGCTCAAGTATTATGAAGCATTAGAATAGGCTGCTGCCTAAGCATAAGAATGCCCGTACCTCCGACGTGTGTAAGGTTGCATTATGTACGGTCAGGTGAAAATAGCGACGGATCTGGACTCAAACTCGGGACGTTCTGCAATGGCCGAGGTTAGAAGTCACTTGGGTTCTTTTCCCGGGTCAATCTTTCCTTCCCGAGTAGGTTGGAGTTACCCTACGAATATTACGTAAGATATCTAAACCCACATTTTATTAAAATTAATTATGATACTCGAAGAATATGACAATATTTCCAATGGAATTTAGAAGGATAAAAGTTAAGGTTTTATTGATAGATTATTAGGAATGTAGGTGACTTGGAACAATTTAAAATATTGTACGAAAAGTTGGAATAAAACAAATATTGAAATCAAAATCACTCCAGTTTTCTTATAAATAGTTATATGGAAAATGACAATCAATCGTTTAGAGAGTCATGTATTTAAAAAAAACGTTTCGGTTTTGACCTTCATCAATTCGGTAGACTCACTTGAGATTTTTTTCTTATTAATGCGTATGTATATTATTTATTGTGTATAGTACCTTGGAAACATAATTTCAGACTTTTCTCTCTTTGGAAGCTGATAATTAAAATATCAGAAATCTTATATAAAATATGTTTGTCCGCTATATCCTCTTATAATACCTATCAGTTTAGTTGAAATTTTGTGAAGTGGATGGGAAAGGTTCCAACCATTCCGTCCATCGTGAATGATACTTCACGTTTCTTTCATGAAAGTCCTATGCTTTCACACTACTAACTTCCAAGTTTCAGCTATCCATCCACATGAACATGATAAAGCTTAACGCATAATAATGTTAATTGATTGTAGGGCAAGTATATTATTAATATTCCAATTTGACCCACCTTCTATTTTGGAGCCGAGAAATATTTGATCCTTATTTCTCGTAAGAATTTACTAGCTCACTTCAGATAAGCAACCTCAAACAATTAAAGCGGGATGAATTAGGATGTACTCAAATGAATCAGATGTAATGAGTGATTATATCAGTCCATTTTATTCATCACTGCCAGAGACCCTTTCAATCGAATCCTGTACTTTCTAAATCCCACATTCGGGTTCCATAGATCAAGATAAGTTCTCTTCATTCTACATTAAATAAATCAATTCAATTCAATAGGGCATTTTATTTACAATATTTGCATTTTAAATTACATGTGCCGAGGCATAAGCCCCTTTGCCTTCTTAATACCTTTAATGCCGGGGACTGTGCATTAAATGCCCTGATACTCTCTCTCAATGAATTGTTCAGTTGCGTCTACATTTTTCATAGAAAGGTTATTTTGATTTCCTGCTGCCTAAATTTAGTTACGCATGGACACAAAATTAATTATTATTATATTATAAACTTTTGGATTACTGTAATAGTTTCTTAAATCTGAAACAGGTGCAACTGACTAATTCATTGAGCACCGTGGGGAACCACGGAAAACTCAAAGACTGTAAATGGAAAAGATATTTACTGAAGTATTTACATAAGACAATAGTCTTTAAGAATTATTACAAAATTAGTATTTACAAATAGAATCTATAAGAAAAAGTATTTACAAAATAGTATTTCTTCACACGTACGTAGGAAGAACTTTCGTAACCTGTAACATAGAAAGCAAAAAAAACCGGCAGTATCACGTTGCATTATACCCAACCATTATAATCTCCTTCATTTCTTTCTCCCTTTTTCCCCTTACGTAGCTTAGAAACTGCCCCAAAGATTCCACTACAGACATTCTGTTGTCACGCATTATATTAATTGCCAAGTTAATGTTTCTGTTTTCGTTTATAAAGCTTCCGATTTGCTAAAATTTTCGATATTTTTCTGTTTGTGTACAATGTAATAGGATGTGAATCGAATCTTCTTCCTCTCAATACATATTGGACAAATCGAATCTTTTCGTAATCCCCCTAGTCGAAACCACCCGTAACCTGATCGCTTCCTCGATTTTAGTGAGTTTATGTATGATTTGCGTCCCCAGTGATCTGCTACACCAGTTTGAACTATGAATGACCTTTTTTTCTAACCTCCTCATTTCTATTTCCAGTCTGTACTATTCATATAATTTATTTTGAATTACCTTGCTGTACTACTCTCAGGTGTGGTCTGACTTAAGTATTCCAGCCCTAAATTACAGATAATTTCTCTCATATGCCTACTCATTTACAATTTCCGGTATTATGATACGATTCCCTAAAAGTAGCATTTTTTGTCCCCGCCCTAATCGATAGCCAATATTTCATTGCTCTGAATTTCAGAGTAAGTTCAACCGGCACCTGGCCAAATTCCCAGAGAATACCACTGTTAGCAGTGCCTTTTGCAAGACCAATTATATTTTTGATATGTATTTTGAAGAGAATTGAACATGGTATTTTCTCCTGTCCCCCATACTATTCCGGGTACCAAGATTGAATTGAACATTCTATCTGCAAGATTTGGCGTTATTTCCGGTACCGTTGCTATACTTCTCATGATACTAATTAATATGTACAAGCCCTTGCGTTTTGCTTTTTCTTTGTGTCTCGTCCACGATAACTTCATAGTTATAGTTACACCTAAATATGTGTATTCTTTCATTTTTCCACCGTTTCTCCCCGATAAGATCACTTTTCATTTATCCAATCACCCAGCCATTTTTGAAAACCATAGTTTTTGTCTTCTTAATGTTTACTTTCAGCTGCATTTCAGCACAGAATATTTCAAGCGTGTTTAGACTATTTTGTAATCGTATTTGAGTTTTTGAAAGGATAACTGGATCGTTAGCGAACAATAATCCTGGTATTGGTTTTCTCCTATTGAAGGAGCATCCGAATTAGTATTACGTAACTTATCAATGAGTCAATCTATGAATAATATGAAGAGAAGTGGAGAAAGCACACAACCCTGCTTGACCCCTTGATTTACTGTAAAAATATTTGTGACGATGTCATCATAAAGACGGACACAAACACTCTCAGTGCTATATATGGATTTTAACATAGTGATAAATTTAGTCGATACGTCCTTTTCTTTTAATGTAGTCCAAAGTATATTCCTATTTACCGTGTTAAAAGCTTCCGCGAAATCAACATAAGCGCAATATAGTTTTCCCCTTTTAACGGTTGTTGCCCGTTCCGCGAGAGAGATAAGAATAAAAACATGATCTATTGTGCTATTATTTGTTCTGAATCCTGCTTATAAAATTGGTAGTTTTTCTTTATTCTCAACCCATCTTTTCAACCTACTACACAGTATTTTACAAAATACTTTTACTACAACACTGATGAGTGAAATGCCTCTTTAGTTAGTGGAGTCATTTATATTGCCTTTGTTTTTATATATTAGAAAAATAATTGATGTGTTTCAGATTACAGAGAATACGCCCATTGTATACATGCAGTTAAGGATATCACCAAGTACCGGAGCAATTTCGTGGTTTAATACTTTAAAAAATTCGGGTGGAAGGCCGTCGTATCCCGTTGCCTTGCTTTTTTTTAGTTCCTGTATCGCAAACATTACTTCATCTATCTCTATATTCTTATCTAATTCAGCTACTTGAAGTTTCATTTCAATTGTTGTAGTAACCACTACATTTTGAGTATTGAGGAGATCGTAGAAGTGGGTTTCCTAACTTAACCCGTCTATATGATTAATAATATACTATTTCCGAGTTAATTTCCGTATAGTTGTCCAGATATTGCTAGTATTGTTTGTATTATTTATGTTTTGTATTTTAATTAATTTCGCCTCTTGACATGCTAATTTGTTCTCTAATACGTCTTTTTATACTGTTCCCGTAACTTGATGTATTTTTGACACAAGACTTCCCACCCCCGGGTCAAACAAAGAATTTTAGTGCGTTTTCAGCTTCAATTTAAGGTTTTTCTCACTTAGCGTTGTACCAACTTGTCTCCCTCTATCTAGTCCTGCTTGTTTCCAATACTTTCATATTTTTACCTGCTTTATACAGACCTATTTTTAGGGCCTCTGTAAGACGCACGAGCCCTAAGCCCCGCCATATATATTGTATATTTTATGTTAAAATAAATCCCTTTTGAATTTGAATTATAAAGACCGTTCTGTAGTACTTCAGCTACTGTATTAAAATTTCCTATGACTAGGTGTGAGTGAATAATTAAATAAATCTCGTATCATAGTATCGTCGTGATAATATAAAATGTTATTAACCGTCTAAATTGAACTAATGCTCTATATTGTTCGTATATTCTTATTTATTTCTTGTAAGTATGACAAGTAGTAAAAATATCTTTATATTAGTATATTCGATACGAGATTATTGATTGAATTTTCTGCCACCGAACTTCACGCAAACTCACCCCCCCTGTCCTTTCACTGTATCGTGAGTCACAGGATGAGGTCATTTGTTACCTTGTCAGCAAATTGAGTCAAACCACTGAGTATACTTCCTTGTCGGGAGTTTGTGAATGGTACACAAAAAAAACATCAGGTGAGATCATCGTACGAGTCAATGACATTGAATGATTACCCAGAATACGAGTTTCATTTAATGCGCTGATTAACCTCGGGTGACTGAAATGCCCGTTTTTCGTGTATGATATCTGTTTATTACATGTTTGTGAGATAGGAAGTCGCCTTATTCTCGTTGGGGTGTGTTGTGAGCTCTAAAAGCAACGGTCATGATTTCACGCGCCTCCAGGAAAATACTCGCAAAGCATTTCTTGGTGCGTTCTTTTCTATTTCACTTATTGTTCTCACAATAAACTGTCATGAGATGAGTAAGTTTATATTATTTTCTTTTTGTATTAGTTTTTTGCTTTGTTAATAAAGTATTTTTCGTATTACCGCGAAGATTTAATAAATTGAATGTCTGGACTTGAAAATATTGCTCTGCCTCTTGGTATTAAGGTAAAATATTATTAAGAGATTGCATGAAGTTAATGTTCATGGATAAGATGTGAACATTTTTATTATATAGGAAATTTATCAGAATTTCATTTTAAAACATCACATATATTCTGACGCAAATCGCGTTGTTCTTTTTGGTTATTTAGTTTAAATTAATGCGTTAATGAAGAAAGTAAATTATAATAGCTACACCCGTGTGATTTGATAGCACTGGAAAATGAATGAAACTAATGTTATATACGATAATATGAACGTTTCTCATTTAAACTGTCTTTTACCTCTCTTCCACGATTGCTGGGTACTTGCTTAGCGGATACTCACTAACCGATCGACAAATGTTGCAGCTTACACTACGCTTATCCATCAGGTAGAACGATTTACGGTAGCAAACCGTTCGACGAAGCCATTTTCATGAGAATCAAATATGAAGCGCTTACGAAAGGTGAGAATGTAGAGGGCAAGGACATGGGTTTTTCACATCCAAGGTCAGGTTTTCTCCGGTTTTTCTCTGACTTGTGGCGGATTTTCTATAGGCGGAAATGTCATATCATACTTTTGTTATTATTAAACTCGAATCTTGACTGCACATTATATCATTATGCTTCCGGAGAGTAAATTAGTTTTTTTTCCCCTCCACGTGGTCATACGCAGTTTGTACTGTTTTTTGACAATAAATTTATTATTATTATTATCTACTATTAATTTTTGAATATTAAATGGATAACAGTAAGTATTTAAAAGTATTATAAGAATTAAATCTGCCACTGCCCTTGGACCCTTGATCGGAATTGATGGGAGGGTCCCTTGTTTGTTTGCGGAGAGTAACTCATTATCCCTCACGTGGTCATAAGCAGTACACAACTGCTTTTTTGACAATAAAGTTTATTTATATATTTACGAAACACCAAATAGTGCCTCACAAAATGTTACAACGCAAGCTTGTGTATCGTCGTGAAGGGAGCTCACAATGGAAACAACTCCAAGGAAACATTAATTGAAAAGGAAAGAACTCTTCTCTAAACCACAATATAAAATATCAAACACTGTTATCAATGAATTTGTTTTTTCCGTGCTTATTTTGATAGAAAATATCGATCGTGCGTATACCTCGTGTGAGATTGCCACAACAGAAAACCACTTCACAAGCTTTAACTATTTGTGTATTTGAATTCTGCTCCTTATTTCTGAGTTGTTGTTGAATTGAGCGTTTTTTAAATATTTATTTTCACGATCATTTAAACTAACATTTTCTTTTAATGAGGTAATTAATGTGATACAAAAAAAATTAATTATCCTTAAGGCTATTCAGTTTTCCAAAAAGGTTACTGCTAACTCCACGGCATCCATATTTGAAGTTTACTCGCCCCGATAATGACTATCCGCTCTCCTATCTCCCGGTTTAAGTTACTTCTCCAATAGCGGAACTATTCAACATGAAAAACAACAACTTCTTATACTTTCCACTTCATATTAGAACCTCCTATTAACCTGAATCTTCGTGGAGTCTTCTTAATTTCCCTAGTTTTAAGAAGCTGTGCTTAAGGAATTGTACGCAGAGCTAGAACCTGTGGGTCTAATGAAAATTACTACATATTTTACTTAGAGATAAATACCAATGAAGGTTTAATAATGAGTATAACCAGCACAGAATACAAACAATGGTTTTTGTACTGCGAAACAAAATATTGATCCAAATATTACAAGCAAATATTGATCGTAATTTGCCGCGAATTAGTTGTTGAATATAATGAGAAAAACATTTACAATGGGAAACAGACGCGTGCAACCCTGTGATCTTTTGTTATCTTTGAAGACGGGCATATAAAACATGAAAAGGTATAAGAAAGAGCGACACTTTGTCATTGTTCTGGTTCATGTGCACTGTTACCTGAATGATTGAGTCTAACATGTTACGAAGAGCACCCACCAAACATTACAGAACCATTTCAGGCATGAACTACAAGTGTGCTAGCTCTTGTAAGGGAGTGACTAATATTTCATGCGGGGAACTTCCTTTCACCATGGTGATCACTATCCAAGGAAAGACTGCCACGTGGAAAACCCTCGTTAGTGTCAATCCACATCTAACAAATTATTGCTAGAGGCCACTATTGACTCCTACTTATTGTCATGTTCGTAGACTCTCTGCTGTGTGTCATATATCTCGTACGCTTCTTATAGATCTTGACATTCAAATTCAACCCTAGTATATGAGAGCAGAATAGTCACTACGTATTCTCAAAGAAAGCTATTTGGTTATTATGGAACCGATTACGTTCATTATTTTAGAGAATGTTTAAATTGATATTGCACAGGATTAGCGCAATTAGGTAGATTGGTATAAATACATACATAATAAAATAAAACGAAAATCTTCAATATCTATAAAATACACACACACACAAAATAATATGCTTAGAAAATTATTACGCATGGTTACAACGAGAAAGAAATTAATAATATACATGATGCTCATATGTGCGTATATTCACATAATACACAAACACATTTTCGCTTACAAACAGTTACAGAAACACATTCATACGTACGAACACTCTCAATATACACACACATGTCATTACTCCTCCTATGCCCTTAGCGTCAAAGTAATTGCTATAACATAAATAAAAGAAATTAATAACTATAAAAAATAAAACAAAAACAGAGTTGCTTAGAGCAATCGTGTACACTTCACTATTCATCACTACACTTCACCTCTTTCACTCTGAGCATTTTCTATTCCCTTAAACTCCAATCACCTCACCGTACTTCACATATGTTTCTATCTCAACGAAGCAAGAAGATGGTTGCGGAAACATTTTATTCTTTTTAGTAAGTTCGAAAGTGTTGCTACTCATAAGTTATTCCACTGTACAATGGTTCTATTCACAAAGGAATCTATTCACAAACGGATATTACCAATATAGGTTTTCTGTTTCCTACATTTTACTTTACGCTTGTGGCCTAATGTAATTCGGTTTGTGTAACCTAGCGTTCACTGATTTCCACGCATGATCTCCCTCGTGGGCTTTAAAGAGGGCACAAAAAAGTGCTGACTTTCTTCAATTGGAAAGTGTGGCCCCCTCTAAATTAATATTACGTGTGTTGTCTCTAAGAAAATTCGCGGCCTTTCTTTATATCCGATCAAATACATTGATTACATTGATCTGACCCTCCCTATATGGATCCCAGCAAGCGGTTCCGTACTCCAGTATAAGTCGATCTAATGAAGTGTATGCTAAGCTTTTAGATTTCGAGTTCCCTTTTCTAAGTACGTGGCTTACGAAGTTCAGCGCTCTCCAAGCTTTCTGCGTTGTGTATTTAACATGTTCTGTCCAATTTAAGTCACGAGAAATTATAACACATAAGTATTTACAGCATGAAACTTCAGGAGTAATATGATGACTGAATGAATAGTTCAGAGCAGGTTTTATTTTTGATCTTGAAAAACATAAAGATTTACATTTTAGATGGTTTATTTCCATTTTATTCGTTTCAGCCCTTTTCCACAATTCATTGGATCACTCTGTAACATATTTCGGTCTCTGTCTTCTTTAATATTCCGATATATAATACAGTCATCTGCAAATAAACGCATTATCGAATTAATGTGGTCTGATATATCGTTAATATATGCAAGGAAAAGAAGTGGACCCAAAACGCTTCCCTGTGGTACTCCCGATGTCACAGCTATTTCATTAGTGAAGCACCCATCTAGTCTTACATGTTGTGAGCGATAACGGAGAAATTCACAAATCCATTTGACAACACGCAGATAAATTTCTGACTTCACGATTTTTGCAAGAAGACGGTCATATGACACTAAATCGAACGCTTTTGATAAATCAAGAACTAATGCATCAGTTCTCCTCCCCCTCGTCAAGTGACACAGCTAAGTCCTGGCAAAGGGAAATAAGTTGGCTCTCACATTAGTACCCGGATCAAAACCGTGTTGGGCAGGATGCAAAAAAGTTTTTTCCCAAGTATTCTTCAAATAATCCACAAAAATATTTTCCATTTGTTTACATACTAATTATTTATGAGGTTAAGCTAATCGGTCGATAATTACTAACTAAAGAGCGATTACCTCCTTTGTGACTTGGTACCATGGTAGACTTTTTTCAGTCCCATGGTAATGAAGAATTATTTAAAATAATATCAAAAAGTCTGACTAGGTACGGAATCATGGCTTCCCCACCAAGTTTAAGTAAATCCCCTGGAATTTTGTCGAGACCAATTGACTTTTTCTCTTTATCTTAGAAATTCGCCGTCGCAGCATTGTAGTATTTAGAACAAAAGATTTTACATGGGAATTATTTGTAAAATTTAAACTGTCGTTAATACAGGAAATGCCAAAAATCGACGAGTAATATGAATTGAAAACATTGGCCTTATCCTGAGGTTCTGTGTAGATTACACCGTTGTTTTTAATAGCGTATACTTTCTTTATTCCCTTTCCGTCTTCTCAGGTACTTATAAAAATTGCGACAAACAATTGTCTTTATTTTTGAAAATTTTGTGTAGAAAATACTTCTGAACATTTTCCTTTGCTATTAATAATTGTTTAAATAGAAATTTGTAATTATTTTGGTAGTCAGTCCCTTTCTTTCGATTTTTATACGCTTTTCTTACTTTGACTTTCAAACGTCTAATGTAACTATTACAGTATTCAGGGTCAGGATTGTTTTTTAATTCTTTATGCGGAACAAATTTTTCAATACTCTTAAATATTATATTCTTAAAGCTTAACCAATTTTTTTCCACAGAGCTTCCCATACCAGCCCATCCTGCGTAGAAAAACTGGAAATCTGGTACGTTTGTAATATTATATTGATAAATTATTATTTCCTGTGGTCTAGATATTTGAGAATTAGCCCAGTGTACGGTGGTCACTTATTCCGTTTACAGTGTCGCAAGTGATAACCTCATTCTCCGGTCGCACGAGGAAAACATCGAGAATTGCGTCCCCTCTTGTCGGTTGCTACTCTACCTGACACAGTCCCAAACAAGATTGTTTACTAATGATTGCGTATTTCTAATGCTGAGTCACCCTCCCAGGCAACATGCGGTAGGCTAACGTCCCCACCCATAATGCTATTTCTAGATATATTTGAATTGAGATCCATTTTATTAACTAATTTTTCTAACGCGCGTGTATATGATCTATATATTCCGAGGGCTCCAATGACCTTGACGTTGAAGAGACTTTAAGTCCCACAAAAAATCTATATATTCCAATAATTTCTAGAGTTTTACCTGAATAACCTTCAATTTCAACGGATATTAATTCGTGAACTTCATCTAAAGAGCTTAAAGAGCACGATAAACTGTTTTTAACGCAAACAAAAACTCCACACACACGACTCACACAATCGCGTCTGAAAACTGAAAAATCTGAACGAAATATTTCTGTATTTTTCACGTCCTGCGATAGCCATAGTCCGTACCAATGATATCTGGTTCATAAATACCTGAATTGAAAAAAAAAACTTTTTGTCGTAAATACTTCTACAACTTCTACTACTGTCATCTGAAGTAATACTAACGACTCACTCTTGTTAATCGTTCGACGAATTTTGTTTTCTCCTTCACCGCCGTCGCCTCCCTTGCACCATCACCGCAGCCATTGCCTCACTAGGTGACGCCTTTGACGCCGCCGTCGCCGCCTGCATCGTTACAGCCACCGCCTCCACCGTCGTCACCGACTCACCTCCAGTGCCACCATCCCCCCCGAGTCATCGCCGCAGTTATCGTTAAGCACGAGTCTACCACTTAATCGAGGTTCCCAAAGTGTTTTGGTATTTCTTACCAATACCGCTCTGCCATCTCAAACACAAGTTGAAGGGGGCTTCGCACGTGACAACCGCAAAAAGAGTTTTCCTTTTTTGTGGGGCTTTACGGCTCATGTCGACATCAAAGGTCATTGGAGCCCTAAAATTTTGTACAGATAGGGAAAATGCAGTTACGCACTAAAGAGAGCCAACATGACTCTCCCCGCGTGTGGGACTCGCCGAATCATTCAACCATACCCACTAAAAACCTTCCCGAGTTACAATAGATCCAAAGATATATCAAAAAAGAAAAAAAAAGAAACATGAAAGCATTCTAAAAATCGAAAATAAAGAAAAGAATAAATTTCGAGAAAAAATAAACGAAATTAAATTTAAACAAATTTTAATCCTAACCCTCCCGAGAAATTGTGGGAGGAGCCCCGTTTCGTTTATGGATTTGAGTAAAAACATACGAAGATAGATCAGATACTGTTCCAGAGGCCAATTTCCTGAAGGAATCTAAAAACGTGCATTAAAATCAGTTCATTTTGTCACAACATAACGTTCAAATTGTTCGGTAGATTGTGTCGCCGTCGGCTGGTACTAAATTTGAAACACTCCAGAAGAAAGTGTTCCACGGTATGCATTGTGTTACAAATTTCGCAGACGGGGGGAGGTTCACCGCGTAAGAGATGACTATGGGTAAGATAGCAGTGGCCAATACGAAGACGTGTTAAGGATTACTTCTTCACGTCTGTTCGCACGGGATGATGACATCCATGACTTAACGGAGTCTTTTACCTTCCTCAGCATGAAAGCGCGAATTTGCCATTCGGTTTGCCATGTCCCAAGAAGAGACGATCTTATTGCAACCATTAAATCTGACGTAGGAACAGACGAAAGGTCAAGGACTGCCCTCTGTGTTCCCCGCTTCTCTGCCTCATCAGCTTCTTCATTACTCTTAATACCCACGTGTTCAGGAAACCAACAAAGAACTATTTCAAATTTTCAAAATACTAGATGGCTTATTAGATTCTGAATTGTCAGCGTACGAATGTGAGAAGTGTACAGTGGAGACACTGACCACAGAGCACTAATAGAGTCACTGCACAGAACCACACGCCGTATTGAAGATAGCTGAATAACCTTCAGCACCTCGAGGATTGAAAATTTTTCAGCAGTGTACACGCTGCAAAACGAACGGAGGCGAAAAGAATGGGTGGCACTATGGCAATGGAAAGCAGCTCAGCAATGAACGGAATTATTCATTGCTGAGCCATCAGTGTATATGAACATATGATCCAAATACAGGCTTTCGAGTTCTCCGAAGTGCTGTTGGTACACAGCAGCAGGAGTGTCTTGCTTTGAAAGTTTAGACAGTTGAAAGTCGATGATTGGTTGCATGAAGGATTAAGGTGGTTTGAGAGAGTGTCGGTATTTAACTGGAGGAAGTAGTGTAATGACGTTTTCCTCTAGCAGTTCGCTGGGTGGGGTAACGAAGGTCTTGCAGCGTAAGATGAAATAAATTTCGGGGAATGTATGTGTTACAGAGTGGGGTGATTTGAAACCCCCATCAGTTTCGCTCCGTAGGATCCAAGTAGAATGTCACGTGTCTTGTTAAGAGATGGTTCGCCAGCGTCTACTAATAAGCATTCTATACGACTAGTGCGGAAAGCACCAGTTGCAATGCGGACTCCTGCATGATGGATACTGTTAAGGGTCCTGAGTGTCGACGGTGATGCGGAGGCGTATACAATACTGCCATAATCTAATACAGACCAAACGAGACTTCTATACAGACGAACAAGGCAAGTGAGGTCTGCGCCCCATGATGATGCGCTTAAGAAGCGAAGGAGATTGAGGGAAGAATTACAACGGGATTGTAGATTTCGGATGTGATTGCGCCAAGTTAGTGTGCGGTTGAATGTGAGACCCAGGAATTTTGCGGAATCAATGAAGGATAGACATTGGCCCCCAAGAAAAAATATTTGGATCATTATGGAGATCGTATATCCCACAGAAATGCATACAGCATGTCTTAGTTCCAGAAAAACTAAAGCCGGTAGACATGCTCCACTCGTGTAAACGGTTTAAAACCAATTGCAGTTGC